>JBAMHW010000014.1:10178336-10200670 GCA_037177495.1 Rhadinocentrus ornatus | reverse complement strand
TATGATATATGATATATGATATATGATATATGATATATGATATATGATATATGATATATGATATATGATATATGATACAATCTGATATGATACAATCTGATATGATATAATACATTAATGACATGATATGGCCAGTTTGATAAATTACGATATGATATGACTTGATATGGTATGACATGATATGAGAGAGACGGTACGATAGAAAACATAATGGTACGTTACGATACGAAGATGCAATGTGATGTAAGGCAGTTTGTGTTGGATTCAAATATTGCACACATAAATACCTTTACAGTTACCACAGGAAGTAAACATAAATTTTAAAATGAAAGAAAAAAATATATACAGCCTTGAATGATCATTTGAATTATAAATGACACACCTGATTGTAAAATACAATGTAAATACCACACTATTCCTGCAACCTCAAACAAGTTTTAAAGTTTACAAGAAGTAAAAAACAAGGGATTTTTTTTTTTTAATTATTGAAGTTATGATTAAGATGCAGTAGCATGTCCAAATGCATCATGACAGGCTCAATACAGATCCACCAGGGTGTTTGTGACAGCTACCTGTGCGAGTGCATGTGCTTTTCTGCCTCATCGCCACATGTTGCCTCCTACAAGAAACCAGCAGAGACAATTGATGACAGCTTTTACTTTTGAGTTTCTCACTTTTTTATATTCCAATTACAAATGTTTAAGTTTGACAGTCATTTAACAAATCATTTTATTTAAAAAAGGAGAGCCAGAGGGGAGAGAGAGAGAGAGAGAGAGAGAGAGAGAGAGAGAGAGAGAGAAACAAGATAACTAACATCATTAGTTTCCATGTTATCCTGAAGATCCCCATGGACTGTTACAAAGCCTTTTGTAGTAATGACGTATTGCCATCCTTTACAAATAAATAAAGCAGGTTATAAAAATTCAAATCATGCTCATGTTCAAAACTGACAAGGCTCCAAGCAAAACCAATTTTCATAGGCCATCAACATTTGACATGCAAAAACCGTGAATATTCTATTTTCTGTCTTTGACACAAAAGTTTTCAAAACATAGTAAAATTTGATTTGTTAAGTGTGCAGAGTATGGCATTTGTCCTTATTAATACTGTTACTGGCAGTGATGGCAATTAAACAAAGCTTATTCAGTTTTTGCACTTAATCTCCAAATCCCCAAAAAATAAATCCAGATATCTTTATTAACTACTTTCTGAGAATCTGCAGATTAATTGTGAATGGACAACTTCATCTCTGTTTTGCAGCAGGTAACCTCACCTCACCCAACACATTCAGCAGCGGCTTTACACCTTCCATAGGTGTGGGCCCAGCAACATCCCACGCAGTTGCTCACACTGTGATAGCCTCAAGCTCTTCGTATGAGATGTTTTGTGTGTGCACATGCATCTGGCGGTGTGCGTGTATGTGTATACTGGCAGCCTCACTCTTTAATTCAACGATAGCTCTTTCATCCTCTGTAAGAAGGCCGCAGGGTCTTGCCCTCTGAGCCCCAGAGATGAATTCTAGTGTTTATGTGCATTAGATTTCCCTCCCACAGAGCAGGCCCTCCTCTTCTACTCACATTAAAGGGAAGATGTGGACAACTGCTCTGTGGTTTACTTTTTCATATTTGTTGGTTTTACAGAAAGGATTTAGGATAAATAGCTGCTGGCAGATGTATCACTGAAATATTATTGCTATTTCTTTTGCTGCTTTGCTAGATCAATTTCCTCATGCTTCTTATTATTACTATCATTATTATTTTCTAGTTTGAGTAGAAAATAGAGTAGAACAGAGCACTATTGAAGTGTTGCTCCTCAGCTATTTTAAAGAAAAAAACAAACTAATCTTGTGGACCATGAAAATAATTATGAAATATAAAATAATAAATAGACACTCAAACATTTATAAGCATGATTTCTTTCTAAAGAATTCTACTTTGGATACATTTCTTGATGATAAAATGATTAAGAGTGTTTTTATTATTTATTATTAGGAGATGAACTCTGATCTATGAATTATACAGCTGATGTAAATTAATCATGCTGTTGGAATATAAAGCAAAAGCAAAAACACTTTCATCAGATCAAACATACATGGACGCACATCCATTTTCATTAAAAACTTTCCTCACCTAAATACAGGATGCATGTATGCAAACTTACACACACACACAGAGACACACTTACACTGTGTGTTAGTGAATATGCACAAACTGGCTGATAGAATGGTGGGTCAGATCAGTAGCAGAGGCCGGAGTTGACCTCTAGTGAGTGTGTAGATTTATTCTAATCAGTACTCTGCTTCTGACAGGTTAACTGCTGCCCTCTGACCTCGGGAGCTCTCTGGGTGTCACTGTCCTTGTGTTCCCTGTCTGCTTTTATCGGCAGCAAAAGGAAAATGTAAATTAAATGCAGCATAAAAATAGATGATGGGAGCTTGTTCCTCTCATCTTTTTATTCACCCCATCTTATGTCTCCCTCCTTCCTCTGCTGTTTTTTTTCCCCAGCTGTATGCTCAAAAGGAAATGGAAGATTAGACTTGTTGTTTTTTTCTGCCGTCTTCTTGTTTCTCTCCTTTTCATCATACTACACAACTGGCATAATAAAAACTATTGACAGTTGAGAGCAGGTAGTTTCCTAATGCTTGTAGGTGATGGTCACTGGTGGATTTATGTGTTGGTAAAGCGATGGTTGCCAACAACACCTTTAATCTATACTTCACAGATCTGAACAACAGGAAAAAAAACTGTGTGTCACTCATTCTTTTTCTGTAAAACTGGCTTTTGCGGTTGCAAAAGGTAGTGTTACATCTGTTGTTGTGCCTTTTCAGAGGAGTAGAGAGGGTACTCAAATTAGATAGCATTGTTATGCTTCCATCAGAGCAATTTTCCAGCAATGCCTCTAAAAGCCCTCACACACTTCATCAGTATTATTGTAATTCTTTAGCTCTAGGTTATTTGGCAGCTGCTGTGCCCCACTGGCAAATCCCATTCGCGATGCCGTTCCTTTCACCGCAGCCAGGGATCCATTGATTTTTCTTTTCTCTCTTCTTGCCTCACCCAATTCATCTTGGATTGCTCGATATGAAACATATTCATTTCTGCTTGCACCTCCACTTGGATAACAGTCAGAGATTCCCCTCTTCTTCCTCTTTGTGCAACATCTGTTTTTCTCAACTCTTTAACCAGTCAAAGGATCAGAGGAAATTGATTTACACCTTTCTTTTCAGTTGCCTATTTTTGCAACTTTATTGATTTTAAGAAGTTTACAAGCATTGAAAAGTGTGTAAAATGAAGAGCAAGAGATATAAAGAAAAGTTTTCTTTTTTAAATATAGCTAAAATCAATGTGTGCAACAAAATCGTTGAATTGCTTTTGCAATGCCAGTGTTTAAAGTGTGCATATGCACAGGTGTATAATCAGCTGTATTCCCTCTTTGATTGGGCATGGGTTATTATAGAAGCTATGTGCAGTCTGATGGAAACTATTGATGTCTGAGTACACAGGCCCTACTTAATTAGTCCATCACACCCACTGCTTTGGTCTCTATAAGATCCCTGTGGATGGAACTTCTTTGCATATGCCATGCAAGTTCCTAGAGATGCTCCTGTTTCTTATTTTAGAACGATGGGACAATAAACAAACATTGCATACATCACAGGGGACAGGGCTGTCTAGTTTGATTTGACACTCTGTCTGACTGACTGACTTTCTTCCTGTCCTTGAACGGCTTGAGATTTTGGCTTGTGTGTATCTGACAAAATCAGTGCCACTCTGCTTTTTGCACACTAATCTGGAAGCCTTACACTTGGCGTGGCAGACATTTTGGACTGTGTCATTGATTTGGAATCGAGCTCTACACTCCTTGTCCTTCACTTAGTGTTAAAATCAATGATGCCTGCTTCTGACCGTGCATTAAAATCTCCCCACCTCTCCCCACATACACAAACACACACACACCTTCACCCTTCCTCCCCAGGAGTTTGCCTAATTTTTTTATTTTTATTGGTGCTGTAGCCAATGTTTCTCTTCCATTCTTGGACTTGGAAATGTGCCATGCATGGATATTCAGCTTTAATACTGTAAAAAACTTGCCATGGTGCAAACTGAGTCTTACCTTGTGCTCACAAGTAAATATGCAGATTAAAAGAAAAGAACTCAAAAATTTATTTTCTAGTCACTGTGAATTTAACTGAGATCTACACCACTGCTCAATAGTGATGTTTGCATGATGCCTATGTGATGCATTTATACATATATGTTTGCATTATGCTATTCCTTAGTATTACCTCACTTAATGTCATGTTACTGTTTCTGACATTTGACAGCTGCATTCCTGCAGTTTTTTTTTTTTGTTGTTGTTTTTTAAATTAAGGAGACTATTCAATCCCATAATTCCCCGTGGGTGCAAAATTGAAAAAAAAAAATACAATCTATTGTGCTGTTTCCAGTGCAGGTATATTTGTGTAAGGATAAATATTTCATAACGCATGCATAGAGATATGTGTAGAGCTAAGACACCATGGAAACTTTTTTTCTCGATGAAATGAGAAAAATAAAAAAATAAAAAATAAAACAAAATGAATGTGCTCTTTTTTTCTCACAGCTTTGAATTGTTTACAATAAAGAAAACTATTAAATTAAGAATAAATAAAGAGATTAAAGGTGAAAGAAAATAAAGATATTACTTTAGATTAATGAGAATCTGTAGGGACTGTTCCTTGCAAGTAAACTTGTGCCTTGTTGGACACCCCATGTGTTTAGCAAGAATCCCACAATTTGCTTTGTTGTGTACGTACAGCCCCTTTGTGTTGCTCTGCTCAGTTCAGTTTGGGCTTGTTGAGGTTACAGTTTCCAACAAGAAGGCACATCTATTGAGACCACAGTTTATCACAAAAGGAAAGCTATTATTTCCCACATTCAAGCAACTCATCATAGAGAGAAGGTGACAATAAGTGAGAAAAGGCAAAGGCAGCAGAGATGGTCAAGATAATCGAGACAGAGTGGGAGCAAACAAATGAAGAGGGCATCTCATACCTGGCACCCCTGTGGTGCCTGGTTGAATAGATCCAGGCCAGGTGTCATAGGACCAGCCTCTCAGTGACATTGTACACATATTTGTCACCACAGCAACCTGACAAAAATAATGGTAACAAGGTATCATTGTGGACAGCAGGGGGTTAGAGGTGTATGTTGGACCTTAAAGACTTAAATGAAATGAGAATACTAGTGAGCTGTTGAGGCCACAGTGGTACGGGTGATTGTGTCCACAGTACAGTGTGTTCAACTGGAGTGTTTGTAGTAATGACAAGGCTATCATAATCAAACAACATCTGGAAAGGTCTACTTGTTTGGGCCTTAGTGAAAATCTTGAGCAACCCTTGTTTTTTTATATATTGCCAGGAAAATGGAATATATGTGCAGCAAATCACTGAAAGGTGGCAAACGGAAATGGAAATGCAATATGCCGGGCAAAATACAGGGTTTGTCCAATTATAAGCTTTGATGGTGCATGACCACCTTTATTTTTCAACACTTTCTAAACCCTCTATTCAAAGAGATGCTTTCTAGTCATTTTTTTGTTTTTAGGAATACTTCACCAGACTTTAAGAAGAATAATTCAGAATTCTTAATAAGTTTTCTCTCTTTTGATAATTTCACACTGCTTCATTAATGTTGAGGTCTTGATTCATTACTCCATTAGATCTGTTTCCACTTGTTTTCACCATGTTTTGGAGTCATTTTACATACCTCAATCTCTTTGCATTTTACTTAATTGAGAAGGTCTCAACAACCATGCTTTCATGGACAACATCTCTGAGAAGACTTCAGTAAACAGTAAATAGATCAATTGGAGAGTCTGGTGCATCTTTCATAACTAATGTGAGGTTTTTGCTAAATATCTTCTATTCCATAAGAACATCAGTTTCAGACACTGCTGTAGTTCTTCAAGTTCTTCTTTTTCCTCTACTTGTCCAGCTTTCTATAATTTTTCAAGGACACACTGCACATCATGCTGAGATAAGCCAAGTTTTTCAGCTCACTCTGGGAATAATTTTGCTGGTGCAAAACTGCTATTCTGTGTCTGTCAAGCTGTTATTTTTGGCACCAGCAACTACACAATTGGGACCATATTGTAATTACTATTTTATTTTATATGAAAAGTAAATAAATTGGCCCTGCAATGGACTGGTGACCTGTCCAGGGTGTACCCTGCCTCTCACCTGAAACAATGCTGGGATGGGCTCCAGCTTACCCCGCGACACGTAATGGAATAAGTAGTACAGATAATGAGTATATAAAGATGCCATTTAAAATTACATAACTTGTTAAGTTGTATGTTATGTAGGTAGAACACAGGTTAAGCACTTAACTCATTGGTGATTTTGTTTAGGCTTGAATGAGTAATATTTCATTGTTTTGTGGCTAATCTAACAAACAAAAAACAAAACATATTTTATTTTATTTTAAACACAACTTAGAACAAAAGAAGTAGGTATAAATGAAGAAACATTTTTTTCCTACCCATTTTAAACAATTACATAATTTCTTACATATCAGTTTGACATTCATTTCTTCATAATGCTGATAATACCAAATGCTGCTAACATATTTTATGAACCCTTATCTCCTGGATTAGTAGATTAATAGACCTCTTGGCTACCCAATGGTTGCTTTTAGTCAATAGATGTTTACAATCACAACAACATTTCCTTCACCACTTATTTTCCAACTATTTCTTTTTTGTATTGCTTTGTAAATTTAAATTTGTGCTTAGCTTTAACTCCAAACTCAATCCATTTTATAAATCCACACCACAAATTGATATACACATCTTCCTCTGGGTGGTATGAAAACAATATGGTTTTAAAATTGAAATTTCCAGCCCCGTCTCTATTTTTAAATATTATTTGAATTTTACCTGGAAGTAAATAGCTTCTTGCATTGAACACAATAACAACTGTTTTCGGTTTCACCAGGGGCCCTAATTTTAGTGTATTTGCTTTAAAAATTGTGTTTTTGTGTGTTCCCTAGAACCCTTGCTGTGTACTATTCTGATGGCTCTCTTTTATAGTATACATAATGGTTGCAGGTTGCTGTTATGAGTATTACCCCAGACTTTATAACTCAACAGTAATACCAAAGGTAAATACAGAAGGCATCGAGATTTGTAATTAAGTAGACAATACCAGTACTGCGATTACCTTTGCTAGTTTTTCTCTGACTTGTTTAATTTAGTATTTCCAGCAGATTTTATGGTTTAGTGTCACTCCCACCACAATATCTTTATTTCAAAAACTTTTTCTGTTTCAACATTATCAATTCTTATTGTTACTATATTTAAATGAATATTATGATTTTCGTATACCATAAATTCTGTTTTGCTTAAATAAAAAAAATAATAATAAAAAAATAAAATAATTTTTCTGTTAATGTCAAACCATTGAGGTTCTGGCCAGTACAAAACATACCTGAGTCATTGGTAAAGACAATGTATTTCATCATGTTAGATACTTTATGTAAATCATTTAGATACATTATAAACAATTTTGGGCTTAACACTGACCCTTGCGGTACACCACATGTTATGTTTAACAATGATGTCACATGATACAGATTTGTACAAACTGTTGCCTGGTCCCAATACAGCCTTTTTTTTTTTTGCCAGTCTAACACAATACCCTTAATGCCATTCCTTTTCCATTTCAAATACATGTCATTTTCATTATATTTATAAGCACAGCATTTGTAGCACTATCACACTTAGACTACTTTATTGTCCATTTTATTCTTGAAGTGAAATTTTTGTTTGGCCCAGGAAAAAGGACAACTGTAAAACCCACAACAACTTATAACAAGATCAAATAAAAGGTAAGATACAAAACAGGCAAATAAAAAATAAACAAAAACAGTGAAGCAACACAACTCACTGAGTTAAGAACATATATATAAAGATATAAGTACCAAAAGTCACAGGCATGTCTGTGCGTTAGGACAGAAAAATGGTCACTGCTGATGAAAAGAAGAACATTTTGTAGCCTTTTTATGTGGTCAGTGGAACCATCAGTCTGCGCCCTAATGGCAGCAGATAAAATGCAGAATGTAGAGGACGGGTGGATGTTGCTATTTGTAGCATTTAGTATTTGTGCAGATGCTTTTATTACTTTTTGTCATTATTTTCACTCCTTCTCCTTGCCTAAGGGTTGATTTTAATGCACCAACAGATTTTATTTATGCATTAGTATTACATATAGGTTATTCTGCATGGATATAGGCTAATTCCAAATGTTATGAATGTTTAAAGTATATCCTCTACCTTTTCATTTGGTTTCTGAAACCTCAAAACACAAAATCTGATTAAGCAAAATCCAGAAAACCCATTTTCTGAGGCGTCCCTCGTTGCTCCTTCACCAACCAAGCAGAACATCTATTGCTTGCTGACTCAAAAATGAAGACCCTGGGCAGGGTAGACAGGCTTTAGGGCAAATATACTCATGAACACCAGCACACAAGAGCAAGGGGTATTAAAGAGGTTAATAAACATTGCTCAAATGTTGGGTTAAGGCTAGGGCATGAGGGTCAGAATCAAGTTGTTTTGGGCTCCATCACCATACAAAATCTGATTCCATGTTCTAGAAATGGACTGGTTAAGTGCTACTGCTGCAGTGCTGTGGCCATGTCATCTAAGAAAAATCCAAGCGTATGATTAGGCCTCGGTAGGTTTGGGTGAGGCTGAAGGGAGACTGTGGGTGGGATAGGCAGGTTGGTTTCAGGGGGACCTTCTAATAGGCATTCACTTGATGAAAGCTCCTTCAACTTGCACACACAAACACAATTTCTCCACTGTTGGTACTCTTTCTCCTTCTTTCTTGCATTCATTTGGAGCTTGCATGGAGTGACACTTTTCCATGGAGGACAATGGCATAGGAAATGGATTATGATTATAAAAGACAGGTTGTGAGTTGGCACTAAACCTACGTGGCAGCATTAATATGGTGAAACACACCCCAGGAGGCTGTGTCCTTTCTGCCCACACATCAGGCTTGGTGATTTTCTCTTAGCCACTTTTCTATTTATGTTGTAGCTGTAATTTTGTCTATCCACAACACCTTGTAACATTTTTTTTTTTTTTTTTTTTTTGCTTCTCCTTTTAAGGCCTTCAATTATCTATTACTATGTAACTGAAGATATTTGGGATATCCTATGGCTTTTTTCCCTTATAAGGGAATTCAAGTGTGAAGGTTTGATATGGTCAAATAATCAGCATTAATTTCATAGACCCACAAAAGTGATACTTTTTCTTTCTTTCTGTATCCCCCATCAAATAATTAGTTGCACATTTTAGATATTTGATAGCAGTTTGACCATTAATAATTCATGTTCACTAAATTCATAAAACATCATCTTGTCCCCAGCAAGTAACATTTGATATTACATCTAAGGCTCAGAGAAGAAATGTTTGCCAGAATCCCATCAAATGAAATTTCTAAAAATACTGAATAGCACGTTCTCTCCTCAAAGGCTCTCAGTGGCCCTTTAAGAATGACTGGAGGAGGAGAAGTCCCCTGCTATCTATTTTCTTTGGCACCACAGCTCTTTTCTGAACGTCTTTCATTTGATTCCTTGCCTCTGCTTTTTTCTCCTTCCCTCTTCCTCTCTTCCAGCCCCTTCTCATGGTGTCAATTTAATTCAATCTAAAGCATTCCAAGCAACCAGTATCTTTTAATATCTGTTGGAAAGGCACTTGTAACACATTAAATTTACTTGCACCTTTCTGTTGAGATTTTAAGTGGGAAATAAAGATCAATTGTTTGCTGAATCTAAAGTTTCATTAAAATTACTCTTCTCTGTCTGTGTCCTTGCATCGTTTTAAGTGGGCCATCTGTCTAAACATCTCTCAGGGTCCTTTTTCCTTTTTTTCCAGATCATTTCCTCGCCTTATTCATGAACCCTAGGAGTCCAGCTTTGTAGTAGTGTTGGAGCTGGAGCAGCCTACCCCCACTGAAAGCAGCTCTGGGCCTGAGCCTGCGTAAGACTCCACCTCTACTCTGTTACGTCTCCCTCCCCACTCTCCAAACTAGCCTTCCCTCCCCTTTACCTCCCTCCACCTCTCCTCCATAAAGGCCTAGAGAATGTCTGAACTTGCTACACAGAAATGACCCGCCTTATTGTGATCAGTTGTCCTCGCCCTCTGCCTCTCGCTCTGCCTTACTCTCTCAAACCCACCCACTGCTTCAGATCCCCCCTGTCTCGTCCCAAGCCTTCCCTCCTTCCCTGCGTCTCCTCCTTATTGCAGATTTGTATGCAGGCTGTGACCTGGGTGGCTACAAAGCACCGCACATTATTCTTGATCATTCCTCTGCCCCCCATGAAGCCAGTTACGAGAAAAGATCCCTTAATGATGCTCTGACTATTAACAGTGTGTTTTATGTACAAATGTCTGCCTCATTCCCCTAACCAACCAGTCAAATATAGATATAAGAAACTGGGAAATCTGCAGTGACAAGATATACTCCAGCCTGCTTGATTAAGCCAGTAATTGGAAAGTAAAAGGGTACAGTCCAATAACAGCACTAAAAAACGAATTGAACTGTGGCTGATAAACTTTTGATATATCTCTTTAAATCAAATACCTTTTTAAATTGCTTTCAAAGAGCTCTCTGAAAAATTAAACATGTAAGTATAACCAAGTTTTATTCCCTTTAAATACAACTGCTGCTTGTTCTGAAGACTGTTGTTGCTTCTATAATGTGTCAAATGATGTAGTGCTTGCGTACAGTGTAAGTAAGAATACGGAGGGGACAAGCAGAGATTTCAGAAATTCAGCAAATATATGTCAGTACATGTGTGTTGTAGGCATGTGTGAGTATGAGATTAGTCTTGATCTGTGTCTTTTGTCACTGTGCCAGTATTGTGTCTGCAGTCAGTCCATCCCGTCCCCTGCATCTCCCATCTCATCCCAAGCTCATCCCTCTGTCTGTAGGAAGACAAGTCAGCGCCAGTTTGGCTTGGAGCCAGTGTGGAAGCTCTGGGTAAGTCCTTCTGCCAAGCTGGGATTACACAGAGATGTTAATCATTGGAGAGCATATTAAAAACACTACCATTTACCTTTTACTATAAAACTACATTGACATTCAAGCAAATCGACCACCTGCGAGCTTCTCTGAATCTGAGCCTTTTACATGGCTACTGTAAAATCTCTAAAGAAAAAAGATTTACTTGAGAATCCATAGAGTATTTTGGGTGGAGTTTGGTAGAGAAGAATGCCCTTTGAATTCCAGTCTCTTTTGTTACTTTATTGTTTCAGGTTATTGTGTCATAAGTAATTCTAGCTGACTTCAAAGGAGGTTGGGGCCACAACTGTAGGGTTGTGGGAAGCACTGTGGATGTCAAGCAATGCAAATGACCTCTCTCAGATGGGAAAGAAGGGGATCGTCTCTTGTGAAAATAGTGTGTTTCCATTTTTGTCATCCTTCAGATTTAGATGTGACCTAAATTTGGCTAATACAAACTTATAACTGTGGAACCCAATGCCAAACAGGACCTCCCCAAAGTTTTGTGTGTAATGTGTATACATGTGTCTGTATGCATTGTAGTGTGTGTGTGTGTGTGTGTGTTTGTGTGTGTTTAAGTACAAGGTTCACGTTTAATGGGTTTTGTAGTGGTGAGTGGGAGCTACCAAAATGGCAAAGGGACCAGCACAGACATAGATCAGGTTACTGCTTTCTGTGTTTTTTCCTAATAAACCAGAGCAATATATCAGAATTAGACATAATCAAGGCTTTTCAATTTTGGCTAAGTTGATTTGTGGGAGATGTGTGTAGGAGAAAAGAGCACTATAACCAATTCACCTAGGGGGTACGTATGCATTTGGGCCCCTATAGAGAGGCAGACAGATATTTCGATTTCAAAGATGAATTTTGTTGTTTAACTGACTTTAGCGACACATTTTAGAAGACCTGTCAGTCATGCAGTCTCTCAAATGTTTTAATTCTGTTTGAGTTGCAGGAGGCAGCAGCAATATCAAAGTGTCTTACAGTGGGTGTAAGGGAAGTGCATGTCCCAGACAGAGCTGTCAGTGGTTCATATGTTTCTGCTGATACAAACAGAAATTTATGACAAAAGGGGTAAGAATAGTCATGTAAGAGAGAATAACACAAAACACACAAGCAATAAGAAATAAGGCATTGTTTTGCAGTCGCCAGTAATCAGCAGGAGCTGGAGTTGTTTGGGGGGCTAGAGATCAGGGGTCCATACTATGACTGTCTACATTACTGGAGAGATCTCCACAGGGGTAAAGAGTGACCTCTGACCCCCCCACACTCCCAACACATCTTTCCACAGCCTTCACACACATTCCTTCCATATTCTCAATATTGGCCTGTCCATCTTCTTCTCATTTGCCTTTATTTAAATCCTTCCTTGGTGGATATGTTTATTTTCAAAGTTGAAAAGGTTTATGTAGGCTGCAGATGGCTGCTATTTACTGACTGTGATGGTATTCATTGATACACACCCACAGAGAGAATATGACCTGTTGAAGAATGAGGAATAAAGACATTTTAAACATTTTAGCATAATCTCTACTGTACCTATGATTCTGTTGCTGGCAACTTACTTTTTATGAACAAGCACAACTTCTTTTATTCAAAGTAAGAAGCCCTTGGATACATGTGAAAAGTTATTTTTGACAAATATGCATAAAAATAAACAGCAGTTGCAATATTTGAGCACAGCAATCATGTAGATTTGCATCTGTATGTTTCTGTCAAATTTACAAAACGTTGTGATTTAAAGAGAACATTTTTGTTCTCTCGACAGCTGTGAAATTATTTCACTGCTCACGGTAAGAGAAGGAAGTCACACCTGTTCACTGCAGCTGTCACAACTTCTTGCTGAGAACACACACATACATATACAATGTGCTGCTTCAACAGAGCATCTACACATGCAAGTGGGTGCAGTCACACTTGGACACGCTACACACAGCAGGTTCATTACTTCAGCTCTGTTGAAAATTGCATGCACACCTTTAACTCTGTCTCTAAACTTTTGCACTGAAATCAAACAAAGCACAGACACTTTTAGGCTTCCCTTAATAATACTTAGATTTCATCACAGTGTTATTTCACTTCATATGATAGCTTCAAAAGTGCCACAGCATCTCTGTCTGTGATGTGTTCAGACTATATGACACTAACTAGCCTTCATGGTCAGTGTGTTTAGTTGTTTTTATCTGTGTGTGTATGTGTGTGTTCGCGTGGGAGGCAAGAAAATTTCTGCTCCGGAACCATGTTCCTCACTCTTAATGAACCCATCAGTCAATAACAGTCAATGACAGCAGTTCCCCATGTTATCAGTATTCACGCGGGAAATCGGCAGCTTTCTAATTAAGTGGATCAGAATTAATCAAGCAGCCACTCACTGTGGCCCTGTGTCAGAGGAGGAAGTAGTTATTACCCAAAGAACACAAATGCCTGAACACGCACACATACACACTCACATAATAAAGCACACGTAGATATAAAGTCAACCTTGCAAGTGCATCTGTTTTATCCATCTTATTATAAAATCCATTAAAACTTAGTTAATTAGTGAAAGGCGTAGTTGTATCTTTTATTTTTGTACTAGTACAGTATATCCCAGGTTAGCCTGACTAAAGACTTTAGGGAGAGACTTTATTTATCTTTAGGAATAACCTCCTTTTGGGACTTCTTTATACTGATGGAAATCTAACTTTGCCTGCATCTGAAATCGTTTGGCATTTAAACTGTGGTCTTGTTGATTTTTGGATTTCACTAACCTTTTACAGGCCAGCTTGTGCTCTTTTAGTATTTATACACATGTTCGGGCAATTCTTATATTTTGGGAGTTAGGGAGACGGTAAAACTGCCTGTGTGTGCTTACACATGCACACAGAGTGCTGGTGACAGGCTGCTTTGCATGTGTGTGTGTTTGCATATGTGTTTTAAAAATTATGGCTGCATAGATGCCCTCTTCATCTTGAGCCACAGATTCAGCGTGGTGCCCTCCCCCAGCTGACCTTTAAATGTAAATGCTTGTTTTAAGATGCCATGTTGCATCAGTGCAGAGATGCTGCAGGGATGCAACTCCAGTGTTGCAAGAAATTAGGGAGAAGATTCACAGGTGGGGAGAATCCATTGAAGCGACCTCTCCAACCTTTGACCTTTTAATGAAGCCTTTATAAATGACAACTCCATTCACTTTCTATTGTTTTGAGTTTACCCATGCTGACCCTCATTGCTGATGTTCATCCTTTTTTTTCTTGTTCTTGGCTTTTCTAAGTGGTTCACCTCCTTCGTGTTGACTTTGCTGTCCTTTATATGTTAACCACATTAATAAAACTAGTCCTGTTTGTCCAAAATGGCTTGTTGTGCAGGAAAAAAAGGTATACATTGATATGAAAACAGAATAAAGCTCTGTTGGTTATTTTAGATGTGTATTCAGGACAATCTAGTTCCAAAAATGGACAGTCACATCACCTATTTATCTTTTAACTTGACTGTAAATCTTTTAATGTCAATTAAAATTCATTTTATAATAGAATGCACCACACAAATACATATTTTTAATGTTAAAAGGGTTGTAGTATTTTTAACTTGCATTTACATCAGCAGCAACTAAAGTTCAGCATCAAGACTAAAATAATGTAGTATTTGTAGTTATTGTGTAATTTTTAGCCAATGTGTGTATATTTTCTTTTTTTATAATTCCTTTTTGAAATGTATTTATATATATTTTTTTAAATTATATTATCAGTAGTCATTTGACTATACTATTTGTTGGTATGCATTAATGTAGCTTTTGATTTCATGGGAGAACAGGTTTGTCTAGGCCTACACAAGGTTTGCTGTCATACTCAAGAACATATAGACAATAATGGGCAAGAGGTCATTTAATTTTTTATCAAATATCAAAAATCATGGCAGCATAAAGTGTACAGCATATACACATATACATGTATTCAGCAATCTGTTTATGATACTTTCCATTTCCTTATTAATGTAGTTACCAAGTATGATTGTATTTTAACTATTTTCCATTTCTGCAGTTTTTTACTTTATTATTTATATTTGGGCCACAATAAGAGATTATTTTTTTAAGTGAGGAAAATGGGTCAGTTACTGATCAGATTATGTCAAGAAACCAGCCTGAGGCTGTGTAAAGCTTCGGTAAAGCATACATAAAAGTAGGTAGACTTTCTGTTAAGAAATTCTAGTCAGACTGCATGAGTACAGCGAGGTAAAAAAGAACCCACAATCCCCCGTATCCCCAAGATGTTTTGCTAATGTCCAGCTGGTGCTCATTCTGGGTACCACTAACCCCATGATTAGATTGCTCATATTAAACCTTTATAGGGGCAAAGAGTAGTATGTTATTTAAGGAAGTAATTGTCATGGTTTGCACAAGGCATCGCTTGCAGCAGAGTTTGGGGGTCAGTATGATTTCATAAAATTCTATTAGAATTTTGTGCACACACACACACACACACATATAAAGGCCTCTATAGGTAGACTATGCAGGAGTTTATTTTAATCCGTCTAGTCGTATTCAGATATGATAGAGCTGAGGCTGAAGGATTAGCACAGCAGAAATATGCTAAGGGTATCTTAATCTGCTGTATTTGATCATTAATTGTATGAAAGAGATTTTGAAATGTTGTTCACATCTCAATCTCCATTAGGCATACAAATGCTTTTAGTGCTTCAACATACAATGTGACGTTAATCATGCAGAGTTGTCTCAATGCTGCCTACACAACCTTTCAAGGAAATTATGTATTGTCATCATAATTTTACTTTTTAAAGGTCTAGTATGTAGTATGGGGTGACTTGAAACTACAAATTATAGACAACAGTATACTTCCCTCAACTGCTCTTAAAATATGGTGACCAATAAGAAACAAAAAACTTGTAGCCAGCATGAATTTTGTCCTTTCTAGGCATCTCGAGAAGCACAGAAGGTTAGCTGAAATTTATTTATATAGATTGCTCATTTTAAGGCAAGAAAACTCAACTTTTCTTATTCTATTTAATGTTATGAATGCTTTATTAACATTTCTTTTTTTTTTTTTTTACTTATTTTTGTTTAAAATTTTACTGCTATTGGAACACCTTCTATAGTTCAGGCTTTTCTTCCTTTATTTAATGACATTGCCATGCTACACATTTGCAAAATACCAGCGTAACGGCAAGTTTGGCAAACCTGAAGCAAAGAATGAGTTGCTGTTTTACACTCCACCAGTTTAAATCAATCCTCTAACCACTTAGTGCAGATTAGGACTTTTTGGGGCCTTGAAGAGTGTTTCACCTAGAAAAGGTGCAAACATTTTTGGTTGTGCTAAAGTTTGATGCATGCAAACTAATGCTATTAAAGACCAAAATATAATCCAGTCAAAGTCAAGCTGAGGCTGTGCATTGTCCCTTTGACCAGTCCTGCTCTTTCCACTGTCCCACACACACTCTGACTATGATCTGTCTGCTTAGCCTGTGGCTGTCTGGCACACTGACCCCCTTAAGAGGCCAATTTGTGTATGTTTGTGTGCATGCACGTGGCCTGGTGTGACAAAGTGTGGTTGTTTGTGACTGGTTGGGTGTGTGTGCAAGTGTGAGCCACCCCTCCTCTTCTCTAACATCAACTCATGGCCTGGCTGTTATAAATAATTCATTGGCCATTTGAGGCCCCCAGAGCAGAGGAGCACTTGTGCAAGCCTTTAGTGATGGCCTTTAGTTACTCCTTACAAATACCCACTTAAGCAGTCCTCACACACAAGAATACACCCCTTTCGAACCACACCAAAGCTGCCACTTTAACTGTCACAGCAGATCAATGGGAAGCCTAAACTCAACATTATCCTCTTATGTCAAAGGTTTTTTTTTTTTTTTTTTTTTTTTTTACCTGGCACCCATTAGAAAAAACAGATGTCCAGACTGGATCAGTGAGTACTTGACACAGGAGGGAAAAGAAGTACGTAACGAAGGGTTGTAGCAAAGCTACTGTAAATTTATATCCAACCTGCTTCATCCCCCGGGTTTTTGCATCTAATATGGCATGCAAGTGAAAAAACAGGGCACCGGAAAGGAAGCTAATCAAGAGAGGTGAGCGACACAGCAAAGAAGACAGAGGATGAGGCATTGGGAGGTCAGAGTAGCATCTTGACTCCTGAGGAGAGGAAGGGAAACGTCCAGTAGCACCTGCCTCATTACAGTCTGCATTTCCCCCCCTGCCCGGTCTGAAGTAACCCTGCTAACCCTGAAGAATATACATTAGCTATGGGCCATACCTATGGGCCATGCAAACACATTTGTACAAGTTTTTGTCGATTAACTAATTCAGAAGTGAGCTTCATTATTCTTCTGCGCTTAATTGAGATAACAATGCAAATTCCCTTCATTAACTGTGACATGGACAATTTCTCGCAGGCTCCGCAGGGACACCATTATATTCAGAGCCCATGGAGCAGGTTGCAAGGTGTCATCAGATATTCAAATGGCATGCTTGTTTAATTGCAGTAAATGTAGCATGTCCGGACGGCTTGGTGGAGGACATTTAGAGTGCGTGCCTGGCTCTTTTTTTGTTGGTTTTTAGATGTGTACGTGTGTGTCATTGTTTGATAATAGAGGCATTTGAGCAGTAGTTAAGGTAGGAGTCAGTTCAAGGTGTGAGCATGTGTGTATGCCTCAAGGTGTAGGGCCAATCTCACCCCCCTAAGGCAGCTGTTTGCAGGCCTCTGCGTGATCCCGTGGGGCTCCTGAGGAAGTGTGTTGTTGGACTCTTGTCTTTTATGGCAGCAGCAGTAAACATGACAGGCTGTTTGGAGACCATCTGTTTCCAATGGCTGCCGCATGGTAACAGGGAGCTCAACCTGAGATCTGCTTGGTGTCTGTCTCAGAGGTAACAGTCCTGTCTTCTGGCTTCTACAAGGGAATTGTGATAGGAAGAAAGACGGCACGCTACAAGAGAATTACAGTTGGCACCTGCATGTCCTGCTCAGCATCAAACAGTGCCTTAAGGACCTACATGTACACCTTGATCCAACTTGGTCTCAAAGAAATAGATGAAATGAGCACACCCTCCTTAACCACCACATTGTGTTTTGCTGGCAAATAAAATAAATAAATATGCACTGAGATTATGTCTTTGTACAAGTCAAGTCTCAAGTCTTTGATTGTAAAGTCTAAGCAAAGTCATTTTTAGTTGTAATGAGTAATCTGCCATGCAACACCTGCAGTCGGGTCTGCTTAGAAGACTGCAGTATAATGTTAAAGGAATTTAAAATCCGTACTCACCCGGACAACTTCTTTGCTTCACTGAATTCAAAAACTCTGTAAATGAACAAGGCAATTTATTCAGAATAGTAAATTTGTTCTTAACATAATTTATCCATGAGTTTTTAATGTGAACCAAAATCCATCTGGACTAAGAGAAAAATTTAAAATACTAATACTGCAGTTCCTACAATTGGTGATCCCTGTACTAGCGCATCAGAAAAGTCTTAATATATTGTTAAGGACTTCAAATAACAGCCATATGAGTGCAGAAGATATTAATTTAAAACCTTTTTAAACCCAAATAAAAAATAAAAATAAAAACTCAATATTGTAATTGATTTGGATCCAATACTTGCATCCCTTACTTTCCTAAATTATTAGCAGCTGTACTTTTCTAAAAAACAAACAAACAAACCCAGTAAAACCAAATTGTTTACAGTGGGTCTGATCCCAATTTGATCCGTGTTTAACGTGACCATGGCAAAGTCTGTAATTTATTAAAACTGTGTGCAGTAAATGTTGCATTCTTCTTCTAACACATTCAGTGGAGCCAATCTAATGATACAATAGTAGTAACAGGCTAAAATTTACAAAGCTGTGGCTATAAGCTTGTTGCTAACATAGGTTTCTAACATTAAGTTTTCATAATACAGTGACTAACCTCACCAGGTGTGTTTTAAAGGGTGAAGGTAGATGTGGTGGATCCAGCATCCTGGATTGTTAAACCACAGATATCCCAGTTTGCTGATCTTATATTGGTTCATTTTAATTAAGTTATTAATACCCAAAAGTTACAGGCGCTGCAGCAGTAGCTGCGTTTACATGTCCTGTTAATATTTTGATTGATTGCGCACACACCACAGACACTTCTGTTTTTGTGTAAGGTTGTGTCAGTTTTACATCTGGGGAAAAGACAGCTGACAGGAGATCGGACAGAGAGAAGATCATGAAAAACCATACAATTGTTTAAGAGTTTCAAATTGCGAGTCCGAGTCTGTGTCTCAGATGTGCAAGCATTGCTACTAGAAGGCATTTAGTAACTTTTTTGTATTTGAAGGATAAAGACCAACATAATTCCACATGTGGAGGCAGAAATGGATGGTGGTGAAATGGTGTTGCTACCATTTACATTTTGTTAGCTTTTGGTAACTTGTCTTTGGTTGCTGATTGCAAGTAGTTTTAACTTTCATGTTCTGTCTTTTAGATTTATGTGAAAAAAACAACTTGTTCAGGTTAACATACCAACTACATAATAAGTTGTCAGAAAAGATGAAGATGGTGGTTTCAGCAAGCTGGTGTCACCACAAAATCACCAAAACAATTAGCTATTTGCAGTGAAAATTAAATGCATGAAAAAATTTTCAACCACAGAAGCACTGGTGTTGCTCATTTCACATATCTCTGTGACTCTGAGTTGCCTTTATGACAATAAAACACATGCAATGAACAGATATTCACACACACAATAAATAAAAAAGAATAAGCACACGCACACAAACACCTGAGGCCATTAAGCTAAGCAGTATAAAGATAGGCGGTCCCAGAGCGCGACAGATTGAGTCAAGTTCTTCTAACACTCGCTGCCTACAGACACTGTGGTGTGTCAAACGCACGCTCCTTCTACACCTTCTCTTGCCAAATTAAGACGAAGACAAGCAGAGACTTTTGCACTCCTCTTAACACATAAGTCATTAATATGTCTCTGATGCTTTCATTTGTTCCCCATCTTTATTAATTTGGGTCATTTCTTACTTAAACAGCATTCAGTGGGTAGTGTTGAAGTGTGACTGACTGGTTTGCAGGTCTTCTACCTCTGAGTCTTTCTTGTCATTATTACAATATCACAGATGCACATGGATTCTTTTTCTGCGGTCTTCCAAGCAGCTTGACACTGTTTTTATTCAACCAGATTTGAGGTGTATCTGTTGAGACACGGTTGGCTTTCTTCCTGTCTTGGCCTAATTATTCTTTTAAAGTCATTTACTTTCCCATCATTACCCTGCTTAAATAACCCAACCCTGAAAGGCCTTGAACCCCTTTCTCTTTCTGCCTTGTCATTTCACTCTCCGCAAACGTACTCACCCATTAAAGAGCTGCTGCAGTCCGCCACTCATTATTGCTCAGTGCATTTACATTGAATAGGTCATTGGGACCCAACTAGGTGGAACTAATGTGGGGCAGAATAGTTGAAGGTTTTGCTTCAGTGTTACACAAACCCTCTGCTCTGTAATAAGGACTCTCTGATAGCTGTTGAGTAGAAGGGAGAATGCCTCATTGATCCAAGCATGTCTCAAACAAATCTGGCATTTGCTTGTTGTTTGTTTTCTGCTTGTGTGTGTGTTTAGCTTTAATGGATACAGAATAGGGCTATTCAGTTAATCGCACCAGAGGGGAGAGCTTATTAAACATTACTGGGTTTATAGACTTTTTGAGGTTTTAAAATATTATCTTATTATGTTTTTTGTGTTTGCTTTTTTAGTTGTGTTTATTTCCCCTTCAAGCTGTCTTGTGATTATGCTGGGACAAGGATGCAGAAGGCATGGCCATATGGTAGATGTCTCCTCACTATCCTGATGTAGGGAAGACTCACCAACAGGCCACAGGGTCACTCTCCGACATCAACTGCGGTACACCACAAAGAGACAGCAATTATATACGCACAGCCAGTAAATGGCAGCATGCAAACTATATGATCTGACTTCATGCTTTCAGCAATCAGTCTACAACACTGTGAAGCAGCCGTTGTTGATGTCTATGGAAATACAGCCACTGCTTTTTTCATGCTGACAATAAAGTCTACCTTCCTACACAACATGTGTTCGGTCTCCAGCTGAAGTAAACAGGCAGTAATTCTGTATCTTGTTTCTACTTCAGAGGCTTGTCTGTGGGTGCAGCCAGGGAGGGGGATGATAGTTGATACTTACACCTCTGGCTCGACATGGTGGGCGAGAGCACAGAAGCTGGTTGACTTTTATTAAGACATTACAGCATGTGTGAGTGTGTGTTAGCATGTGCTCACAATAACAGCATGCTTTTTGTGTCCATCTTTTAGTATGCATCTAGGTGCCATCAACTCTGTGTTCCATAACTGATAAAAAGTATTTTGGGTTGTCAGTTTAGTGGTCATTTAGCTGAACACATGAGGAAAAGGTGAAGGAAGGACTAGAGGAAAAGAGGAAGTTATCCCATACACTGAGTACACTTCAACTGGATTTAGCTGTATGCAGTGAGATAGATCAAATATTGAGCAAGAGAAGGAAGAGCATCACCACATCAAAGGCATGGATTGGGAGGCACAGGGAGAGATTAAAGGCAGCCTTGAAGAAGTATGTGAAGGAGACCAAACTGTGGTTGTTCTAGCCAAACTGAACGGGCTAGTCGATAGCTGACCTACTGCACTGCTCTTCCAAGTCACGACTAACTGAGCACATTTCTTTTTCTTTTTTCTTTTTTTTCGCTCTGGCTGCCAGATCTTAAAGGTGCACATGATGACCTTGAAGAGGAAGACGTCCTGAGAACACAGGGAAGCAAGACACCTACAAGAAGGGAAAGCTGCTTAATTATTAAAAAGATGAACACCTTTAAGATTCAGCACTGGAGTCATTGCACACAGGTTGCAACTTTCATCTACACCTATCATGTGAATATCATGTATCATTATTTAGCATGTAACTAAGAAAGGCCAGTCATATAACTGAGACAGGACAGTCATACAGGACTGACAGGACACAATAGTCCATAAACAAAGTTAAAACCCCTGCCAATTTTGGCCCAATCACCCTGCCCTATTCTGGCCCAGCTTGTGTGCCTGCATGCCTGCCTGAGCTTGGCTAGCTTTGATAAGTCATGCTTGTGGGTGGATGCAACTCATAAATATGTATTTGGCTTAAGCCCTGTTGTCCCACTGCTCTTGACTCTGCTCTGCTCACCCAAACCTTATGCTCTTCTTACTCATCAGAACCCAGTAAGTGTATCTATCTATCTATCTATCTATCTATCTATCTATCTATCTATCTATCTATCTATCTATCTATCTATCTATCTA
>JBAMHW010000014.1:10130084-10178236 GCA_037177495.1 Rhadinocentrus ornatus | reverse complement strand
CTATCTATCTATCTATCTATCTATCTATCTGTCTGTCTGTCTGTCTGTCTTGAAATCGCCCTTGAATAATTTGTTTACTTTTTAAGATTGAGATGTCTGTCTTAGTGCATAATTTTAATCCTGAATTTCAGTTTTAGCTGCAACCACTGCTTCTGGGGATTTTTGTGCTTCAAGTCAAAAAGTGAGGACCTAAGACCTCTGCATGAACAATCTGCTGGGAAATCTGCCATATGACACACAGCTAGTGTGAGTATGCCTGATTGTGAGCAAGTGTGGGTTTTTTTTTAAGTGTGATGGCCACATATATAATCAGTAAGTCATCATCTCTAACACTTTTTTCTTTGTGTTTCATTTTAATCTGAAGATATGCACTATTCTGCAGTAATAACCCTGCAATTTTCAAATTTTTTTTGCATGATTTTAATCTTACAAGTAAGAACTTGTCTTACCCTCTTTGTGTTTGTTTTGTATTGTTATCAAAATGGTGACACCTTCTGCTCTGTTTTCTAATAACATTGTTATTTTGCTCAGACAGAAAATATGTTAATGTTCTCTAACTCATCTAAAAAAAAAGAGAGAGAGAAAATTTCCACAATGAAGCAAAATGTCTTCATGCAGAAGCACAAAATAGCTTTAGGCACCTGTTAAATAGGAAGCTTGGCTGCTGTCACTTTCTAAACGCGAAGCAAAACTGTTACCATGTCATGAAATAGCTACTCCCCCTCAGGGTTGCTATGGCAGGATACAATCTAACAAGAAGTAAGATATTTTCAAACTGAAGTAAAAATATGTGCAGAAACACACACACCAAAAGAAAAAAAGAAAAAAAAAAAAAAGAAGCACCTCTTCTGCTTTCTTCTTTTTTTTCTTGCTCAATGAAAAAGGAAAAACAATTTCACTTTTTGATTTTGGCTATAAACATCACATGATAAAGAATTTGGTTAAAATGAGCACAAATATTCTAATTTAAAATGCAAACTGTTAGGAAAAGAGTCATCTTCCACCTGGCAGACTGACAGAGACAACTGGGATGATTAAAGCGTTCTTAATCTTTGTCTTGTTGTATTTCATCTTTATCTGTATTTTAAAGAAATGCATAATAATGCTCCATGATTTTTTCAGTGTTGAATGAACTCAGTGAGCCAAATTATAAAACACTGTATAAAGTTGATGTCAACTGATTGTCAAAGCTCAACAGGAACACCATGCAACATGGAGTTTCTTGCTTTGATTATGTGAGTAGAGGTTCTTTGTGAAGGCTTGTCAGAGAGTATTGCATCTCCTATCTGAATTGTTGCAGAGAAGATAGAAGAATAACAATTTCCAGGCTGAAAGCCAAACCCAACCTTTCAATCTTTGCCCTGCAGGGACTGAACCCTTAACTCTGCCAGCCAAGTACTGTAGAGAAATTGCTGCAGTAACCTTGACAGAAACTTACCACTGGAAATGTTATTCTTATTTTTGTTGATATTAGTTGTTCTTTGATTTCTTTATATTAATTTATTCTATATTGCAATGGGGAAATTTAAATAAGTTTTAGCAGTATTCAACACGCAACTATTCCAGTTCCAAACCTTGATGTACAATTGCTTTCTTCTTCTCTGATTCTGTCTTAAAATTACATTTCACACCTCACCTTTATGGATATTGCCAATTCCTCTTCTGGTCTTACCCTGAGGCCCATCCTCTTCGGGCCTTGCTAAGTGTAAACTCCTGCCTACAGTAGCCTGTCTACCCTGTGCCCTGGCTGTCAGCTTTCCAGGCAGGCTGTGTTGACAAGGGGAGGCCACTCGGGCTGTCTGTCATGGGGTTATTCTCAGGGCGGAGACGGTTCAGCTGATTCGCTGACACCGGCTGGTGTGCACAGGGGCTGTAAGGGCGGGCATTTGGCGGGGATTTACATTGTGTGTACGTGTGTGCATTCGGCGGGGAGCTACCAGGGGTTAGCCTTGCCAGATGACAGGTATGAGGGAGGCAGGGAGAGAAATTCAGGAGGCAAAAAAGAAAGAAATTCAGGGTTGGATTCGGCTACACACCCAAACACACAAAGCCAGTTGAAGGACAATGAGTAGGGATCCAGACCCCCAAAACACAGCTGGGAATACATGTTCTCTGGGGATCTCTGCTTAAATTAATGACTGAATAGACTGGATGAATGGTAAACTATTTAAAAACACCTTAAAAAGTTTTCAATGAGCAGCTGCAGCTGTTTCGTGACTGCAATCTCAACTTTTAGCAATAGTTTTTGCTTTGCAGTAGCAAAGAGTTCCAGCACTATCCAAGCTTTGTTTATTTTTCTGCAGATATTGTGTTGATTATCTATTAAGTAACATTCACTTCAGTCTCTTAAATTGATTGCTAATTAGACATTGATCACTTTAATCAAAGTTACTGATAGCATCATTCAGATGTACCCACATCCCCATATGAATCACATGTGTGCTATAACATGGGAGCATTTGAAATTTTTTTCTACAATGTTTCATTTTAATGAACAAGTTGTAGTCCTTCCATCCATCTTTGAATTTGTTTGATGGTGCTTAAATTTTAGGAAGGGGGGGAGATCACAGGGCAACAAAACAGTAAGCTAATTTAAGATAAATTAATATAAAAGTTAAAGATAAAAGTTAAATTAAAAAATAATAGTTACACCACTCTGTATAGGGATGTTAAAATTGCTTTGTTTTATGTATTTTAGGTCAGAGCTGGAATAACTGCTGTCGCACCTTTTATAGAAGTAAATGGGGTGTTTATTCTGATATAAAGCCACCCATCCATCCATCTATTTGATGTTCTAGCTTGAGAAGCTTCTCTATTTTCATGCCTTGTATTTCCTTGTTAGCTTACATTCCCTGGGTGAGTTCATTTGCTCACATATTTGTGTGTGTGTGTGTGTAAATGCGCACGTGCTTATATATATGATTTACTGCACATAGTTATGGACTGGTGGTCCAGGGTGAGTCCCACATCTTGCTCATTATAAGCTAAGATTAGGTTAAGCCCCCTATGACCTTAAATAGAGTTAAGTGGGTACAGAAAAATCATGGAAATGATTTTGCCCCCTTCTTTGAAGACATAAATGAACCATATTATGGGCCAGATCTTCAGTCAGACTCTGAGAGAGGTCCAAAGATTGATGGATGCTTCCACAAATTTCAAAGAGTTTGTATGTGCCTCAAGCTTGAAATTCTGACACCTCTTGATGTTCTTTGTGAGTTGTAACCAGCAACTTAAGATCTTATCAGTTTTAGAAGTTTAAATTTAATTAGGAAGTTTTTTTTAGCAGCATAAGCATAAGGGCAAGTCTGTTGGTAGTAAGGGTTTCATGCCAAAATAAAAACAGTTATAGCTTGTGTGAAAGCTCGCCAACGAAAGTGCAAACTGTATTGGTTACACTAACTTCATGGTAGTTTTTGCGTTTTTCCAGTCACATTTAATCACATTTGAAGGTCAACATAATCTGATGTTTGAGTGATGCAGGGATAGAAATGTCTTTAACATCCCTGTTAGTCTTTACAATCTACATACCACCTCTCAACATTCACACTTAGGCTTCCACCTGGAAGTATTCCTGTCTGTGGTTTTAAGATCTTATATAAAATATTTTAGCTACATTTACATTGTTGACACTATACAAACTGGTCTCTTCTGGGTGTCTCAATGATCCATTATGTTCAGTTAATTTTTTTACTGTATGTTCTTTGAGATTTTATGAGTGTAATACTGTCCATATATACAATGAAAATGTATTCTCTGTCTGTTAGATGGGGTTAATCCCTTGATCTCCATCAGAAAGTCCCTGCAACATGCCGATGCGAACTTTAGCCACAGGAGCCAGGACAGCCCAGGCGCCAAGGGAACACCATTCTACTCATGCGGTGCCAGCACTTAAACAAACAGGGTCAGCTTTCAAAGACAAAGAAGAAACATGGATCCACTGAACTTCTAGTCAAGTACTCAGATTTGCTCTGTTCATAAATCTGTCAGTCTCCCTGTGCACATATTCACAGCAGTTGGCAGCTGGGGTGAAAGGGTGCAATTGATTACACAGAAACTTCAAACACTTTAGCATTTTTTCAGAGGCGGTATGCACTTTTCTCATGACCACTTTTTGTTCAGATTATATTGAAAAGAATCAACATATTCACTGCGTTTTATGTCTTTGAAACTACAATACTTCATGACCTGCTTTGATTTTTCTTTAGCCCTTACATTAATGTTCTTTATCTAAATTGCTAAGAAAAAACATACTGAAGAACATTTCCTCTACTCTTGTCTTGGACCTCAATTATCATCTTGATAGTTTCTAAAGCCTTCTTTAGATAAATGGCAATTGACTCTTTCTATTTCCTATAATAGAAACAGCATCCTGAAACTGCAAATGAGATAGAGTTCAGACATTAGTATTCTGTTAATTTGACCCTTGGCGCCTCTATGCAATCAGATCTGAAGCAAAGCACTTAGCCTATGCAAAGGATTAATGACGGCCATCTAAAACAATTTGGGAACCAATCAGTTGAACTGAGGAGGGTAAATCTAATATGATAATTTATCTGCATCAACCGACTTGCCTGGCAGGGAGGAGTATGCTAATTGTGCGACCCTTACCTAGTGACTGGATGCACACAGCTGGTTGTGCTGGCTCTCGCTCTGCTATTAGGGAACTTTGAGGGACTTTGGAGTTTGCTGAAGCGAGTTCTCCTTGGAGGGTGATGGGAAGTGAACCCCGTCGCTTCACACTGAGCTCAGCCCTGCTCCCTTCAACCCCTCCATTTCAATTTCCATAATGTGCCCGCCTCCAATGACATGACAGCAAGGCGCAAATAAGTGTCTATATTGGTATCAGATAAAGATGTAGTGGATAGCGGCTTTAATATGGCTGGGAGATCTCCCCAAGGGACCTTTTTGCTACTACAGAACATCAGTTACACAGTTACAACAACAGTCTCTTAATTGATTCGTTTAATTAGCCAGAGATAGAGCTAGCACTACTGCTTGTCATCCTGTATCATAGGGGGTGTCCTCTGCAGCACGCACGACCAGTCTCTTACCCCACACCAGTCAGACTTCTATTAAAGTGTAATTATATGTAAATGAAAACTACATCAAAACCCTTTTTTAAGTTCACCATAGAAAAGAGTCTGGCTTTTACTGCCCCCCCCCCCCCCCTTTTTTTTTTTCTTCTTCATTTTTAACTGAAGAAAAAAAAGTGAGGGCATTTTAATGATCTAGAAGGTTTTTTCTTTTTTTATTTCAGAATTCTAAGGATCAGTTTCCATCTAAACTGAGAAGCCTCGGACAAGTTTGGAGTTGGAAGGGAGGGTGGGATCACAAGGCGTATATGGGGGTATGTGAGAGTTTCTTTTTAGAGTGATGCCTCTCAACAAAAAAAACATCCACCCTCACAAACCCTATGCGATCACTTCCTCTGTCTTGGCCCCGTTGTTTACCACAGGCCCTGCTTTTTGCTATGAAGTTGGAGCCACACAGCTAAGAGTAGGGGAGTGATTACAACTTCCTTCAGTGTGAATGGTGCAGATGTCGGCCTGGCCTCAGTGAAGCAGAACAATGCCCTCAAAAGCGTCTGGACACAATGGGCCTTTCTCCCCTGCCGGAGATGTCTCTCTATAGCGGCTTGCAGCGCGGGGATTCTAAGCAGGTGGCACACACAGACAGAGACGGCCCTAGTCCTTTCAAGTTTCCTTGGCTGAAAAGCATCAGTCGGTCCATGTGTGGAGGAGTCGCTGCCGATTGCTTCTGTGGTCAGTCTGGGCATTAGCGTCTGGAGGTGTCATTTAGCTGTGGATTAGCCAGACTCCCTGTTCACTGGGGATTTTCTCCCATTGATGAGCCACTGAGAGAAGCTGGGATTGATGCTCACTGGCGTCATTCTCTCTGATCTTCCACGGTTTGGCTCAAGATTGAGAGCTCTTTTACTCTCGTATCAGGAAGTTATAAAGTCCTGCAGCCCAACCCCCACCCTTAACTGTCACTGTTTATTTTATCCCTCACTTTTTTTTTTTTTTCCAGAGAGGATTATTGCTATTCATGCAATATGTCTTTTAATCCTTTCAAACAGTAATAAACTTAACATAAAAAGTAACAGTGACTGAAAAAAAGATTTATATGAGACATAAATGGGATTCAGCTTTGTTCTGTTCCCACATCACATGTTTGTGTACCAAAATGCAGGCACCATGCTCTTAAGGATTCACAGATTTAATAATGACAGCACAAGTGTCCCACCGTGTGTTTACCACAAAGAGTCCCTCTCTACGGAGCTGAATAATTTGCTCAGTGCTTCCCCAACTGTGTGGTATTACTGTGGTTTTCCTGCGCCCAGAGGAGAGCAGTAGGGACCAAATGAAGAAGAGTCACCTGGTGTCTCCTTCCAAGGTCTCGTAGAGTTAACATGTAATGAATAAATTAATATTTAATGAAGGAGAGGGCCACTGTTACAATCACCCTGCACTTGTGCCATCAGGGAAAATGGAGGTTGAATACACTAAATACTGCAGTGGATGCTTAGAGTTGACAAACAACATGAAAAGGCAGAAAGAGTGGTGCTAAATACTTTGGGTGCTCTCCTACTGTGCTCACTTGAGCAGAAGTTAATGTCATCTGTACTTCTGTGTTTTGTCTTATTCGTGTTTTCATCAAGTGAGATTAACGCTGGATCTTTGCTTTCATCACAGTGTGGGCTGATTACAGATTTCTGACTCTTGTAAAGAGTCTTTTATTTCTGAATAATTATTTTAGAATATTGAGCAGTGGTTTATATCACTTGTTTGTTTTTGTCTTTAAGACAGTGAAAAGGCCTTAATTGTGGAAATCCACAGGGCTGTTCCAAATTAGGGATGTTTACATATAATTTTCTGATGAATGTTCATTTTGTCATTAGTAACTTCCACTGACCATCCCAACTCTTTGTGCTACAGGAGTATGTACAGTATGGTGTGTAATATATCATAGTGGTGCAACAACATGCATACAGATATACCTTTCATGTATCTTTTGTCATTGAAGGATTTAATGCGTCATTGGCACACGTGCAAGCTGAGCCCTGCTGTGCTGTTGCTAATGTCCAGGCCCCCTTGTGAGAGTACATTATCTCTGAGCCTTCCTATTATTCTGAAACAGTCTTTGACTTCTAATGTGCCTATCTACACTTCCCTGGATATCTAGCATCATTATAAAGCAAACACTCCATTATTCTCCTATCTTGTCATTACAACACGATATACTCCATTAGTTAAAGCTATCCTGTTTAGGCCTCTTAATTTATATGAATGTCAATTTGCTGTCCGATGAGCGCTAAAACAAAGTCTGTCTGCATAAAAGGCTTTGAGTCAGATCATGAAAGAAAAAAACGCCCAACACGTGATTTGGTTCGTAAAACAGTAAAAGGCATCATATAATTTAGCATAGAATTGCATATACTCATTTAGAATGTGACTGATAGAAATGAAGAATAAACAATGCAGAAAACTTGTAGTAGTGCACTTACTGTATATAAGTGAAAGGCGTCTCACAGATAAGTCCAGGCAAACTGACCACAAAGACCAGTCGGTGTCTGCGTTTAATGTAAAAATTGAGGCTGCCAGAGGTGAGACATATTCGCCTCTCCCCTGAATCAAATATATCTAGCTCCTTAGATTGTTCTTTGATCCTTTGCCCGATCACTGAGAAATGCAGTGCTGATCTGCACGTTGGCTTACTCCTCAAAGGAAATGCCAGAGTTTTCTATGGGCACAGTGCACAATACAAAAAGGTTAGAAGACGAGAAAGTGAGTGAACAAATGGTAAGACACTATAAGACAATCATTCAAATAAAACCCCTTATACCGGGGTAAGCAAAGTATATACAGAATTTTAAAGATCTACAAAATCTACATCAATGTGTTTCAGATTGTCAGTAAATCAGATCAGGCTGTCATAATACACTATTTGCTGTAGTCTTGTTCCAGGAAAGAAAACCAAAGGAACAATTTATAAGTGCAATTAGATTCCCTGATATCGAGTGTTAAAGTTAGCTCCCCTTCTCCACAGGAGTCCTTGGAGGCTTATATACTGTACCAAAGTCTGAGATTACACAGATCATATTCGGTTACAATGCTCAGAGGTAAAAACATTTTCTTCACATATACATATTTTTGTAAAACATGAATGTCTACTGTCACATCCCAAGAGAATGATATATTTTGTTGAAGTGTAGTAAAAGTAAAATTTATATTTTATTGCATTTAAAGGCCATGCTTTGCATTAAATGGGTTATGGGTTTTAGAGACACAAATGATATTTTACTGTTTTAAATCGAGTATGAGATCCTGGCTCACAGTAAAGTTCTGAAACTGATGCGACAGTTGCTTGTTTTTTGCCTTTTGTTCTGTATTTGCACCAAGTGGCAGGTGCAAATTCATTCTCCCTGAAAACACCATAAATCTGTCTAATTTACAAGGACAGCCATTAGAATCACTCCAAAAACAACTAAATATGTCACTGTTCTCCCCATTCTTATGCCATGTTTGTGCAGTGACATCACTGAGTGCTGAGTGATTAATTGCACTAACAGTCCATTCTCAGACAGCAGGGCATTGTAAGGTCACAACCGTATGGATAGAGGAAATGGTAGCCATAAGCGGGGGGTCATCCTTCTAAAATTTTTTTGGGATGACCACTCCTGTGTCACCTGCTAGTGTCTTACTGTCCAGAAGAAGAACAGTGAGAGGTCCATGCTCCACAAGACAACAGTTTGACCCAGGAGAACAATAAAACAGTGTCAGTTTCTAGAGGAAAATAGAGACAAAGTGAAAGAGGAAGCAATTCATCCACAACAGGACACGAGGCCGTGGAGGAAGGCCTGCCTTCAAAGATGCTGGGGTGGCTTATCAGAATAGTTTAGAGGTGCTGCACTTCAAAAGGCTTAGTGTAGCTCCCGTACTGAGCTGTTTTTCCTGCTATTCATGTGGGTTGGTTTTGGGTTGCTATAAGTAGCCTGCATCCTGTCCCTCTGTGGTCTCAGGTGGATAGTTTTGTTTTTGTAGCTGGGGCCAGGCCTTTAATGGCTCTCCGTGCTTCCACTGCTTCTGTTGGCAGGACTGACTGATTGGCTTGTTAGCGATTCATACATCCTACCAGAGAACCGTCACAATTCTTTGTAACTGTGGTATTGGGGGCAGCACAGTTTAAGTCAAGATGGTTAACTTTTGTTAGCTAGATTATTATTTTATCATGTTAATGATAGCATTATATTGCAATATTTCAAGGATGTGCATCAAACGTTGAGAGCAAAACACTTCAGAGCTCTTTTAGAACCGGTTCTACAGATGTGCTTTCTGACCACAATGATTTTTTATTTTCTGCTCATGCTGTAACTTTAATTTACTTTACATGTGCAAGTTTTTGTTTCCAAGGATGTATTACTGAAGCCCAATACAGTTCTCAAAGCATTAAGAGAAAATGAAAATGAAAGGCCAATAATATTAACTTCACATAGAATATGTATATTTAATCCTTCAAATCCTCTTATCCTTGTGTGAGAAAGCATCTGCTCTACATTTGTGCTAAGTGTCACTGTATCCGCCTTTCCCCCCTTGATCCTACTGGATAAATATAGGCTTGAAGACGTGCTATTCTGCAACTTTGGTGGACCCTTCCCCGTCCTTCTGTCTGCCTCTAGTCTCTCGTCACAGCTTTTTGTGTCCTTTTAAAACATCTCGTCCATGTTGATTAGAGGTGGTCCTCTGGTTACCTCTGCTCCTCCCTCAACACTCAAAGGCACACATGGTCCATTGTTCAGGGCATCAGTCTGATTAGCGTGCACTCACCAGAAGAGTGGGTAGGCAAGCCACTTAGTGGAGTAAATGACCTCTGCGGTGTAATTATGTTCTCTGTGGTAACCTGGTGGTCTAAACTCAGGGCAGAATGCACCTCTACTGTCTTTGGCCCACCTGCACCTTTGTTAGCCATCCAGGGAAGACTGACAAACAAGGTCTGTGGTCCTCCATGTCTGTGTCTCTTTTCCTTTCTGCCCCCCCTTTCCACTTAATGGCTTTCAACTTTGTCTGGCTTTCCTCTCGCTGCCCTAAACTGTAGGTCAACCTCCCCATTAATTATAGCTTCAGGTGATTATGGGTGAGAGGGAAAGTGGCAAAGTTTGTGTAGCATGTGGCAGGTCTACACAGAGCAGTTTGACTGTTGATTTAGTATCTCAGGTTAAGTTTGTGCATACCATTATTTATTCTCTTGTGACCCTTGACTTATGATGCCTGAAATTAAGCAAGCTAGTCATCTGCAAGAGTTAAAGTTTTGTTGTTTTTTTTTGTTTTTGTTTTTTTCTTGTGAGGTGTATTTACAGTACACATAATGTAAACTCACAATGGAATGGCTTAAGTTTTACCTGTTTTGAAATAGTTATTAGCAATGTGCAGCCTAGCTTAATTTCTTTTCTCTTTTTTTTTTTATTATTTTCTTTTGCATGTTGGAACCAAGCAGCACCTCGCACAGATAAAACGGTGGAAGCAGGACACCGGTAAACTTACACGTGTTAACGGGTGCAATCATCAATGGTCTCATATCCTGATTGTGCAGTTGGTAGTGTGGACAATGAGGGCGGAGAGAGGGAAATGTGCGCGGCAGCTTTCCATTATGAGATAGTGTGTATTACAGTAATCCAGAGGGCCTCCTGCTCACTGTGGCGTGTGCCAGACTCCTGGGTGGGCAATCTCAGAGACAGTGGGGAGGCCCAGCTTATTTCTGGGCACATTTGGCATGGCCTACATGGCTGTTACAAAAACTAGAAGTGGAACAGAAGTCATGAAAAGACGCTTTGATATATTGGCAGAAACTTTTTTCATGTTAGAGGTGGAAGGTGTGCTTTAGCTACTGTATGTTTTGCTTTAGATTTTGGGCTAAAGGTGTAAAATTAACTTCTTGCACAATATGAAAATAACACAGTGAATTAATGGTAGCTCCCTAAAAAAAAACTAAGTAATATTCAGTATATGAATTCAGTTAAATAAAGTTTTATCACTTTACAAAATATGGCACAAAATATCAAGCTAACTGAAGCAACAATATGACAGAAAATATTACGACACGTATATAACAAGCTTGATGAAGTATAAGACACAGTACGATTGATCTTTGTTTCCTGTAATTTTCTTTCTCCTCTGGTTCAGGTTGTTAGAGACCTTCACAGTTTGAAAGCCTTTTCCTTGGAGGCCACTTGTTGGAAGCCTGCTGATACTCTCAGGACTGCAAATGGCCTCATGAGACTCAGAAAGCCTGTCAATGTTCTCTCCGAAAGCTTATCCCTGAGCTGATGCCACCAGGCTGGCACTGGAGCACTGCTCTTTACTGACAATCAGTGACAGTTGGTTTCCCACTGGAAATGTGTCTCATGCTTCCTAAACCCTGGAACATAGGCACAAAGCTTTTTAAAGGGTTGGTTTGCAACAAAAAAAAAAAGATGAAGTTCACCCAATGAGAGGAAAAACTGATTGCTTATACTCACAGCAAACCTGTCTTGACTTTTTGGGGTAGAGATAATTAGGAAGATATTTAAAAAATACATAATTTTTTTTATGTCAGCCGAAAGGCAAGATAGTTTCTAGGGTAATTTAATCATATTAAGTTAAAAAAGGCTATCTACAGGATCCCTGGCACAATTCTTCTTTTTTAATCACAAGGACAGGAAAATACAAAATTTGCTGAATACAGGTGCTATGAATAAGAAAACAGACTAAATATAATGTACCAGATGTCATAGCTTGACTTGAAAGGAAAGTCAAGAATCATCATTAGGTATCAGCAACATCAGCTAATCACTATCCAAAAGCTTGAGCCACCCAACATGGATCAGTAGAAAGTGATTATGAAATCTTAAATTAAGATGTCTCAAAGCGAAGGATCCTTTGCTGAAATGGGATACTAAATTCAAATGCATCTAGCTCTGTATAATAACTGAAACTTTCTTTTTGTAACAGGGTGAGTGTCCCATCACTGGGGTGCTTGATTGCCATAGTTACTGAAACAACAATGATGATCGTCCCAAGGTCGCAACCCTCCATGACCTGGGTTCAGAGGGAGGTTGTCTGAGGTTTCCTGAGAATAATAGGTGGGAAGTCTCCACTTCCCAGACCTCCCAGTAACCCTACAAAATAGAAGATTTACGAGGCAAAATGAGGACTCCCCGATTGAGTTTATGGCTGGACTTCCACTTTTTTCTCTACTAATGTCATCAGGATGTCTTCAGCCCTAAACCTCAGCTGCAGAGGGTGGGTTTGATGCTGACTGATGGGCTTAAAGAAGAAGAGATGTTGAGAGGGTGATTTAGTGTAGAAACAAACCAAGCTATAAAAAACAACACTATATTATTATGTCTTTATTATGCCATGATGTGCCTTTTAAAAGTCTTCTTAACTTTTAAACGGAAATAGACAATGTTCACTTGGATGAGCAGCTGACTTTCACACCAGCAGACACAAACACACTCACAGGCATGCACTGGCACTAGTGGAGACATGCATGGGTCACCTAGCAGGTCATGTCCCCCCCACTGGTCAGCCCTGCTGTAAGACTGCATTGATTATGTGCTTGTCTGCAAGCATGCAGTCAAGCAAGTGTGTTGTAGAATCTGAACATGTGGGCACATGTTTTAGATCTAGTAATGTGTATATCTTCAACTGCGAGTCTATCCATGGATCAAAATCATCATGCTTAAAGTTTCAGAAGGTTTAACTAATTCTTACTTTACAGGACTGATATGAGGCTCCTGTTTGACTGTTAGCATAAAGATTAGATTTCTGCTTACAAATGGAACTTTTAGCACAGTTTTCATCAACATTGCACACTTAATGAATTAACACAAAGACCTCATTTTATGTATCAAAAGTTGTATTGGAACAGTAACTGATCACTGTAACTGATTACAACCAGCCCACCCCTACCACGCACGTATGATCTGAACACTGGCAAGTGGAAAAATTCTAATAATATATATTTAATATATATTAAAATATAAATTTATTTCTTTTAAATGTCAGAAATGAACACATATATCCTTTTTTCTCTTTTTATCAGACAATCATAATATTACACAACAATACTCAGCTCATTTGGATTATATACACTTACAGTGCTTCTTCTTTCACCCACACTAATAATGAATCAAAAGCATTTAACAGATAACTATCCCAGCCAAGGACACTTTGGTGTGATGACTGGAGGAGCTCGAAATAAAATAAGTGACCCTCCATTTCGTGGATGACCTGCTCAACCTTTTGAGGTACGGCTGCCCCTGGAATGAGAAATACCTAGACAAAGACAACTGTTTGTTTTTTTAATGCCACACATTGATAGTCTCACCATGCCTGGAATACAAATTACTAAACATCTCAGCTAAAAAAAAAAAGAATTACAGGAACAAGTGCAATAGTGTGATTGATTTTGTTTTGTCCTGCTATTGTCAGCTTATTTTCATATGCAGATGAAAATATATTGTGACCAAGCAGTAAGAAAGAGCCGTATAAAATTAAGTTAATTTGCTGTTAAAACTACACAATTTGTAGGAAAAAAACATACAAAAACTAATGAATGCCTTGTTTTATTTGTCAGGGTACCACAACACCGCACTGGGCTGGGCTGGGCTGTCTGAGGAACAGCCACAAGCTATTTACAGAGGCAATACAAAAAAGAAACAAGAGGATGGCCGTTATAAATTGTGTATGAGCCAGCCAAATGCAACAGAATACTCTGCGTTGTGGGGTGATTCTTCAGTTCTCATTTCATGTGTTTTTCATATGTTTTTCAGTGGCGAAAGAGTATTATGCAGCCCACAAGTGACCCAAAAATGCTTTAAATGAATACAGTGTGCTAATAGCTGTGAGAAGACACCCTGGGAGCAACCATGAAGTATGTGCAAGGACCCATGACCACTGAGATAATAGCCCCATGCCCAGACCACGGATTCTCTGTCCACTCTCTCCTCCACTCAACTCCCACCCAGGTTTGGAGTGGCTTATGTCCAGGACAGATGGTAAGTTGAGGCCCTTGTATCTAATGACAGAGCAGGGGGTAGGACAAAGCCACATGGGTGATATAAGAATGAACAAAATGTGCCATCCTATACCAGTTTATAGCATTTTTCTCATGCAAGACTTGCACCTGAGGATCAGGATAATAAACAGGTACAGAGCCTACATGTATGGCTTCAGTTGCCTGTGCATTTCTGCACTGCAGTTGTGTATGCTGGATTACACAAGTATACTTCAGCTGCCAGGATAATTTTTTTATTTTTTTGTATTTTTTTTAATAGCACTAGAAACTTGATCTATCTTGATCATACAGATTGAAAGCAAAAAGCACTAAATATTAGCCACAGTGGGCCAGTGTTAGCTATTTCCTAGCAGGGAGTTTTGTTTGTGGGAGCTTTTTGTGTTCATGTGCTGAACCACATCCAGGGCAAAAAGAAGAGAAGATGGGGGCAGCTCTAATTAAAGCCCAAGGAAGAGTTTCATCTGCTGTGAACTCGCAACCAGGGGCCACAGCAAATCAATGGACAGCCAGCACTGTCATCACCATCAACAGCTCTCGATCAGAGCAATTGGAGGGGAACAAAAAGGAATGAGAAAGACACTACCAGGAAGCTCCTACCACCTGTGCAGAGCAGGAGAGAGCTGGGGAGAGGAAGAGAGGCACAGAGAGCCACGAGGAAAATTCAGAGTGAACAAAGATTGTGCTTGAAGCTTCTGTAAAACACTGGATATTTATCTCTTCTTACTTTAGGGCTACCAATTTTGTCATCATCACCAGGGATATCTATTTTGATAATCAAAGACACAGTTGTATGAACATTGGCAGTGAACAGAAAGATCTAATGACCTTTTCAAAAATATATGGATTTCTTTTGGCTTTGCTAACAGATCAAACTGCTGCATACAGTGAGCACTGATGGTAAATGTTCCTAGCAATATAAAAAGTGTTCTCAGAGCAAATTTAGTCTATTGAACCCTGTGAGTGGTATCAGTGCTCTCCTGTCTATGTGAACTGTGCCTCTCGGCCAGCAAGCCAAGAGAGCATTGGATCGGATTCTTACGCAAACACAGGCACATAAATGGCATGCTCTCATGGAATTAGCATTCCAAATTTTTTCAAGATGAATGTGAATGCAACTATTTTTGTCCCATAACGCACGCTCTCAGATAACTCCGTTTGAATAAATGAATTCTGACAAGGGGAATCTGCATACAAAAACACAGCAGGTTTGGAGGCAGCGGCTGGTCTTCTGGTGAAGGCCTCCGAAGCTTTCTCTGAATCTCTTCATTCATTCCCTGCTCCTTATGGACTTTCTGCTTTTTAAATGGCCGCCTGTGTTTATGCTGTGTTCACACAGGAGGTTAGTGAGGCATACAGCTACACATTAAATCCTTTGCATTTGTGGCTGGCACCTGCAAACCCTTTTACCTGCTAAATCTAATGCAGAAACTTATTGAATTTTAAAGGTTTAAAGAGAGGAAAGACAAGCACATTTAAACTGTAGATTCAAATTCTGCTGTATTTAAATCCACTATACTTGTAAGTGACTTGGTATTTAAGTTCCATAAACATAAATAATATATATAAATATATATATAAATAATATCTTTATGAATGTGTTGAATCTGGATGTGAGTTGGGTTTTTTTTTGTATCAGATGGTTTCTGATTTCTGCTTGTTGTTGTCTTAAACTCTATGGCTTTGTCCATGTAAACAGATGAATAAAAGGCTTTTATGGCTTTAACAAAATTAGCTTGAAATTGTTTGACTAAGTTATACATTATCTAAATATCTTGTGCTGCACCAGAGGCCCAAACTACTGGTATTTGTTCCTGGATTCAACATCACTATCATTATCAAGTTGAACGTGATATAAACACATAAATGTAATTGCATTAATACAGATGGACACTGAGTGCTCTGTTTCAGATGTGGTAAGTCTTATAAAGTGGAAAGACAGACAAAGTGTATTTCCAACATGTGTTTGTCAGTATTAGATGGTCTATTTAGAAGGAAATATCATCTAGTCCAGTCCTTTACCACATTGTTTTTAATGCCTAACCTAACCAGATGGTTTAGGTTTATGAACCTGACCAGACAGTGATAGTCAAATAGAATGACTTATGTCTCTTAATTAAGTATTTTTTTTCCATTCCCAGCTAATTTCACTTGTAGATTCCTAAAGTTACCAGCCAAAAAGAATTTTCTTATAGCCAATTTTTTTCTGGTGAAAATACACCACATTATTAATGCAACTGATTTAATTTAATCATACAGTTAATAAAATGTACAACAACATTCTCACAACATTCTCAGTGAATAAATTAACTTTTTTTTTCTCTCAACACGTTTGAAAAGGTACACTTCAAACTTTGGTTTAGTTATTTTTTACAACATTGCTTAAATGTTTAAACTGTTTCACCTTCTCTTTGGTCGTTGAGGAGACCCACAGGGGACACAGGAAGATTTTTATTTTTTGCATTACCTTGAAATACTTTTGCATTATGTCACACTGAATTTTGCCTTAGCTCACAATAAGTATAGCTTTCTACTTCAATACCCTAAATACGGTTATTTTTTTATTTTTACAGAAGAATTACTTTTTTTGTATTATGTAGTAGAAAGCTGGTGGCAGCGATCATGTTTTGACCAGTAAAAAACTATTTTATGTAGCAGTATTATGCTACATTTTTTACTAAATTAACAATGGCTTAATTCTTAATAATAAATAATACTGAGCAGTTAAATAATTCAGTCATGAAAATAGTAAAAATTTAAATAAAAATAAATCATATGAACTGTACTTTATATTCTAAACACAAACATTAAGCAAAACAGGTGCAGCCAAAACAGTAAAGCAGCAACAAGCCTGATAGTATCATGTTACAAAAAACATACATCTTCTATTTAGATGGAGATAATGTCTCGTGTATTTACGTTTCCATTTGATGCTGAGAGGAAGAGATGCAGACCACACCGAAATAAACTGAGTGAAATGGCTTTATCTTTTCTCATAACCAGATTCATACTTTACACTCTCCAACCACCATGTGTGTTGTTGTTTTTTTTGTTGTTGTTCAGTTTTACGCTTCACTTACTTTGTTTAAATTTAGCTCTGTATACACAAAGTGTAAAAAGTACAGAATCAGGATACTGTGGCTAGATCCCTTTTAAACAAAATCATAGGTATTCTACCTCACATACCAATACTCACATGCAAGCTCTCTTTAACCGCTTTTTTCTTTTTTATTTAAGTAGCTTAACTTATAAAAAAAATATCAGAAAGATATACCATGAGAAATAAGAAACAAGACTGCCTCTGGAGCAGCAGTAAGAAGGAACAGATTTATTTCATCATGTGGCATGAAGAAAATGCCTCCACATAAAGCAAATAGTCTGACCTTTTCATCTGAACTAACACAATTGAAGTGAAGATTTTGTTTTCTCTGTCTTTGAGTCACTTACTCGCATCACTTTGATGTTTGCTGGGAGCAGCAAAGATGCAAAAACACGATGGCCATGATGGAAGCAAGGGAAATTGCTAACATAATGAAAAGCCTCCATAATCAGGTGAAAATGCCAGAGCTACATCACATTAACAACATTTACATGAAACAATTTCAGCTCAAATTGACTACACTTTAAAAAAGGGCAGTTTTGCATCTAAATGAGGTCTTCCTTAAAATTCAAGTCTTGTGAATGTTTCAAATTACTATTAAATTCCTTTAAAAATAGCTGTTTATCATCAGTTTGACGATTTTTAAAAATCTCAAAACATTACAAACAGAATCACGCCTCAGTTTTGAAAATAATAAAAAAAAAAGGCCATATAATATTTTCTGCCAGTCGTCAGCAATCTTGGGAATGCAAAGTACTTCTTCATGTTTGACTTCCAATTATGAATATATGACCTCACAGGTTCCATTTGAAGGCAGGATCATAAAGCACTTTGATGCACACATGCAGGAGAAAATTGAGCCCAGTGATAATTATACATATTAAACTTACCTGTTCAAAGGTGCACTTGAACAACCACTGACTGTTGATAATTCCGTGGTTCCTGTAATGTAATTAAAAACTGAGCACAGAATCATAACACACATCAGTGTATATACAAGATCTGCATATTTATAATGCAAATTCAGCAAAAGTAAAGTCAAAATGATCATATAATTAAAGCTGAACTATACGTGAAAACTTCAAATATCCCACTAAATGTGTGGGCAGCCCAAACAACATATTTTCATTTGGCACAAGCCATACATTTGATGAAGCTATTGGCAGTCCACTTATTGGCCCATGTGGTGCTGGTGGGCATATAGAGCAGACTTTCAAAGCAGTGCCATCTCCACATGTTCACAACGATAATCTTTTATCCACCATCCCTGACTCTGGTTCATTCCCTTCCTCGCCTGTGGCAACAATTTTATTTCTGCATCAATTAGCACAGTGATTAATACAACAAGCAAACAGTTTAGAGGTAATGGCACACAATTAACATCTTTCCCCATCATAAAGGGTATGCTAAGTACTCACACCAACGCTTTCTCTGCCTGGAATAAAGATGTGTTTAGTACCTCATTCATATGCTCTGGGATGGAAGTGGAGAGGGTCTGGCTTTGAGCTATGCCATCACCACATTAATCTAATTATAGATAGCTGAAAATGAGTCTTGCAAATGCAGACTGTGTGTGTGTGACACCCCTACACTTCACCCCCACCTTGACACACACGTATACACACACACACACACACAGAAGCTTACATTGTTTCCTAAATGGGAGAGGGAATGTGTAGGAGACAAAATGCCTTTGCTTTTCAATGAACCGCCACCATGAAAGTGCCAACCCCCTCTTCAAATGCCAATGTAGCCGATGAAAAGACACCATTCACTTGCTTTGTATCCAAACATGTTACCGACTTACTTTTACTACCAGCCCCCGTTTCTTTTCTCTTTTGCTGTTTTCTAATTACAAACCCATTGGCACTGGGAGGGTGTGCATGGGTAAATAGAGCTGTAGGGGCCTGTCATGTGTGTAGTAGTGGAGAGAGGTCCTCACAGCGCTCAGGGATGAGATGATTTGTTGTGATTGACAGCTACCTTGAGACTGGCCTGATGGAGTTGTCAAAGCTGTATGCTAACAGACTGTTTCCTTAGCACTGCAGATGTACTTTGCTCCGCTGTACTGCACACACAAACTCACACACACACGTTGTGTTGTGCAAGCACATGCACAGTATTTTCTAGCACCAGGCACATCATGGGAACTCAAATATTTAGTAGGATAGTGGTTTTTAAATGCAATGTGAGAAGAGGATGTCAGATTTCATACATAATTTTTCTTTTGGGGTTATTCTAGTATAAACAAGCACTTTGTACTGACAGCTTCACACTGCCACCGCTTCCATATCACAGGCTTGTTTTTTCTGCAAAGCCAAGACAGAGCTGTTTTTGAGGGTGCCGTCTTGGGCTAACACCGGGTGTGTGAATACAATGGCAATCCTACATCTGGGAACTCAGTGGGAAAACTCTCCCATTTCTTATTTGTGCTGTTCAAAGAGGGTGCTCATTTTTACAAGGTGGATAGTGTTACTACAAAATTAAGTTGTGCAAAATTCTCTGTGAAAATCGGGTTATAAGCATTAGCAATGATTTTGACTGGTACTATTCATCACATGGGTCCACTGAGAGTCAGTAGAGTGTGTTTGTTTATGGTGGGTTGAATCCCTTCCCACCTTTGGTGAATGTAAGTGGAGAGGGAAAAAGAAATTGTTAAAATAAGTAAAAACTCAATGTCAAATGTTTATATTTTGTCTTGTTTATATTACATGTTGTGCTGGCATTTTCAAATAAGTTTGCCGGAGTCTTACCACTGCAAAAAGGAAAGGTGCTCCACGCTCAGAGGCTTGTTCTGTTCCTCTGGCCCCAAATCCTTTTTTCCTTTTCTGCTTCTTTTCCCTCGTGCCTCGTTCCCTTTGCACTTATTCATCTCAGGAACAAAAGTTAAGTGTTTAGCTGTGAGCCAGATCAAGGGCCTGCTTCTTCCTCCCAGGAAAAGGTGGAATAACAAACATGGCCGACGCTGAAATCAACCATACCTTCTGTTGGCTCCAGACTCTCACATCTGTGCCGCACCTCTCTCCGTCTCCCACACAGCTGCTGCTGAGGCTGGGGAGGCTTCAGCCCAGTGCCTCCAAGCTCCCATTGCCTGAGTCCCCAGGGATGTAGTTGACTGGCACCCGGACTGCCAACCAGATGATGGATCCTACCAGGAGAATCCGACTTGACAGGGGGAGGTGAGGCTGCAGGAGTGGCCACCACTGAACCTGAGGACGAGGGGCAGATGCGGTCAGCTGCCTCAATTCTATGTGTGTGTGCTCCTGTGTAGATTAACATGACTGTTTACACTTAGTTATGCTAATGTCTGTGTGAATGCATGCCTTTGAATGGCCATCTCTGTGGGTGATTGTTTTGGCACATCTTCTTTTTTTTTTTCTTTTTTTTTCACTCCAGTCACATTCTCCATCTGGACCCAAAGTCTTTCATTAGCTGTATGATGCTCCGTTTTGCTTTGAAAGCTGACAAAATATCAGCAGTGTTGACTTGTAATGTTTGTCATGTCTGCTATTGGGCCTTTCCAAAACTCTGACAGATGCCAAATGACACATGTTACTGAAATCATTTTGAAAAGAGAGTAAATAAATAAAGAGAAATACTCTAAAAAAAAATCTAATTTTTAGATATTTTGACACTACAGCTGTAATTTTTTTAACATATAACCAGTCTAACTAGTAATGACAAGTGAATCCATGAAATCTTTTAATATCAGTAAGTTTCGTATATTTAAAAAAGAAGAAGAAGAAAGGGAACAATCTACCTTTCACTGGGCTCAGCATATTGTTTTGTCATTTCTGGCATGACCAGCTTGATCTTGTGATACCAGCTGGATGAAAGCTTCATTCTTGCCCCGCGGCATCCCGCTGTGCCATTGCTTCAACCAGACACTGTGATGGTAAGTGACTGCTGTAATTGTTCTGCTTGTAGCTCTTACTCTTCAGCCATCCAACTGGCTCCTACCCCCTGGTTGTGCCACATTCCCCGCATGGGCCATCTTGGCATGGACCCACAGGTCCCCCCCCTCACTCTCACCCCAATACACAGTTTGTGCTGATGTGAAATTTATTTCTGATGCTTGCTGACGATTACAGAATTCTCATCCTTGTATGGATTTAATAAATGGAAATAAAGATGATTTGGAAAGTCGTCATGTAGGTAAAGACCTGTGTTGGCAAATTATTAGATTTTTTTTGCTTCTCAGTGGCTCTTTTTCATGTTAAGATGTCCAAGATTTCCTCTCTTGTTCTGATGAATTTGATTTAAAAAAAGATGGGAAGCTGGACAATCGGAACTTTAAGTCCTGCCCAGTCTGCAACAGAACTACTTGGCTGGATAAAAGTAAATTTGAAAAATCAGTTTATGTATCATATCAGATTGAACCAACCCATGTGTTAACATTGTAGCTACTATATTTTCTCCATCGTCATCTCTCAGAGAGATTATGCATGCTCTCAGATGCTCTGGTTGCCTCATGTAGCCTTGCTGACTATGTCAGCAACCCCCCACCCAACCCTTCCCTACTGTGCCCGCAGACACACACACATACACACATGCACACATGCTCAAGAAAACAAACAGAGAAGATGGGGGTGAAACAGGAGGGGAGGGTTTCTCACTGTACAGTACATCAAATATTAAATTGTTTACTATAGCAAATAGACTCATCTTCGCCCAGTCTGTTTGAAGTGACAGTAGCTGGGAAGAGGATCAGCGCTCGTCGCGTACTGGGGACCTTCTACTGTAACTGAGAGACCCATTTACCATTCACTCAGTTGTGTCTCTATTTCACACACTCACTGGAAAAGCACCCACTCTGTATTAGTCAGGGCCGACTGATTTCTCTGCTTTTGGGTGTTAATGTTGGAACCCTGTAGTGGTCTCTGTCCGTTTGCTTATGTAAGAAATGTCATACAGTGAAGAGAAGGAGGAGGAGAAGGAGAAGGAGGAGGACGAGGAGAGAAAGAGCTGAAGCAAAACAGCAAGAAAATGTGAAGAATCATTAGATGTCATATCCAAAACAGCTGTAAGTATATCACACTGTCCACCTATCACCACATACATAAAGACACAGAAATGTGATTACACACATACATGTGCAGAGAACACTCAAGCTCAGCCACAGGGATTTGTGTGGCTTTTATCTTGCCAAACCAGCAGTGGTCAAGTCAGGAACCTGGTGAATAATTCACTATATTTACCTGCTTCTCTCTTCAAGACGTATAATGTTGCTGTTCAAGTAAATGAATAAATGAATGAATAAATAAATGAAGCTCCAGGTGAACATGTGAATGCATAAAAAAGTGAAGGAGCAGGGAGGCAGGCCGGCATCTCAGCCAGAGGTATGTTGCCATCTTCTGGTTTTTGAGCCAAACTTCAAGGACACCAGCCATTTTCACCTGATGCGTTCAGTGCACCTTCTTTCAAATCTGAGGCTTAAATATAAGAAAAACAACAATTTTTCTTGGAATTTGTTGATCTCATATTAAACTGTCCTCACAGGCCACCATTTGGTGTTGGAAGGTTTGATTTTAAATCAAATGAAAGGTCCTGAGTCAATAAATCCTGCATGGACATAATGAATGAAAGAATGAAGTTAAACAAATAACTCAAACTAAAACATTTAGGTCATAGACTCTACGTCGACGACTTGTTGTAAGTAACTTTCTGAATTTAGATGCCTCTCTTGTTCATCTAATTTGCATGTATGATTATCCACATATGCCCTCCTGTTCCTCCACTGCTCCGAATCTGATCTGTGCTGTGGCAGGGTGTTAATTGGCTTGGCCCTGCAGTGTGTATGTGCATCGGTGTGTGTCTGTACCTCAGCACAAATGTTTGCGTATGTATATGTCAGCATGTTGACAGCGTGAGTAGTGTAGGAGATTCTCTCTGTGGGTCCAACACATGTGGCTCTCCTCCAGTCTGAGTGTCTCTTTCCTCTGTTCCTAACATGCGCTCTGTGCTTCCCTAACCCTGTCCAGCACTGCTGGCCAACTATTTGCTATAGATGAGGACAAGATGTAAGTTTATAAAGCAACAGAGCTGGGTATTGACTAAAAGTTTGACTTATGAACTCTGAACCACATTTTCAGGATATGATTTTTTGCAAATTCAATTATTTCAGGAAAACTGTAATAAAAACAAACCAATTAAGCAATTACCTGATTATTTTTTATTTCAGTTTTCTTAATATTTGCAAAATATTTTTATATCAGAATGTTTTCTATCTCACCAATGTTCAACCTTCTCTCATATTTTCCATTACTTAACTGTGTGCAGTCCCTGAAGTAAACATTTCGCCATTTGATGTTAAAAATCTGGCAAAATATTAATTTCTGTAGAGTTCAATAAAAACTTCACATAGTGAGTATTTTTATACTCTTTCCCAGATCTGTGCTGATTCTTTTATCCACTGCAACATGTCATGAGATTAAATGTGTACCTTTTTTTAACCTCACCCATTAAATTTTGTCATATAGTTGAGTCTATTGTTTGTTTGACTTACCTACCAAGTGCTGATGGGTGTGTGTTGTGTGTGATCTGCAAAGCCCAGTGGTCAGCAACATGAGAGATGCTGTTTCCTTCTGTTGATAAAAAAAAAAACCACATTTGTGTGATTTTTCTTGCGTTGCTTTGTTTAGATTTTTTTTTTTTTTTTTTTTGTGGGAGCAACATGGGGTGCTGAATAAGCGGGATGCCATGCAGAGTGGGCACATGCCCCAGAAAGTGCCAGAGGACAATCAGCACACACGCACACACACAGTCTCACACACAGAGAATACATTGCCCTCTTTACCCCTTTTTTTTTTCTTGTCCTTTCCCACTATCCCTTCTTGCTCCTTTTTGCCTGCGGCAAGACAGCTGTGTCCATCAGGCCATGATGCCTGTGACATGATGGGTCACACACTAGGAACCTACTAAGATCATGTCAATGAAGCAGCTCTTCTGGCTGTTTGTACAGGGAAAATATTTGCAAGGGTCTCACGTGACCGCCTCATATAAAAAGAGAAATATTTTATTTTTATTTAATTTTTTTTAAATAAAATACAGTACAGTCGATTACATCAAACAGAGAAAAATACGTATAACTTGGTTTTTTTTAAACTATTTATTCTAATTTTGATTGTGTAGTCAAACAGAAAAAGACACACCTGTGAATAATGTGTTTTAAATATGATAATTCTAATACTATCCACAGCTGAACCAACACAGAGATAAAAGAAAGATTTGTATCATATTTTCAGTTTGCAGGCCTTCACTCCTAACTAGAAACAGCTTTTCTGTGATACATACTAAGGTTTAATGATCTTTGTAATTTCTGCAGGATGAGCTCCTTCACTATTTCACAGCTGATTTAACAGAGTTTTAATAATAAGCTATTTCTTAGTTGTTCCATTTAAAATTACCTGAAAGTTAGATTTTTTTTGTAACATCTGGAGGACGCTTGGAGATAAAATAAAGAAAAAAAGGTCTCCTACTTAATGTCACGTCCACCTTTTCTTTTGTTTTCAAGGAATAAAATGAAACAAATTTTTCTTGTTGGTAAAGCAGCAAAACAAAACTTTGGCAAACTAAACATGAAGTTGGGTTATGTTTGTTCATAAGCATAGTATAAGTATAAAAGCAAGTAAACAATCAGGCTTGTTAAATGTTTTGTCAAAAATACATGCATTGAATCTATTTTTCTATTTAGTCTATTTATGTATAAAAAATTTGTAGAAACTTTATTCTTAAAACGTGAATTTAACTAATTTAACTTGAATTGAAGAAAAATTACCCGATATATTGTTGTGTATATTCTCAAAGAGCTTCAAACTTATTTTTACAATAACAGTTGTCAAATATTGTTTAAAACCAAAATCAAGAGTCATTGATTACTTTTTAATTTATATAACTGTATTTATTAATTTTTTATTAATCATTGGACAACATTTAAAGTGCCAAAAGGCTCTGAGCTGGATTCCCATTAAAAAATATTGTCACCTTGCAGTTGCATTTTTATCTTTCAAAGTTGATTTAGTCTCATTACAGATAGTTTTTGTCTAAAAAATGAAAGTAATCCTGTTGTTGGTAATCTTTCACCCCCAGCCATGTGGAGCTGTATTTACAGTGAAAATATTGTCACACATTGCCACAGCTGCTCCAGTTCATTTAATGTCGGGCTTTAAGAAGCAGCTAAAAGCTTTGTTCCAACAGCTTTGTTTCTTTGATGTTGGGAAACTGGATATCCCCCCAGATCTGGAACACAGTCCCAGAATAAATACTGTGGTCTGGAGGTTAACTCGCAGAGCACTATATAGCCTGAATACTGAAATCTATACCGCTTCAATGAGCTCTGGCTTTCTCTCTCCTCTCCCCGCCTCAGCCTTCATTCATTCACTGCTTTCTTTCGCTCTTCCTTTCTGTCTGTCTGTCTCACTCAAAGCTTGTGGAACTTGGAGGCAGCTTTGGACTCTATCTTTCCTATCTTGTCCTGTTGCTATGTCTCTTTTACATCCAAAGGTTCATCTGAACAGACGGGTTGTGCATTTTTTGACCTTTGCTTGTCACTGTTAATTGTTTGGGTTAAATTAGAAAAACACATTTAGCGATTTGAAAAGGGTTTAAGTTAAATCTTTCCTCTTCAGACAAAACTCCAGGATTTAGACGTGACGGGGCGGTATCACCTATCCAAGTCAGATTAGATGTTGTCTCTTATCTTACTACAGTCTTGGGAGCTGCCTTTTATTCAGCTGTCTGTCTGAGGCTTTGCAGGCTGCTTGATTTGTATGATGAGTCCATTCATGGCTTCTTTCAAGATTGTTTTCTTTTCCTTTTCTTGATGCGTTTTTTATATATATATATCAAATCAGGAAAGAAGTTTTAAAAGTGGTTTAAAATAAATCTAAAAATATGGCATCTCTTTTAAATTATTCTAAATTAATAAGTGTTTATTTTAAAAAAGTTATATTTTTGAAAACAGAAGTATACACATGCAAATACACATGGACATTATAAGAAACATTAAAATGCATGAGATAAAGTTAGATTTTTTTCAAACTGCAAAATCTGAAATTGATAGAATTAGAAGATGTCTTTAAATAAAACATAATGACATAATTCTGCAGTGCAGACATGCTCAGAATTCAGTTCATTGTGAAGCATCCAGCGAAGCTCTGTTTAATCAGAAGGATTTGTCATGTGATTGACGGACTGTTGACAGCAGTATTGGGGCAGTATTTAGCAAGGTCTCAGGACCCCCGTGGCTAAAGTGAATTTTATGGAGGCACTGGCAGGTCGCTGGCATAACAAGAAGTCAGGCAGTTTTTAAAGCTCATGCAAATGAAGGTATTTCATGTTGACATCTCACCGTCTGGGGTGTGATAGTTGATCACTTCGTGCATGGTGGGAAAACAAAAGTGCATGCAAGGCTAACACCACAACATAGTCTCTGTGAGTGTATGTGTGTGTGTGTAGTTACGCCCACTGCTGTCCCTCTTTGTGTCTGTGAGCAGAGTAGAGTTTATTAACAGACCTAATTTACAATGTATAGACTCTGCGGACTGGAACAGTTGGAGTTATACGATTGTTAAGTGCTTGGTTAACTATGCTGGGATAGAAAAAGGGGGAGAATGGATGATGATCATCTTCTATGTCTCTCATTATTATTTATTAGTGAGGGCATTTTGAAATCAACGTAGAGAAACATCTAAAAAATGTTAAAGAATGTTTGTGAAGGTTTGTGAAGTACGAGACAAGCAGTTATATTAATTTATTATTCAAAATATATTTATATATTTGAGTGAGATAACATCACATACATTTTATTTGTTTTAACATATCTGTTGATGTGCTGATGTTTATCAAATTTATTATGCTCATTTAGTTGTGTGTTATTCTGAATTTAATATTAGCAGCACACACTATTTAAGTAAATGTTAGTATCCAAGTAAGTTTTAATTTTTTTGGACAGATACACTAGAAAAATATTTTTGATTCACTACAAACAGAAGCAGATTGTGTTTCCCTCAATAGAGGCTTTGCAAATATTATCACAAAAAGAGTCCAATATTAATTAAGGCTCCTCTTCATTATGAGAGTCTACATGATGTCTAAATAATGTGCTTGATTAAACAAAATTGCAGAGGGGTGATTGCATTTTTAATGAGCTGAAGAAAATCAATTATTTAAAAAATATGTTGCAGTAAAACAACTACACCTCTAAATTTTTTATTTGCTGGATAAATACTCTATATAAGTGAGGCAATGTGCATTGGATTTAACGTTACAGGTGTGTTTTTTCTGATGTGTATGTTTTTGTTAAAGTCTGTAATTGTAACACATACATGTACAATGACTGATAACTTTACTGCTGCTGAGACTCACTCACATAATAACTCTCTTAAATGAAAACTAAATGTTATTTATAGAAAATCTGTTTCTGGTGATCTGATGTTTTAATTTAACTTTCTTATTAACAAACACATTGTTCCTCTTAAAAAGAAAAGCAATATATATTTTACTACCTTTTCTGATGTCCTTCCACCCTGAGGTCAGGGTTTTGTGGGCAGCACTGCCTCTATGTGTAACATTAAGAACTACATCCCTGTTACAATTTCCAAGGGAAATGTTAAGATTTAAAGATATTTTGTACAAACCGACTACAATCTATATATATAATTTGTATTTTACAAGCATGACCTTTGAAGAATTGTCATTATCTTGTGATTTAACCACGTTTTCATCTGTTTAAATACATTATAAAAACCTAAACCTATAGCTTGTCTCTTTCAAATTTGAATAAAAACTCAACAAACAGAAAAAAAAAACGTTGCAAAAGAAGAAAGCATACATCTCAGCTCACATAAGTGATTAAAATTTGTCTCTTTCCAATGAAAGGATAAAAATGAGAATGAATATAATGCGGCTTCGAGGTTTAATTGCTTTTTCATGATCCAGCAATCCTGCAGGAAAATGCAGCGTAAAAAAGCCCAATTAGAGTCTTTTCACTTTGTGCTGGAGACAGCAGGGTTCAGGCTGATTGTCTTTCTCTGCTAGTTGCTCTGCTCCAGAAGGTGATACTGGGTTGGACCTCTGTTACCCTCCGAGCCTTCTGTTAAATTTGGCAGAAAAAAACGACGGGGCTCAAGGAAGAACAAAGGCGTGCTGGTTTCACCATAGAACCAGAAAAAGAATCCCTGAAGAATGGATTAATTTGGTCTAATCTATGAGACCCATTTTATGCTCCCTCTAGCAATGAGAGCTATCGGAGCAAGCAGGAAGCAGCGCTCCTTCTTAAATCACCTAAAATCACCTAAAATGACTCAAAAGTTCTTTACTGTGCTTTTTCCATACAGCAGATGCTCTGCATTAATTGGTCTGCGAAGGCCTGACCCGGGCTTCTGTACAAGGGGTTTAGGAAGCATATTTCTTATTTGCTATAACCTGGCATGCATGACGTGTGCCCACAAGGGTCATATTTTATAATATCATACAGTTCTTAATGTTCAGTGTGCTTTGGGGAGGTGGTGTTTGGGAGGTAATGTTTTAACAGCAGGTAAGTCCTAAACACCATTCATCAGAGGCCTGCTCTCTCCCCTCACCTGGCCACTGCCATGACTGATGGGCCTGTCTTTTGTATGAATGTTTAGCTCAGTGGAAAGCCATATGCCACTGGCAACAACTCCTGCCCACAACCTCCTACTGTAGCAGTGGTGGAGAAGAAGAAGAAAGTTGAATAACAGACCTGGGTTCAAAAGCAAGAGGATAAATAGAAAAAGACAAATAGTGGAAAGAAAAATCAAACACGAGTGCAAAAAATATTAAATGATAATTCTTCAATTCCCTTAACATCTACATACAGTATGAGTGTATATAAACTCAGCTGCATTAGTAGTGTAAGAGATTTTAATAAGAGAACTGATGGAGGTGGGAGGTCAGAGGGGAGGTGGTGCTGGTCCATCTGTCCCAAGCAGCCTCTCTCCCGGTGCTGCTGCCGCCCCCTCGTGAGAGAAGCACAGCTGTTACTGGAAAACCCTACTGTCCAGAAAGGGGGCCCGCACCCCCCCCCCCCCCCCCCTTCATTCTCCAGCACTCCACCACCATGCCCAAACACCCCTGCAAGAGGATGAAACGAACCAGCAAGCCCAGCCACTGTGCAGTCAGCCTGCGCGTCTGCAATTTCAAACCTCTTTAGATCATTTTTCATGCTCACCAGAAATGAATAATGCACACATTAACTGGTGCCAGTTAATAAATTTCCGTCTCACTGCACTATATTTTTCAATAAGGCTCTAGCTGCTTCATTTTGTTTTGCAAAACAGTCTCACAGGGCTCCTGCTGCAAATTAACCCAGCCCCCCTAATTCATCCAAAGCCAGAGAGACTTTTCTTGACTTCAGAAATAATAAAATGATCCTAAACTGGCTTCCATTTTCACTCGTGCATGCAAATGTCAAGGATTATGTTGACCGTATTGTTATATCCATGATCATTTACAGTCATTCACTGAGCTTCTCTTGGCTAAAGACAATGCCCTGCAACATTTTTCACAAGAGTGCATCTTCAAAATTCAGCCCCCAGGGCACCACTACATAGAAACAGAATCAATCTTGGGGAACTTCCAGGCTTTGTAAAGGAGCCAAATTGGCAGCCTATGTCCATTATATCAGTTCAGCAAAGCTCTGACTAGCATCTGGCCACACTGGACACTTTATTGCCCATCTCTAACGATTAATCATTGGCCGCGACATCACAGACTCTCAAGAGGGTGGCTGGATGCTCTGTTATAGCGAGGACCACTGAAAATGCCAGGGCACGTAGACACGGCAGTCCCAATACCCACTGACAGTAGCCCTCCTTAAAATGACAGAGTGCATCCAAGCCAGACGGACAGAGCGGCGTCCGGAAGGCACAGTGACAGGCGAGGGGACCCCTCTGAAAATGCCACCGTGCCCTAGTGGCCTGTAGTGTTGCAGTGCACTGGTAGTATCTGTTCTGAGGTCGTGTCATGTAATATGATCTAGATGAGGCGGACGGGGTGGGTCCCTCTCCAGGACGCAGTTGGGGTGTCAGACAAGCTGCTCCTCTAATAAGGACTGCCATTCTAATGATCACTCAGTCAGCCTAACCTATAACCCCTACTGTTATAAGAAACAGAGGGAGGGACTGGCTCGGATGGTGGGAAGATCTACGAGTTCAAATGCGCAGTATTTACATCAATTAGACAGGCAAGATGGAGGTGCCCATCAGAGCCCATTAAGATTGTTGTGGTTGGGGGGAGAGAGAGGGAGGGACAGTGAGGGCCCTACAGAGGCCCAGCAGACACATCACAGGGCTGCCCTTGATCACATCCTGTCAGATTGATGAGAACTCTGTCATAGCCATTCTTACAGATGTACAGTTAGCTTGTGACTGCATGCGTGCGTGCACTTCAAACTGCCATGCCCACTTTCAGTCTTTCTCTGCATATCACAAGATTCAATTAAGCCACTCATGTTAGTTGTAATACAGTGTTTACAACAACCCAACATATTAGGTAATGAAATCAAAAGGTCCTCTGTGCAGTCATTTATTTTCTTGATGACCATCGTGTCTTCTGTGGCTTCACTTTTATTGACGAACATTTCCAATTTTGATAAGTCTGGTGTTTCTTTATATTTGGCATTTGCTGTTGGTGGCTTATAAGATGCAAAATAGCCTGCTGTTCCAAAACACCCTCAGTGGGTTCAAATTAGTGATCCCCTGCCTCCTGTTTTTGTGTTGAGGAAGCCACAGCAACAAGAGAAGAACAATGAACGTTTATTCTGATAAATTTTGTGGCGATCAAAACAAAAATGCTTTGCTGAATTTAGTTTTTATTCTGCCTGTGAACGATCAGACATGATTCCCTGTAATCCATTGATTATGATGATCAAAACTCATCAGTGTGATTAATGGAACACAATAAAGAACCCCACCTGAGAGTTGATTTCATTATATCATTGTGATGGAGCATCCAAGCAAGTAAAAGGTACGCAGTGAAAACCCATAGAACAAGGAGAGGACTTCATAAGGCTGTAGGATCCCATCTTTTATTAATGTCACTCCCTAGGACAGCAGGTTTTTGTCAGTCAGAATGGATAATGAAGATGTTGGCGGGGCCGGTGAATCCATCCCTTTAATTTTCACATATTTTATGATAATGAAAGGTATTCAAAGAATTATTATGATAAAAGTAGGCTCCCCTACTGGTATGCCAGCACAGCTGTGCAGCTAGGCAGTCAGCTGCCGGCACTAAATGAAAGGATCACACAGAAAGAAAAGAAAGGATCCTTAAGTACATAAAGCGAATAGGTGAGGATTTTGTGGCCAATTGTACATTGACAGCACCACATGTTACACTGCACGACAAAAAATAATGTGAGGGGAAAGCTTTCAGTGTTGAATGTCACTATCCTAATATTTTTTATCTTTCTTTTTTTATTGCATTTGCTTCGTAGCATGAAGTCATTTCACCATTCTGACCTTTTTATGAGTCATGTTGAAACAGGTTTCATCTTGAACTAAACAAGACATTGATAGTGCTGCATGTATTTGTTGTGCTTTCAGATATATCTACCACCGAGTCTTTACATCAAAGCAGCAAAAATAAAAACAGAGTTGGGTAAGAAGGAAATTTCATCATGTGATATTAGTTGCATTTTGAGGAGGTCACATACAGAGGACATTGATGGTCGTGTGTGCTGTGGCACCCCCCGATGTGCGTATCAGTAACATCTTCCAAGCATCAAAGCATCAACTGCCGTATTGTACTGTATGTGTAAACAAACTTAGCCGCCCCTAAAGCAAAGCCATACCAGCCCGCCACAGCTTCAAAAGTTTCCTGCGAGCTGTAGGAAGCAGGTGAAAAAATAGAAGTGTGTTGAACTTTGACCTCGGGAGCACACTTGTTGACTGATGTTTCACACTGGGGTTGCCTTTTCTTTCTGCAGCTTTCTTCAAGAGGAGCCGGTCTCTGTGCAAGTGCATACGTGTGTGCGTGCATGCAAGGTTCCCCAGGGAGATCATCCCCGTCTCCCTTTGAAGGCTCTGTGCTATAGAGCTGTATTCATACGGCACTGGCCATGGGTTTCCTGTCCCAGCTGACCTCTCATCTTCTTGTGGACACTTGAGAAAAACTTCCCAGCACAAACACCTTTCTCCTATTAACTACAGAGGAGCAAGGAACCAGAGGGGGTTTAGAAGCTCAGAGTGCCATCCCACTCAAGAACAAAAAGCACTGAGAAAAAAAAAGGAGTATAATTAACACACTAGCTTACAAGTGGTCAACACCAGCTGATGCCTTTCGCACACTATCAGTATGCTATGTTTCTGCTTCATTACACTGTAGCCATGAGCAAAACGTCTGAGCAGCTATTGCAGCTTTTGAGTTGAGGCACATTTGGATAATCTGAAAAGGGCCCAAATCAAATAAATCTACACCAGATTCTCTGAATGCACATGTGCATGGTGCTTGGTCCAGCTGACACAACACAGGGTCAGAGATGAAAAGAGGAAAAGGTTCACCATGGATCAGGTCCACATGGCCTTCAAATGGGGCAACTAAAGAGCACATAACCAGCAGAGGCCTCCAACAACCCCACTCACACCCATGAAATCAAATTAGGTACTTGACACTCGGGTCTACTACATAAAAGACTCTACAATAATAGGTAAAACTGGAAAATGACGTGCAACTGTGCAACATATTGCTTTTCCCTTCTGTTGCTCCTTTTAATCTGTTCCCTAAAGAAGAAAAAACAGAACCCGATACACAGATCATGGTCTTTATTTAAAAATGTTTCAAAGCAAGAACTTGTATGATAAAATAATACAAAAATGGAGCGATGGAAAAATTTGTTTTATAGCAGGCGGGGGTCCCAGTGGGTTCCCTCAGGGTGTGCTGCGTTTAAGCTGGTCCAGTTTGCGTCGCAGCATGTTGTAGTTGTCTCTGGTCCCGGGAGCCTCAGGGTCCAACTTTAGAGACAGCTCATAGTGTTTCTTTGCCAGCTCCAGCTTCCCCCAGCGATGATACAACACAGCTAAAGAAAAAAGGAGAGAATCTTCTTTGAGTTGAAGAGCTGCAACAGTTCTAATTTTATTGATTTATTGTATTTAATGTAAGCAGGCTGCACAACATTGCTTCAGCTAGGATGCAGGAATACAATTTTGGTTTTCAATTGCTCAAATTCTCCCAAAACTGTAAAATCAACATTGCAGTGGCTTTACCTAAATTGCCATGGCAACTAGCAGCATTCGGGTTGATCTGAAGGGCGTGAAGAAAGAAGCCCTCTGACTCCTGAGAAAACACAATGAAGAAAAAACAAAAACCTCAAAACATACCGTATTATCTTTACTAGTCAGAGAAATTCACCACTCCTGACTTAGAGCAGACACAAAAAACAGAAATAAAATCTTTGACATGCATGAAGAATGATTTACGTTTGCTGTGTAAACTATATTGACTGACCTTGTATTTCTTTAATTTCCCCAGGACGTTGGCCAGTGAAAACATGATTGTGTGGTCATTGGGGAGGAGCCTCAGAGCCTCTCGACCGATCAGCTCTGCTTGACCCAAGTTGCCTTGAAGACAAGCCGGAAAATTAGCAAAAATGTCAGACATTAATATTAAATGATACCCATGGAATACCTACAGCTACAGGCACATGCTCACATTTATTTTTAGCTTAGTTTGAAAAAGGCAGACAACATTTATGCATTAAAGCAGGTTAATGATTTAACTGTAAAAATGTTGCCTCCCATTTATGCGTTTCAAACTGTTAAACCCACATTTTCTAGAAACAATAGATCCTTGATTTGTCAGCAGTATCTAAAGCAGAGTTTTTCCTTCTCCACACACAGAGCAGTGGTTTAGTCCCCTAATTAAGGTTGAATGCAAGGCCCACTGAGTTATTGATCTCTGTCACAGATCTGTCTGATGTCTAGCCAGAAATGGAGAAGAGACAGACAGACAGGAGAGACAGAGGGCAAACCAATGGCAGTCATGTCCTGAGTCATGGCCTGTGCCCTTCAGACACAGCTTGCCAACATGCGAGTACATGTGAATGTGCACGTCTGCTTTAATTTGCACTGATTTGGTCTTTTGTTTGTGTAAATGATCAAAACTAAAGAGAAAGGGTAAGCACCAAAGAGAAAACAGCATTCCCAAATCTTCACTATTTCAAAATGACACCTATTGTTCTTCTTTTCTTCTTTTTTTTGGTGTGGTTTAGTGGGGAGCTGGGGAGATGGGTAAAATTATTTCTGTCAGATTTGGGGAACAAATGCGGTGGGGGAACTCTGAGGGGGCGCTGTTCTGGCTGTGCTTGCCCTTGTTTGATCAGAAACATACTGGGCCCTGATTGGACGGATCCAGTGCCCTCCTGGGAGACTCCGCCCCCGCGGGAACAGCTTCTGACAAAACGGCTCGAGCGTTTGGAAATCAGAGCATTCTCCACACGGCAGGGAAGACTGCCTTCAAAACTCACAACACAAAGCTTTAATACATAAATTTCAAGCATTGCTGATTCCTGCTCTTCCGGTCTAATCTTGTTGGCCATTTAGATTTTCTGCCTTTCTAAAATAAAAAGGCTGTGCTTTTTGGTTGATAATGCTGGAATAAAAATGCACCCACATTACAAAGTTCTGGGATTGTGAAATGACTCATAAATTCAACTAGAACTTAAAATCTGTGGATATGACTTATTTGTTTTTAAGAATAAACTGCATTTGTTATTCAAAAAGCACAGAAAAAAAACTAAACAGTTTTTTATTAAATCTGTGTAATAAGATGTAAGTGTGTTCTTACCTGTATTGTCCAGCAGAATTACCATATTGTTCCATGCCAGGCTGTGGTCAGGTTTTAGCACAGTTGCATTTCTCCATGCATTCAGGGCATCTACATGTCGGTTCTGGTCAGCATACTATCATGACAAGAAAGAAATAGTTTTATAAAATGCTTGTAGCTAGAGTTTGCACAGCAAGTCCATGTTTATTTGGTCCAAAGTTGTGAATGACTGTTATGTTATTTTGACATGTGCATTTGAACGCAGCAGCTCACCAAGCGTCCAAGGTTATAGTAACAGTCTGGGTATTTTCTCCGGAAACGGATGGCATTCCAGTAGCTCTGCTCTGCCTCCTCAAACTTCCGAAGGCTGTTCTGAACTATGCCAAGATTCATCCAGGCTGCAGCAAAGTCAGGTCTGCAGAGATTTATAAAAAACAACAACAAAAAAAAAAAGATACAAAGCTGTTTACAGGAAGCTCTGAAGAGAGAAGATAGCTTTTGTGCACTGAGAAATGTAATATTTTATTCAGGACAACATACTGTATGGAAACAGCTTTAGACAACAGCTGCTCTGCTTCTATAAGTTCATTCCTCTCCTTCAGGATGTTACCCAGGTTGTTCATAGCATGGACATAGGTCTGATGTAGCCTGAAAGCCATAAACAACATGTGACGCAAGTCAGCTTCTTGTCTGTTATCTGTTAGAGGTTGATTAAACTGCCATGTGAGGAGACATACCTGACTGCCTCTCTGTAGTATCCGATAGCAGCAGTAGCGTTACCTCTATCAGCCAGGTTCTTGCCCACATTATAATGAACCTGAGGAATAAGACATCAAAACGTGAAGCTTAGGGGTTGTGGCTTAGTGTGCGACTGTTATTTATTCTTACACATGACCAAAAGCAATTTCCTCACACATGCTGAAGGGGCAGGAAAACACAAATTATTTGTTTTACCTTGGCATTGAGGGGACAGACAGACAGGGCACTGGTGAAAAGACTTTGTTCTGACCGCCACTGGTGACTACGGAGGGCACAGCGAACTACGTGCATACATAAGAGTGTGAGCACCATGACATACAGCAATTTCTGTAAAAGGAAAATGGGAAATATTTAACAGTTTTGAACTGGTAACAATTACAAAGAGATTAAAAATGAATTGTCAATGTAATAAAAACAGCTAAATCTACATCACATCTGAACTCCATCAGCTATTATCACAGCTTTATGGCTAAGTCATTACTCAGGTCCTCCTGTTTTTTTGCCTCAGAGTGCTACTGAATTATTCAGACATTTCAACTCAAGTGATCGTACAGTAGAAAAAAAAAATCAGTGGTATGAATCTTTGCTGGAAACCGGGTTCATCAGTGTTTTCCAGTTACTTTGCAGTGATTGTTTCACCTTGCATTTGGCCCAGTGGCAGCAGCAGTGTCCCAGTGAGTAGGCTAGCAGTAAGCAGTAGCCGGCTGATGACAGATAGAGCACTCTCTCAGCAATGACAAAGCCCACCCTGAAGAAAATGTTGCATGCAGGCAGAAAAGGGACCACTAGTAGCACCAGACCCAACGTCAGTGTCCTGGATGGGAAAGGAGAGGATTGCACACACGTACACACAGAAATAAGGATGTGTGACACTTAATGAAAACAAACAAAAAGTCACCTTAAATAAAGACAATGCAACATGTGAGCCATACAATAATTCTGAGTCTAACCAACCATGGTTACACTGTAAGGGACATGATACTATCATCATAACAAAGTTCAAGTCAAGAGAAGCGGGCATGTGCTTTATTTCATTTGTAGTAAGTGTGAGATGGCTTTGCTTGCTTACCTCCTCCTCTGGCTGTCCTGCGAACATAAGGCTTGACTTATCAAGCCTATCAGGACGCACCAGAGCAGCAGCAGCCACACCATCCTCCAATCAGTGGCAGACTTAATGAGAGGCACACAGCCCATGGACCAATCAAAACATAGCCACCAGGGACACAGTAGCAGCCAGGCATTAAGAGAGTAGTAGTAATTATAGTTCACGATCTGCCAATCAAAAAGGAACAGTAGTAGTTCAGAACGGAAGAAAACAGGGGAAGATAAGAGCAAAGCATCATCCAAAACTCAGACTCTGAGTTTAAATCATGAAGCTTACACTAGTTAAATATACTTCAATTTGATGTTATTTAATGTATAAAAGATCCTAATGGACACTTCTAAAATATGTGCATAAGAGTGTGTAACTTTAAATTTCATGGGAGACGTAGTTGAGAGTGCCTACTTCCTGCTTTTCTCAGTTAATGCAAACCAGTTTCTGCCAAGGCTTTTGCATTTGCATTTTGAAGTTGTGCATTAGATAAAGTTGATGGGCAATGAGAAAAAAAGCAAAGATTTTTAACCCTTCTAGAGGTGGATTTTGGCTTTTTTCAAAGACAAGTTGTAACTTGCTGCAAGAAGTTGTTACAGCAGAAAGTTACTCTACTTCTAAATAGAGTTACTTTAATTATTTCAGAAAATAGGTTTCCTTACAACTGGAAAAATCAGCATCCACATGTTTCAGTCCCCACCTTGCCCAATCAGTGTGTGTTTATAGAAAAAAAGTGCTGCATACTGAATACAAAGTGCATATATATGAAAAAAGGACAAAGTTAGCATCTGTGTGTAAATGGACAAGTTGTAACTTGCTGCAAGAAGTTGTTACAGCAGAAAGTTACTCTACTTCTAAATAGAGTTACTTTAATTATTTCAGAAAATAGGTTTCCTTACAACTGGAAAAATCAGCATCCACATGTTTCAGTCCCCACCTTGCCCAATCAGTGTGTGTTTATAGAAAAAAAGTGCTGCATACTGAATACAAAGTGCATATATATGAAAAAAGGACAAAGTTAGCATCTGTGTGTAAATGGATGAACCTTGAAAAGATTAAAAAATGTGCTATATAAGGGATAACTATTATTTAAATTGTACTCACTCTAATAAATATATTTTCTTCAAAAGAGGCAGGGTTGTCTACTTCGGTGAATGCCGGTGGTCCTGTACCCATGATCCTCCAGCGTGCATACAGCATCAAGAGTCCTCCAAGACTCATAAGAGCTAATCTTGTCAGCAGTCCCATTCGCAACATGTCACTTAACTGTCAAAAAAACATGTTAGACTGTCACTGACGATTAAAATTTTTTTTCTTGTTATTTACTTTAAGCTGTGTTTCATCTATGATATACTGAAATTCTTAAAAGTGTACGTAGGCAATGTATATGATGTGACATTAATGACATAATGGAGCACATAAATTATGACAGGAGATATGAGGAGAGGTGGAGGGTATAGAAAATGTAACTCACATTAAGTGAATTCTTCCTAAAGAAGAGCCTCTGGCTGAGTTCATACACATTGATGTTACAGATCAAGACGATATCAAAAGCTGCATTCACACCCTGGGGGAAGATACACAGGGAAGATTAACAGGATTTTTTAATCTTATTTAGGTCAGTAACAGCAGGGACCTTTAACTGATTTCATATTAGGTTTAGGTTTTTCACATAAAGAAGAATTACAAGATGTGTCACAACTTATCCTGTGTCACCAGTCCCTCTTTTTCAAAGTATTGCATGTTAGTACTGTATGGGATAAAATAATCAACTAAAAAAAAAGGCTTTTCAAAAAGTCTTCATACCAAGACGGTGATGCCTTGTTCTTTACAGAGCATTGCTGCAGCACACAGCAAGAGGCTGACCACAACCCACTGGACAGAAAACCTCTCATCTCTGTCACTCCCTGAGAACACAAAGCAAATAGCATGCAGGTTGTAAACAGGCTGGGATTAAAGTGTAGGTGTTGAAACAGAAGAATTTTGAAACTAGCAGCTCAATAACGTGTGAAGCTGGCAATATAATTATGAGCAAGGACAGTGCTTTGTTCTACAATGCATTTCTTTGTACCTAAGGAGTTTTTGTGGTATATACCTACCTTTGTTAAAAGCTTTGCAGTAAGTGAGAAAAGAGAGCTGAAAGAATAGAGCGCATAAAAGGTCTGCTCGGCCAACTACGCCCGCCACCTTATTGAGATGGAAGACAATGGGAGAAATTGCAAAAGATTAAAAGGCATGACACACATACTTGAAAATGCAAAGCATTTTATTATCCAGCTCTTCAGAAATAATCATAATTACAATTATTTCTGTTATACAATAAATGCACCATATTCTGAGTGCAGCTATAACTGGAAGCTCATGAACAAAAGTAGCAAGAAACTCTCATTATTAGCATGGCCTGTTGGTGTGTGTGCTCTATACAGTGTGTGGGTACAGTATGGTTGGCATCCTGGGGTTGCCTGCTTTGATACTTACAGCAGGCCTAAGCCAACAGTCTGCCTTTCTCTAACCCCCCCCCAGGTCTCACCCAGTCCTTGCCCTGCATGATTAAAGAGAATGTAGAGGGGGAATTGCTGCCTTCCAGCCAAGCTTTACAGCAAAAAGACATACGCTGGCGGGTCAATAACCATCCCAACACGGATAATAGTCAAGGCCGTGCAACTGCACGCACCTTGGCCTTGTGCTCCCAGCTGAGACAGGGCTTTTGTTCTTCGCATGGAAGCACTGGATGTTTAGTATCAAAACCTTTGGACTTGTATGTCATGATGCCATGCGCTGCCATAGGAAATTCATATTGTTAGGAAAAGTTTATTTGTAACCCCAAATTATTGTTACGCAACTGTAATGGGATGCACAGGCACACAACAGTAAATGACCCAGTTCAAGTTCAAAGTAAAAAAAAAGAAAAAGAAAATAGAGCAAGAAAAACAAGTCATCAACTGGGTTATAATAAGAATAATGCTCATGTAAATGAGGTAACAACTGGTGTGTTGTATTGTATGTATTTGGCCTTAAAAAATAAAAGAAAAACTATTGGAATTTCAACAATCTCAAGTTTGAAGTCGTTTGCTTCTTTTTCATTGTTCAGATTTCATTAAAGCAATTTTGATTCAACACCACTAACACAACGAAGTATTAATCACCACTATATGTGCACTTAGAAAAACATATGAATAAATCATTTCTGAGTCTCCATGCAGAGTCCTTCCTACTTTAAAAAAAAATACCAGCGCACAAAAAATATCTGCGTATACCGGGAGACATTGTCAAACAGAACTAAGTCAATTACATTTACTTAACTTATATTATTAGACAGTATAAACCAAAGATATGTAAAGCTTTGTCTTGTCAACTTCAAGTAATTGTTAATGTTTTGTCATTCTGTTTGTGCATTGCAGGCCTGCAACACATCAAGAAAAGAAAGGTGTGATAGGGAAATGTATTAATTAATTAAAATTAATGAGGTTAAATAAAAATCGAATAGCCTAAAAAGATGATTATGGCAAGTGATTATAATGGTTCAATACACAACCAGCATCCACGAAAGGCTTCTTTAAGTCTTTAAGAAGGTGAGCATATGATCAATTTGATCCAAATATGTGAGGAAAAATAAATCTCCCTTGACATTGGATTTTGTTATTAAATGATGCAAAGAGAAATTCCAGTGCATAAAAGGCACGGGTGAAAGCCTTTATTGGACACCAGTGTTCAACAACGCTGGCACTGCAGCAAGGGCAGTCAACGCTTTGGGAAGCACTGAGTAAAGTTACATACACAAAAAAACCTTACTGCAGAAAAATAAAGAGGCCCAATTTAAATTTGTCTAGAGGCAGCAGTGACATTTCAGGGCTTCGAGGCACCTTGGATTGACCATCACACAGTAGAAAGCATCCGAGATCTTTTCTAAAAGATATGAACCCTGTGTGCTCTGGACAAGAGATGAAGAAGGGCCAAATGATTATCAAGGACAAAACCAAAAGCCTGGCTCTGGGATGGTTCAGAATTTTATCAGAGTCCTTGTGAAATGTAATTTACACTTCTGTCATGGTAGCAGAAAGGTGCACTGAGTTTTTAGAGCAACATATGCAATCTGGAAGATGTTATCTTTCCAGAGTAATGTCTTTCCATGTATCTCTCCATGTAATTTTTATCAGGATAATGCAAAAAGCCTATTATACACACATTACGAATGTGTTGCTGGTATGAAAGAGGGAAAATGGATTTATATTTTAAATAATTATATAAAAAGACTATTGCTGTGGTTTCTGAGTTTTCTTTTCTATGGCAACTTTGTGAGAGATTCGAAAACCATTAGAAGACACAGTAGTTCCATTGTCCAACATTTATGTCCAACACTAGTTATCTAGCTGTAGCTATAATTAGACAATAACTGCTGGTCAGTCAGATACAAAGTGGGGGCAGGACATCATTAACCATGCAAAGAGAGAAGCGTGTCAGAGTAGGCTGTTAGTCAAATAGGTCCAAGTATTTAAAGGAAACTGGAGTGTTTGGGGGTTTTGTTGTTGTTTTCAAACAAATGTCACCTCTCATCCAGGTCAAGAACTCCCCACCAGTCAGTTAAAACAGAAAAGTACACTTGGATGGAAGGTGAAACATCTTCAGGAAATAAAAAAAGAAGTCCAATGGCTTGTCTTTAAGCAATCAGGACAGAAAAGAATTATTCCAAAAAACTGAGGCATTTTATGAGGTTTAAGTTAGGAAAAATAATAAAAGTTCAATAGGTATTTCAACTATAATATTACTGTTCATACAAAAGAAAAAAAAAACTAACATGTATCATCTCTACTTACACTTTCTGTATGAACTGGGTGAGCAGCAAAGAAGATGGCAGCGAGCATCGAAGTCTTATGAGCATGATTCAATGTCCGACCCTTCTCATCAAAGGCCAGCCCACCGATCAGTATAGAAAATACGTCAATCATAAGAGCGGAAATGACAGCATGAAGGATGATGTTCAGTACATGGAAACCAATGGGGTGCAGGCCTCCAGCTATGAGGTAGTTCAACCTGCAGTGGCAGAAGAACAAAATTCTGGTCCTAAATATATTTCAGTAGTAGTAAAACTTCAATCAGGTATATGTCTATTAGGTAGATAGAGAACAGTGTTAACACTAATGTGACATGAAAAGAAAAAGGTAAAAAAAAAAGGGTATATTAGCCATTGTGTAACACACATGTACATATTGGCTGAAACATACATTGAAAGTAACATTCATTTACAAAGATACTATAGCACAACCTAATTTCCTGAAGTTCTCTTTACACAAGAACCCCAAACAATGTCTAAAGGATAAGGTCCAGAGTTGGAGTTGACCTTGGAGTTACTATATGGCTCAAACAACCAAGGCTATCCATGTAAGATGCATTATCACTATTGGAAATAGCTGATTTAAGCATAGGGTGCTAGGTGGAGGACATTATATATAAAGTGTGCTGCACTTGAGCTGGTTTGTAACCTGATAATAAAGAAGAAAATCTCATGCAGCTGGTTTACTTAATTGGAAAATCTTTTTTTTATTGACAGAGCTTCTCAAATCATCAACACATTCATTAACTTGCTGTGATCTTTATGTATTATAAAATGATCTGCTGCATTCACATATGGGGTACTTGGGGCATAAGGTAGACATTGTACTGGTTGTAAAGTCAACTGGGGTCCAGTTTAAATTAAGACATTTGCATTCTCACATACAGCTTCCAACATGATGAAAAATTCTGCCCTAGGATGTGAACGCAGTCTTGGTTGATTTGCGCAAGGTGACCAGATAAGAACGGTAACTCCTGCTTTCAACTCACTAAAAAAACACTATGATGTAATGAATGTAATATCAAAATATTTAATTTTTGCAATGAAAAAGTCACATGACCATGTTTCTCCAGAGAGGCATATGACAAAGATTAATGGGTTAGCAGGGTACACAGAACCTTAAATCTGTGTTTCCACACACTGCATTGCTCCAGAGAAGACTTAAGAATAAAATGGGTTATAAGTAGCCCCATCCTTTTACTAAGTCTAGTCCTGATAGTATTCTTTATTTAAAAAAAAATTAAATAAAAAATATATAAAAAGGTCGAGTTAGCAAAACCACTGCACAAAGCTATGTTGTTATGAATGAATGACTATCGTACACGTTGGAACTGGAACCTGCTTTCTGTGATTTATTATTAGAAATGCTTCAATATGGATAACAAGTCAGTTTTACGCTGGTGTTCTTGCAAATAATGAACACAAAATTGACCTATCGGTGAAATGAACCTCAATGTGACATGGCCAAAAAACTAGCTGCAAAACACTTGATTCAAATTAAATGGGTCTATCAGCTTGTTGTCAAATTCTACACAATGACCCATTAATTAGAGTCAAGATGTGTTGAAGCAGTAAAACATCAAAACCCTGGAGGTCCTCGAGGGCCAGAGTTCGAGCTCCCTGCTTTTAACAGCGCACCCTACCAGCAACAAAAAGTCCATAATCTGGGTAGGCCATTAATTATTTGTTGTTGGTTTCCAATTTAATCTGTTTTTATGTCACTGAATTGTTGACAGGAATCGTGTTGAGAAATTCTGTTGAATGATTAACAAACTAGCAGGTAGTTAAAGAGGCCTTTGTTTAAGATAAGGGTATGAGCGCAGTTAGTAAGCAAGATCCTTTACCTAAATGTAAGGACAGTGAGCGGTCTGTAGGATTTATGACTAGAATTGCTACTCAGATTGCTCCCCCAGAAGTCATTGCCCCAGATGTTGTTCAGGGGTGTTGTTGGTTTCAGGTCCTGCAACATAAACAGATCCAATATGACTCTGCAGCCAAAGGTTAAATGCTATTATTGAAAAACCTTTATGTTCAAGTTGGGTAACACAGTTGAAAAAGCGGAAAACTTACCTTATTGTTGATAATGGCTTCAGAATCATCAAACACAAACTCCCCGTCATAACTGTTAATGAAGCACAGGAGTGCTACTAGGGAGACAGTAACCTTGGCCTGGGCTGGAGCAAGCTTTGGCAGGGGTATATGGTGATCCCAATAAACTTCAGTCAATGCCATAATGCACTGAGTCTTTGTTCATTCTGTGTCATCATCTCTCTGAGATAAAGAGGATGGGTGCAGGCAGTCATACCAGTAATTTGCCATCAATGCACTCCAAATTATACGTTATAAATGCTGATAACCGGTTCATAAAGTAAGTCATTGTTCATTCATACCTTATCTTTTCCGAGACATGGTCAGAGAGATCACAATACCTTGTGTTACTCCCATGTTAGCGTCCGTCAGCTAGCTGACAAGTAAACGTCTAAATAAAGCTTCCTGAAAAAAAGGAGACGATAATTGTACTTCCACATAAAAGTCTGGACTTTGCTACTGAATTAAGATAATCACGCTTTCACAGTTTACTGACAGTGTAAGGTCAAGGGCACATTCATCTTTGCAAACAAACAATGCTCAACTTTAGCATGTCTCGTTAGCAGGTGCTAATCCAATCACCATATGCAGTTAAAATACCAGACGCACGGCTTTAATTATGTGGGCGCTAACTAATTAAACGTTTTACCATGAGGAGCGGATTATCAGTCACATAGAAAAGACGCGTGACATATTACATTGCGTGGATACGGACTGCTCGCGGCTGTAAACAAACACAAACGCTTAGGATACAACACTTCCTGTCCGGCGTAGTTATCACGTGACAAATTTCAGCCAATTATCGAAGTGGAATGAATAACAGTGACGCGAGTGGTTCACAAGTGACACGCGCGCGCGCAAATTAATAAATAAATCAAAAGATTACCCCTCATGTGTCGATGTTTACCTAGCCAAGGATGACGAGTCAGAGTTTAAAGGATTTATCTAAAAGAAGAAAGTTAGGATAACTGGTTCATAAAATTAGGTGTTTATGGTGTATGAAGAGCTTGGTTTCAGAAAAGGTGTTCTGATTGATTGAACTTGGTTTTGGTTATGCTGAAGTTACAAGCTATTTACAAGCATGAAATGTTTTATAACTATCAGCAACATCTGACTCAATATTAACGGCACTGTCACTGGTGTGCAAATTACCAGTGCTATGTGAGTTGATGCACCCACACACAATGATCAAAGCTGGTTTTAAAAGTGCACACAATGCAGTAATAACAAGCCATTTTCCTTAAGGATGAAGCTTCTTTTCATAAAAAAACCCAACTCATTTTCTCAGTAATTTGCTCTGTACGACATTTGCACATTATAACATGCAAGTTATTACAAATTGAATAATGGTAAATTTAATTTAATTTAATTTAATTTAATTTAATTTAATTTAATTTAATTTAATTTAATTTAATTTAATTTAATTTAATTAAAACAATACTTTAATAATCCCAGAAGTAAATTGCAATTTTGCAGGATTAAAAAAAATAAATAAATAAAATAAAAATAAACATAATTAAAAGATAGTCTCTTGCTCCAGAGGATGATAACTGCTAGCAGAAAAAATTTCCTGTACCTCTCTGTCTCGCATTGGACTCCAAGAAGTCTCTGACTGAATATGCTTCGTTGTTTCTACACTGTGTTGTGTAGAGGATGTTCAGCATTTCTTTTTCTGGACAATCTGCTCTAGCGGCGCCAGAGTTATCCGTGACACAGAACCTGCCTTCTTCATTAGTTTTTTAAAGTCTTTGGCTCTGATGCTGCTGCCCTGAACAGATGGCTACAAAGCTGATTGCACTTTCCACAGTAGATTTATAGAAGAAATGCAACATCTTGTGGAGACATTGAATTATGTCAGCTTCCTTGAAAAGTAGAGTCTGGTCTGTCCCTTCTTGTAGATGTTTATGTGTTGCATTTCCATTCCAGTATGCTGTTTAACTGAACTAAGGCACCATTGTCTGAGATGGCACCACAAAACCTTTCAATCTCACAAACTGTGGTCTGTTTGAGAGGTTGTCATAAATACAAGTGGTTGTTGAGTTATCCACCTGGAATATATTGAGCTTCTCACATAACACAGCAGATACATTTTATTAAAAGCACATTAGAAATCACAGAATGATCCTCAAAGTGCTGCCTAGTTTGTCCAGAGTGGGCTCACTAAAGCAGGTGGATGATGAAGTCTTCAACCACAAGCACATTACAATTAGCTAACAATAATGGGTCCTAAAAGGTGTTTGTTGGGGTGAGCCAAAAATAGTCTCTCAAGAACTTACATGATATGAGATGTTAGGGCAACTGGTCTGTAGTCATTTGGTTCAGATGGTTGGGATTTTTTACAGCACAGGAACTTTTTTTCTGACTCAGGCTGGTGTTGGTTCTGAAGCTGATCAGGTTTTCAGAACCCGGGGCTGACACCATCTGGACCTGCAGCCTTGTTCTGGTTCAGTTTCTCATTTCATTAATCTAATTTTAATTTAATTTTAAACTCATTTCAGTAAGTCTTATTTTCATTTCAATAATCTTATTCACTATTTCATTAAATAATGATTGACCTGCTGTATATAACCTGATAAATGTAATGTAAATTATTATTATAATATTTTACCACATCAAATACAGAATTTAAAAGCTGCAGGTGTACAATGTATCTAATTCTACAAATTATGTACTTTGCATCTTTAAAACAACACACTACTACACACTTCAGTTTCACATAACAAATTCACAGTGCTTCTCCTATTCTTGCTACTTGGCATAAAATGGCCGAAAAAGCATGCTCTGCAGTTTTTGCTCTCCTCTGTGGAGAATTTTTTCTTTACTTAGGGTTGCTGCAATGAAATTAGTTTATCAACAGTTTAAAGTTAAGAATTACTTAAAATCTTTATTTTCTGGGCCAAAGTTACATGATTGCATAAGCCATTTTGCTTTGTTCACAACTTGATATATTGCATTGTTATAGTTAAAACGCACCTTTGCTTTAGTCTGAGGTAGGTTGCTGCACCATGTAGAAAGCCCCTCAACTCCATTAGAAATGATTTTGTCTAAGGTTTAACTTAATGCTACAGCGGAATTTGTTAATCCAAAGTTTTAGCTCATGATTGAGGACAGATTTATGACTCACATTGTGGTAGTTTCCATAATGTTTGAAATTTATCTAATATTTTATTTTACACAACTATTTGTCATGCCTTGTGGGTTGCTGGTTTGGAGTTTGACTAGTTTAGCTGTTGCTGAGTTTCTGACTTGTTTCATGTTTTTTTTTTGTTTTGTTTTCCTCTTGGGTATCATGTTTTGCTTTTTGCTTCCCATTTGTTTGTTTGTACACCTGGTTTAATTTGCTAATGTGCTTTACCTGTTCCCTATTAGTTCCTTAGTATATTTATAGCCCTTGGCTTCAGTTGTCCTCTGCCAGTTCATGCCTTCGTGTCATTTTGCTGTTTGGATTTCACTGGGTATCCACAGTTTTGGCTTTGAAAGTCATTTGGTTCTTTTTTTTTTATTAAAACCTTTATTCCTGCACCGATCTGCTTTCTTCCTCATCAGCCTGCATTTGGGTCTTTACCTCTGCCTCAGCTCATGACAATATTAGAAATATCAGCAAAGTTCTAACTGTACAATTAGAAAATGAGTCATTATTCTGTTAGATAATACTGATAATGGCAAAATAAAATGGCAATGTCTTGTGAATATTATTAAAAATGACATTAGATAAATAGCCACTATGGGTTTAGCTTTCGGCCATGACCATGTTGGTGACCATATTAGGACTAAAGGAACCATCATTGATCAGAAGGTGCAAATCTTGCTAATGACACCATAAGGACTCCAGATAAAATATGACTTATTTCTGGAGAAAAATGGCATCTTTTTGAATGGAGTCTGTTGGATCCAAAGATGCCTTGCAGCTGCCCCTTTGCAACCATCATTGCTTTAGCAGTTTAGGGCATTTCCTTATTAACTGCATGTATAATTGCTCAGCAATAACATCCATCTTTCAAATAAATTGGGACACTATGTTGTGTTATTTGCATGTAACTAAGCTGAATTTTCAGAAATAAGGTTTGCAGTTGGACCTAACGTGATTTTAAGGCTAACTTAATATTAGTTTGCAAAAATGCAACATCTGGCTGCTAATAAGAAGCAAAAAGCAATAAAAAAGAGGGTTTGTCTTTATCCACTAAACAAGTAGCACCTCAATGAAGAAACTTTATTTTAACTGGGTCCCATATTCTGAATACTTGTTTTATATTACTCTTCAAGTGAAAAGATATTGATAGATACACTGGCATTATACTGATTAAATGTTGATGACACAACTAGTGACCTCAGTCAAAAATATGTATTAAATGTAGATAAATCAATAGCTCTTAGATACACCTTATGGTGCCCCTGGACACATCATCAGTGATGTAACCTGGGATCACAGGGGGTTTCGGGTC
>JBAMHW010000014.1:10104900-10124727 GCA_037177495.1 Rhadinocentrus ornatus | reverse complement strand
GAAAGAAAGAAAGAAAGAAAGAAAGAAAGAAAGAAAGAAAGAAAGAAAGAAAGAAAGAAAGAAAGAAAGAAAACAGCTGGTTGTCAGAAAAAAAAGAAAAGTTAAATGAAGCAGTCTTGTATTTTTCATCATTACTAAACAATATGGTTTGTGTTGGTTAATCTAATAGAAAGAATGAAATAGATAATGCCATTAAACAATTATTTTCTTGTTTTTTTCTCTAAAATGAGGAACTTTGAAACTAAAATCATGTGTTGAGTGTCCTTAAAGTAAAATATGTCCCTCAAAACATTCTGACATATCCTGAAAATCATTCTTAGCAGACTGAATGCAGTTAAATCACAGCCTTTATTTTCAGCAGCACTTACAACATTGGTGTTGGCAGGAACCAGTTAGCCATGCCTGTGTACCGTAGCTGAGTAGAAGGCAGGTGGACTCTGTCTGACAGGACTGCTCATGATATTTCCCTAATAAAAACATGCAGAGAATCCATCCAGTTTCTGTAAGTGCATCTACTTACAGTCAGAGCCCTGTCTTGTAACAGAAAGATATCAATGCAGTTAAGTTTATTGAAGGTAAACTATCTACACTTTAATTAGCTGTAAAAGCTAACAGTAATTTCTTTGTTGTCACAGTGCTATGACCTGTATAAGAAGAATCTCTTCATAGTGATAGAGAATAGCTCGCATTAATGAGGGGAAACACAGCGGGCAAGAGCAAAGAAACTATCACTTGAACAGGTAAGATGGAGGCTAATATCTATTGCCTACAGAAAAACGTGATGAGATGACACATTATAATAATGATGCATAAGTGCAAAGTAAGCATCTTGTGGAATAACAGTAAATTTTCTCTTTCTGCTGAAATGTTTGCAGCTTCATTATGAGACTGTCAGCATGTCACAGATAACCTCATCATGTCAAAGATTAAAAGCTAAAATAAACTGGCCAGAGCAGGTTTTTTTTAAAAGAACATTTCCTTTGAGCAAGAGAAGCAGAAAAAGTGTTTTGTATGGTTTAGAAAAACTCAGCATTGCTGTCTTTTTGTTGGGATGTTCTGCAAGCCTGTCCAGTAATTAAACTCAAGTCTAGAAATAAGACAATTTAGTATTTTTGCTATTTGCTTATGTCTGTGTTTAGAAGACAACAATTAAGGCTTTGTCATAATTAAAGAAATTGTGTAATTATATATTGAATTATTCAGTATAGATTAACAAAAACCATATTCATGCAGCTTTTACTACTTAAGATCAAGTTTAAAGAGAATTCTGACTAAGTATGTGCTTTTCAGATGTTTGGTGAACCCTTGTTCTCCACTTGAAGCCAAAGGACAACCGGTGGGGGAAATAGTGGTCTGTTATGATAAGGGTTATCACATCAAGATGCAAACCTGTAGGAGATTGACATCTTTAACCCAGGCACTATCAATGTGGACAGACATCCCTTCATATTTAGATTATGCTGTGACGGCATAAACACATATATGTGCTGACAGTACTAATACACAGATTACTCTTGTTTCAACATGGTTGAGTTAGTGCCACAGACATGTAGGTGACCCAGGAAGGACACATGCTTTTTCTGTAAGGCCATATAAGCAAAAAATTGTGAACTAAAAGAATTGTTGTTGGTGTGTTTGTATGGCTGCTTTCCAAAAAGTAGCTACCCTTGTACGTGCATTTAGCCTTCTTTAAGGACATGCTCAAACCAACACAAGTATTTCTACATCTTTTTCTGTAAATTTTTATTATGTTATACATACACAAACAAATTTGTTGTTGCCTATAGCAACCAGGAAATGATCCATTGAGATCGGTGTTACCTGTGAATGCGGATGGTGACAACATCAGCTTAGTTGTTGCTAAGCTACAAGCACATCATCAAAATCACATGTTGAGGAGAAAATCTCTCCTTGGTGGGACAGCTTTGAGAATAAAATAGTGTCAGGTTTTGATTGAGCTGCTGTAACTGTACAATATGGGGAAAATAACTGTAATAATATCACCTTTCAGTGCTGCCAGAAAAGTTGTGTACACACTGTACTGAATCACTGTGAATGCGATGTAAACCGTATCTCACTCTCTTTTAATACCATAATTGAAAATGTGGGTTAGTTAACTATGTCTGCCTGATCTGTGATGTAAATGTAGTGTTGTTTTTTTTTAATTCAAAACTTTTAGATAGAGAGGAGAATACTATTATATTATTCTTTATAATGATTCCTGGTGAAAGCTATTAAAAGTTGCAGGAGCAAATACTTCACAACCACATAGGACTTTTTAAATGATCAAAACTATAAAATGCAGCAAAGTAATAAGTCCAGACAATAAACAATTGCAACAGTTCAACACCTGCAGTTGTCAACACTTCTCTACAGACACAGAGATTAAGTCCTGTCGAATTCCATTAATTTATCCAGTGCCTCCACAGGTGTCTGTAGCCCTGCCTCACAAAGTGACGGAGCCATCATAACACATCATGGCTCAGAGTGGAAGAGTGGCAGCACCCAGCTAGTCTACTGTACAAGTGTGTGCCCCTGGGCTTGGATATAGGATGGATCCACTTGATGCCGGAGTGGTTCTCTCAGGGCATGGCAAAACATTTTTTTTCTATCACAAGGGTCAGGACCGGGAGAATGGTTGGACTGATCGAGTGGCCACAGGGGGGACATAGAAAAAGGCCAGGATGTGTGAGACCTGGCAGTTGTTACAGTATCTGTTCTTTACTGTGGTCCCTGCTGTTGCCCCTTTCCTGGTGTTGTTCACAAAAGTGTTCTGCCAAAAACCCTCTTGTCGCCTTGGTACCTCAGGCCCCTTAATGATTGACACCTTGTCACATTATCTTATGATGGCACTGGTAGAGAAAGTTCAGAGGAGTAATGCTGGGAAGTGGCTGGGGACTTGCACTCAGACACAGACAGACATCCACATGGTTGCGCATACGTACACATGCCTCCAGAGGTGCATGCATGCTCACACAAGTACAGTAGGCAGAAACACACCCTGAGGAGCTCCAACACACACCAGCTGGGTAATGGAAATACATCTCAGCATTGATGTGTGAGTGTGTCTGTGGACGTATTCATGCTCTAGAGGCAGAATTTGCCAAACACAAGGGAGAATTCATACAAGGCCGCAGATGTTGGGTACATCTTGCACATCATGCTCCTGAGATGTTCTATTTTAGGCAGCAGGGTGTATGGAACAATCCACTGATTTCTTTATGAGCATCAGTTTCTGTAGCTGGAGTTTGCTCCAAGGTTTTATTTATGCCATTCTTTACTTCTTTACTCAAGGGACGCTGTATTGTAGTAATATTACATCTCTTGTACCCCTACCAAGGTAAGGTAAATCAGCAAACAGGCCCAAAATAGATGAAAGTCAATCAAGGTAAGTTTAATGTTGATCCCATCTTTCCTCTGAAGTTAATATGAAGAGAGGCTCAGAGAAAGCTGAATTGGCAGTGTTTAGCTCTTATTAAGGATCTGCAACTATTCTAATTTTGCTTCATATCCTGCAAAAAGCCCTACCTTCTGATGGCCCACAAACTATATTGCCAGAGTTTTTAAAGACTTAAGCCTGTGTTCATTATTCAGCCAGACTGTATACACTAGTTACAATATTTGAACTTTCTGGGGGTGTTGCTGAAGTTTACAATGAAGTCTAAAGCCATTTTTGCTGGTCAAAAACACCACTAACACCTGCAAACATCTGGTTCTCGGAAACACCCATGGACGTGTTTAATCAGTTTCCAGTCACATGTTAAATGACAGAATACATGGCTTTTAATTAGCTCCAGCTTAGCTTGACTTCAGCAACACAACACATTGGTGTACACACTTATTTCCACTGTGTGTGGGGTGACAAAAATGGACACAGCTCACTTTTTCATATTCACAATGTATATGTATATTAAAATGCACTGTCCCTGTTTAAAATAAATAAACTCAAACTCAAATCATCATGCATGCACTCATTTAGCATATACTTGCATTCTATCATCTCTGTTCATATCTGGCTTTGCAAACTTTCCAGGAAAAGTTAGGACAGGTAAATGTGAAGCCATGCTAAGACTCCAACATTCACTATGGCACAGTCAGATGTTCAACCTTCATGGCTAAACTCTATTGTCCAGACCATCACATGTCAATGTCCCGCTAAGCTCTTCTACATTTCTCCTTCAACAGACAACTTCTGGAAGTGGATGTGAACATCTGCCACAAACACTTCAGAAACAAACATGTTTAACATTTATTTACCATGAAACCTCCCAGAAACAAACTAAAAATATAATTTGTTACAGGCTTCAGTCATCGTCAGGAACTGTTATGGATAAGTTGATATTTCTATTTGACTAAGCAGAACAGACAGTGGTATCCCTATCTGTATACAGGACTCGCAGGGAGTCACTGTCAACAGCGGGCCACCAATGTTTGTCCACATGTTCTTGACCCTTTCAAGGGCCAGGTCAAGGCAGCCAAGCCAGTAACAGCTGGGTGAGGAAGATGGTGTCAGACCACAGCACACGTCAAAAAATCAGACATTGGTCTGACAGCTGGATGACATTGAGCTGTAAGTTTAAAACAACTCAAGAAGTTCAGAGAAGTTTTCTGAGACAATAAGTATCTTGAACTATGACATATCGTTTTACAAAACGTTCATTTTTACACAAATTTGCATCATATTTATGGCAGTTTGAATAAAGGGTTTCTTCCCAAGTTCTTTTGTTTTAATTTATTAACAACACCTGTAAGGTCAAACCGGTCTTTGGCAGAAAACCTGGACATTAATTTTCAGGGCTTATTCATCAATTATTAGGCAGCTGTATTGAGCATAGTCGGGCCAATATGAAGCCCTGATTAGCATCTGAGGCCCACTTTAAGGGTTGATATTCATCCACCTCCGTCTCACACTGAGAGGTGGAGGCTAATCTCTCAGGGGTACCCTCCAACCTCCCCCACCACACCACCCCCTCTTCCCCACCCTCTCAGAGGCCTGCATTAAACATAAAGACTCTGCATGGATGAGTGAGTCAACAAATTACCACAGCCAATAAATGAGGAAAAAAAGTCTCTGATTATCTTTCTCTCTCTCTCTCTATCTATCTATCTCTATCTCTCTCTTTTTCTCCTCCCCCACAAACCCCTTTACCTTACTGTCCTCCATTCGGTTTATTGTCCCAGGCTTTTAAATAAACATGGTCTTAGCCCAAGCTTCTCCTTATTGCATTTAGTTAGAGCTTCCGTCCTCATGCTTGACTGGTTGCGTCCATCAAGTCAGGGGAGCCTGACTTGCTTCAAAATCCCAGCTAATACACATGAAACTGCTACAGCTGTTGGTCTAACCTTTGAGTGTCTCCTAAGGAGCACAGTGATATTTGCACTTAATAAAATTATGCCTACCAGGAGAATATGCTGCTGACATTTGCCATTTGTCAAGTTGAGGTGGCAGTGAGCCTTTATGAGTCATTAGTGTTCAGTATACAGCTGAGTCGCTTTGCCAGTAGAAGTCTCTTACTGTACACGGGGGCAATCTTTGTCAAGATCATTAAGTGGTAGACACATTTAATAAAATATGATACCTCCATATAACTGATTCAGATTTTTAAATAATCTTTCTTATATCATGAGATAAGTTTATTCCTTTGTTTTAAAATAAATATTTGTATATAATGTAATATTAAGTCTGTCTTTTGTCTTCAGTGACTGCTTCCGGTGGATCCTGGGATATTATGTCTAAAAGGGTAGGGTAATAAATTTGCACATACCATGCCAAACATAAGTGGTACACGTCTTGATACAATTAAAAAGAGGTCATGCTATTAAAGAATGATTCCTCTTGTTGTTTGGCAAAATAAACATAATTAAAGTGTTATTATTTACAGAGGATAGCTTGAATTTTCAGATCATTTTCATTAATTTTTCCTTAACAAGCTTAAGGTTAGATTAAACTGTAAAGTACATTTTCCCAGAAGGGCATGTGTGATGTTACTCAACATGCTAAAAATGAATAAATGTACTGTACAGTGAAAGTGATGCTTGACTGTATTTAGAACTGTTTGTCAGCCTGACCTATTATTTTGGACAGTCTGCTACAGCAGACCCCTAGCATGATACCCTTTAAGTAGTACTGCTGAATTTTGAATTTTGGTAGATTTTTGTACGCCCTTTAATAAAAGCTAATTCAGCATCCATCCAGCATCATGTTTCTTCTTTGACAAACTCAGTCCAACGCTGACTTTTGCTTTTTCACTTTCTTTACCTTGTATTCTTAATATCCTAATAAAACAATATCCAGGATACTTCAGGGCAATGATGGTTCAAGGAGTGTCCATAAAAAATATCAATGTGTCATGAAAACAAGTCATAAGCACAGGGTTTTAAAATCAGAATCTTGTGTCAAATTGCTTGAAATTTAGCAACATAGTAACAAGATATATATGGAAAAAATATACAGTCAGCCAGTTTTAGAAGTAGGTTCAGGACACATGATAAAACTGGAGTCGTAATCTAAACATCCAGCATGTACCACTGAATGGCACCACGCTAAATATTTTTAAGATGATACTCTTACCACAGAATGAACATCACTGATCAAAATTGTTTATGTGGCAGTCACAACTAACCACATGTCAAACAGCCATAGTGTTAATGAAAATGACAAAAATGACAATTTAGAGACCCTGAGTTAGACACGGCAGGTTTGCTTGTTACGTTGCTGTTTCTGTTCAGTGTTTTGATGGAGAATGTCTTACAGAACACATCTTCTAGTTGAACCACTTTCTATGAGAAAGACACTTTGGGATGCTGACATTTACTTCCACAGCCAGGCTTTGCTCAGACTCACACTAACAAATCCCAAGTTATTCTGGACACAGAGCAACTACTCTGCAATGTTTTAACTGTTTTATTGGATTGAAAAGCAGCAGATATGATATCATTAGATGGAAAAGGCTGGTTGATATAATGTGTAATGTCAGTCTATGGAAGAGTTTTGAATTATTTAAATATAAGTGTGACTGTGAATGGGGATATGGGTGAGGGTTGTGACTTGTCACCACCGTATGTTTGTCCAGATATAAAGTTATCTCCATGCATTGTATTTTATTTTTAAAGCTGTTCCCACTCATAATATTTTTTTAACAATTTACTTCCCATTTTAAATTTTAACTCAGGGGATATTTTCTTCATTTTTATTTGACAGCAGAGAATCCGTGGCTGTGTAATGACTAAGAGCTAAAGTTGTAAAGTGAAAAACAAAAACAAAAAAGAAGCAGCCTGAAGTTCAAGATGCCCCACCCTCAACCGTCCAGAGACTGGTACAACTAGTGTCTGTGTCTGCGCTTCAGTGAGTCTGAATCCCTTCGGCCTCCATTACTCCTGCCGTATTTTATGGTAAGTCCAGTCATTCATATACAGTGTGCCCTAAGTCTGCAAACTTATGAGTGGTGTGGAGACTGGAGAGGCCCATCTCAGGCATTTTGAAAACCTCTGCAACTTCATCCTCAATGATTAGGTCAAGCTTGACAAACCTTTGGATGCACTAAACTTCCCATTTGGTTTCTTTACTGTTTCCAGCACAAAAGACTGAAATTCCTCTCAAATATTCACACTCATTGTGTTCGCTTATCGGAAAATGTTGAGCAGTATTTTAAATGTTCTCGCTTCCTGTCTGGTCCTCAGTGTGAAATTAATTGCTGTGAAGCTGTCATGAGAAATATCAAAATGTTATTTTAGAATCAGATCTGCACTGTTTTAAGATTCAAAACAATTCCAAGGCAGGCAGAAAATAATCTGTAACACCACACAATCCATGAAGAACATGGATTTTCACTTTGATACTGTTTGATGTTTGATTTTGTTTGCTTTTGAGCATGCAGAAGTCAGTTTGTGGGTGCACATGTGGATGCCCATGCCCCAGCACATGAGTTTGAATGTTTGGAATCAGAAAAATTGCGTGACTGCAGAGTGGCAAAAGGTTACATTTGAAAAACAAACTATACAACAACAGCGTTATCTTTTGATATTGTGATTGGTTCTCTTCACATGTAGGCAAACAAAGAGGAAGTAAAAGGAAAAAACAAAAAAAGAAAAACAAAGGAAAGGCAAAATTGAAGTTGTCAGTTTGTACCTGAGCTGTCCCAAACTATCCCAATCTTCAGCCTGGTGGGGGTTTCTGTCAGTTACCAGCAGCTGAATATCTTCCTCCTCTGTCATTGCCATTCAATCTCTCTGTCCAGGCTTTTTCACATCTCTGGGTCTGAAGCTTGAAATACAGGCAGAAGACAGTTTGAGGAGGTGGCATGTGAGAAAAACACACATTAAAATCATTCACAATTTCCAAAGGCAAAGAAAGGAAATGTGGACCAGTGGGGACTGACTCAAGTTATGCACAGTCTTTGATCTCAGAGGAAGAAGAAGCTACATATGGATGCTTATAGAGATGAGGAGGAAGCCTGTTGTTCCTTTGTGTGAAAGCACAATGGTCCAGCGCACAATCAGAGAACCAGGCTTCTTCAGCTTGACCTACAGTAGCATGTGATGTTGTATTGCTTTTTGTTTTTTGCTTTGAAGATCCCCACAAGCTGATACCAAACTCCCAGAATGTCTTGACATAATATTGGGAGAGAAATGCAGGACAAGTAAAAGATTTTTTTTTTTCTTTTTTACAAAGAAAAAATGAAATTATTGAAACAGTAGCTATAGTCTTGTATTTCTTTTAGGACATCTTAGGATGTATATATATATATATATATATATATATCAATCTTCCTTTGCTGCTGCTCCAGTACAAAAGTAATTTGTGAGTACTTATTCTATCTTTATCACTACTTTTCACATTGCGGTGTGAACACTTTGCTTCTCCATAATGCCTCATCCATTTTCTGCTTGCTTGCTCAAAGACGCCATATCTACAATTTAACATAATAACAGAGGAAAAATGTGAAATTTTAAGGCAATGTCTCACTAAAGGCTTTAGTCACATTAAAAATGCAGTTTTTACCAGTGGTCTGTAAGATTGCTTGTCACAGTTAAATTTAATAGTTTGTACATAGCACCCCCTGCAGGTGTGCATTATTTCTTGCTCATAATACCCTCAGTGCTCGGACTGATGCTGAAGCACTCATTGTTACCCTGCAATTACGGGCCTTTCTACTTTGATTGGTGGGTAATTGACTTGGTAGGAGCCTGTATGATTTTCTTCCGAATTTGCCACTCATATTCTAATTTTGGCTCCAGATCAGACAAAGCCTGCCTTCCAGTAATTAAAGACGCTTTAGCCAGGTGTAGAACTGAGAAACTAGGGACCCATAGCAAGATGAATGGGACTGATTAGTCGTTTAGAGAGAATTAGATTTTTCTCGCACAAAGACAAAGTAAACCTCTCACTTTGTGCTCAGTTTTCATTGGAGTGGTGACTGACAGCAGCTGATGAGGTAGTGAACGTGAACTAAAAGCTTCAAAATGAGTTGCTGCATTTATATTCACAAAAGTACTTATGTGTCAGATTCTGACTGTAAATCATAAAAAAGCACGACAGGTGGAGAACAACCTTTCATGTAAAATATAAAATTTGTATTTATTTTACATTTTTAAGATTTGTGTAATAACTCAAGAACTTAAGTTTAGGTTAATTTGAAACACCTTTACTATGAATAATATAATTAGAAAATGTTCGTTTTCTTCATGACCTAAAACTAAGGCAAACTAAGTAAAAAATACTTTACTTAAATTTGAAGATAATGGCAGAGAAAGGAAGTTAAAGCATCATGTTTTGTCCCTAAATGAACAACAGCTGTATTCAGGTCAAGGTGAGCATACCTTGACCAGATGCCAACTCACTAAACAGAAAATTTGTCCCTACCCCACCCCACCCTCCTCGTTATTGAGACTGGAATAGATTTTAATCAACACATTATATCAGTTGTTAATTGCTTTTGCCACCTGCTGCTAAAATAATTTGCTACTTTTTTATTGTAGTTGTAGCCATCTGTTTCAAAACACAGGGACAGGATCAGGCCTGGACCTGGGGTGGATGTTGACATGAGATACAGGCGGCTAATTTGCACTGCCACCACCTTATTTATGAGGGTAAGAATGTGTGGAAAGCTTCACAAGAACAATCTAAAATGAAGAGCTAGCTACATTAAATGCATAAATATGGAATATTAATTTTTAGGGGGAAATTTATAAAGGTGCCTTTGTTAGGCACAGATGTAATTCTGTACCAACAGCATATATGACAGGTGCACAAATGCACAAAACCGTTTATCTTGAGACTCTTTTGAAAGTGACACTTAATTGCTAAATTTAGCAGGCAGACATTTTGGCTAACACAGACAATGGTCAATGATCAGAGCGACAGCTTTTACCCTACTTCAAGTCATTTTCCTTTAATCAGTCTCACTGTCAAGGCTCATATCTTTATGATTACCTACCAGCAGCTTGTTATAAGCATTTTTTAAGGTGCCACGTGCTAATCAGTTGAGTGTTTCCTGTGTCACCAATATAAGAAGCAATGAAGCTGCAAACCAGATACAAGTTGCTGGACAATAGCTGCTTAAAGATTCTTCAAGCTATTGGAAACTGGGTGCTGAGATTTGCTGGCAAGTGATATTGAAAGGTTGAGGGGTGATATAATCACTTATGTCTTACAGCCATTTGGAACAGGAACCATTCACACATCCTAGGCCAATCACATTTAATTTCTTGTTAATAATCAGATTGGTCACGTTGTCTGTGTAAAGCTTCAGAGGTTCAAATTGAGACTTTCTGGAGGAGGGTGACAACTGCACTCCCAATCATTTCTACTCTCCAACACTTCCTACTCCATAACCATTTGCAATTAGGTTTATAAAGCCATCAAGAACTGTGGTTGCACAGTGCATATACATTTCTATCAGTAGTTCTTCTCAGTAGCTCTGTCTGTCATGCCTGCAGTCTGCATCCGTGTGCACGTGATGGTGTTGTGTTGCAGTAACGGCACAGAAAGCCTTTTTCCAGTCCATGTGATGCTGTCACTGCCGGCTGCAAGCTTTGAATACACCATCTCAACGGGAGGGAACCGGGCTATCAAAGCCATCATGTACTTTAATTCCAGGTAATCTCGACTCACAGGCACTCTTCCACTCCCTTGGCTCTTAAGAACTTCCTCCTCAATTACCAAAGTGCTTCAATTAGGCCCTAAATAAGCAATGGACATGCATGAGGGAGAGGTGGGGCAAATTACAATAGAGAGGGTAAGAACAACAGGCCCTGTATGAGCCGGCGCAATGCAGAGGCAATTAAAAGACAAAAAAAGTGCTCTATCACGCAGGGCGAAAATTAGAAAAAAGGAAAAAAGGCTCTTTGATGAACTAGCTCTCAGCTAAGTGGAGCTTAGGAAGCGATGGATGGTGAGGAGAAAGAGTGAGAAAAGATAAATTAAAGACAGTTGATTGGCAAGAAGGCTGATGTCACACTGTTTCCCTACAGGACCATATGTCAGGGAGAGCACTCAGTCACTGTGAGTGGAATGTGTGAGTAAATCATGATTTCTATAGAGAAGGCATCCTACAGGCAGCTGATTCTCTACACTTTCTGTGCTTTGCCTCACAATCATTATCCAGCCAACCCCACACACTCTATCAACAGTGAAACTTAATAGAGTTTTAAATGGACAAATGAAGGCCCTGTTTCTTTTAACAGGCTAATTCTGTGTCTAACAAGGGGCCTTGTTAAAGAAAAATGCAGCAGTATGAATGTGAGAGCTTTTCTAAATTAGCTTCAATCGGACCCCCAGCCATTGTGTGATAATTTAACTAGAAAGAAATACATCAAGGAACACAAGGAATTAATTAAGTGGCTTATTTACACACTAAAACACACACCTCAGTTTACTTGTTTGTTTTCTGTACTCACATTGCTGGTGAACTTGATTAGCTACATTTCATTCTGTGGATGAGGCTGGTTAACCTGGATGGCTGGGTGGAAACTGAACTAATCCACATCCACAGCAAGCTGCTCATAGTAGATGACAACACTGTCATCATTGGCCATAGCTGAAAGTGGAGAAAGTGCTGGGTATCAAACTGACTCAATAGGGAGATGGAGGAAGGACAAAATTAGGAAAGAGTATAACCAGAACTTAGTCACTTTTTGTCTGTGTTGCAGATCGTTTAGCAACGCGAGCAGGGCATAGCTTGTATCCAGTAGAGGGCAGTGTTTCTCATAGGGCAGGTTAAGATGACAATCTCTGATCTTAGATCCTCCTTGTTGGTCTAATTGTATATTTAGATTTAAAGTTAAATAAATAACGCTGGAGTGAATTTCTCTTTAGAACAAGTGGTAAAAAAATTTAATTTGCGCTTTAGGTGATGCATGTTTTGTAGTGAATACACTTAGATTAGATTAAGGAATCTATTAAGGCTCCAAACTTTAATTTGGGATGCTTTTCAGTCTCTTGTACAGCACCTGTTAAAAGTTAATGTGCTCATTTATACTAATGCCAAGGTTGCAGTTTAAACATCAGCACCTATTTGGAGTGTGTGAAGTGAAGCTAAGTAAGGCAACATCAGTGATGAGCAGATTTAGTCCAATCAGAATAAAATCTTACATGTAAAAAAACTTAATCAGATCAGACTGATCCAATCAGAATTTGACATGGATGGGAATGGTGCAAATCTTTTTATAACCAACAGGGAAGTATAACCACATGAAAACTTTACCCAACTGTGTTAGGTAAACTGATGCAATGAATATCCAAGTGGTAGAAACTAGGGGTATGAATCATAACAATGTTGTATTGGTTCTATGAATAACAATTAGGTGTTTGCTGATATCACTAATTCAGCTGCAATACGATTACAATTTGATTCAGTAGTCAGTGATCGTTATGAGACCACATCACATGTTGGTTTAACAATATCACTTTCATTTATACTAAATCACAAAAATCCACTACAATATCTAAATATATATTTTATTCCTGAGTTTAATCAGACATTTAAATGAAGAAGAAAAATGGATGGCACCACATTCTGTATGTTTAGCTTTAAAATATTTACATAGTATAAAAGAAAATGAAAAGAATGGATATTTGTATACATTAAAGCAGGATGTAGTGCAAACCTTACTCCTATTTAGAGTCTCAGACAAAATATTTTTGTAACTTAGTCATAGTAATTAAGGTAGAACAGTCTGACTTGATCATACACCTTTGGATATGAGCATTTTTCTTATCAAATTAACATGACATTTCTGTTGTTAGAACAAAGTAAAAGGAAACAATTCCCTATTATTTTTCTTAAGTGTCTCCTACAAATGAAAACCAACCTTCAGTGTTTGACCAATACTGAATCACTGAGTCGATGTATCGATGTAAATTGCTGTATTGTTACAACCCTGGTAGGAATATGGCAAAGATTAAAACAAAACAAAACTGGAAACTGCTTGTTATAGAAGACCTTTGAAGAGTTAAATATAATCTTTTTTTTTCCATGGGTTAATTCCTGGTTGGTAAGTTTAGCCAGTGCAAACACTTCCCTATCAGATATTCCTCTGAGTTTCATTTACAGGCTTTAGGTCCATTAGGAACAGAGTGAACTGAGCTGCAAAGTTCCACTTTCAATCTCTGCCTGTTTTGAGACAGCGCTGGGAGAAAGCCTATCTCTTCACTAGCTAACAAAATGGATGAGCTCAAAGCACTAATAGGGACACAGAAGGAATACAGAGAATGCCGTATTATATGTTTCACAGAGACATGGCTGCAGGAGCATATCCTGGTCTGTGTTAATCAGAAATCTGAAAGGAGCAGGTCCTACAGTGCTTTTCAATTTGAACATGTCACAGTAAAGACCTGCACATGAGACATTGAACACTGAAGCAGTCAGGTTTTTGTCCGTATTGTCTTTTAAGAATCAGAAGCTGAGCTGTGTTGGGGACTGACCTGGAGCCATGTGTCGAGAAGAATCCTGCACAAGCTTCTGAACATAATGGAAAAGTCTTCACACCCTCGACAAAACAGTGAGGAAACAACTTTATATCAGTCAAAGGCTTCTTCAAGTAGCTTCAAGACACATAACAATCATCACAAAAAACAAAATGATTTCCATGAAAAAAAAACAAAAAAAAAAAAACTACTGCAATATTCAATTTTTTCCTCAGATGATTAATAAACTTATTTTTTAATTTCTATGAAATCTACCAAAAATATTTAATAAAATCTAAAGGAAAACAATCTGACAAGTGATTTTGCTCATAAATGCCTCCCAGGCATTTTATTAGAATAGTTAAATACTTGATAAAGATAATAATTTATCATAATTACAAAATACTTTTAATGCCAAACAAATACAGATAAATTTAACTTTTAATTACATTCACAGTCATAAATGTAAAAGTTTCTTAAATGTCCTTGTTCTACCAACAAGAACAGTAGGCCTGGTTTAAAATAAGGTGACTATAAGAAAACCAACAATTATATGATTACCACAGAAGACCACAGGAGACGTTATTAAGAATTCTGACTGAAACAGAACAAAGATGAAGCATCAACATCAAAGGACGACAGAAATTACTGAAGCTGCATCAACACAGTTTCAAATATCAATGTGAAGCATTAGAAAACACAAACAGCAGCAGCTTCTTGGTTTGTTTAATGAATACACACCATGGCCTATGTCATTAGATAATCTGCATAGAAAAACCTGAACAGTGGAAATCACATTGGGGGAAAAGTAACACCTATCCCAAGAGGTTAGAAACTGCCACTGCATACCAAAATGGCTGCTGACCGTATCGACTGATTCATCGATGACGTCCAGACACGGCTTACCGAACCGTCTGAACATTTTAGAACAGGGCAGGAGTAAATTGACCACGCTAGATCGAGAGAAAATAAAACAACTTGTGTCAACCGGCAAGCCTTCGAGTTCATTTGTAAGACACTGCAGGATCACCCGAACTCTCTAAATGTCGATGAGGTCGTCTCCACTCTCGTCGCTCTCCACGGTTAGCTGACGGGTCCACCACTTCTTCACCTCTGACCCCGAAGAAGCCTCATCGTTGACAGGGTTCATCTTACAAACAATGGACTTGACACTTGTCCGACCTATCACGACACAAACATGAGAAATTCACAGCCTGAGTCTTCTGGTCATTCCTATTACAGTTTCACACCTCGAGGACCTTAACTTTTTTCCTCAGGATGCTACTCTAAGTGTAATTTTAAGTTACTTGTCTAGATAAACAACTCTTTTCTCTATCATGTCAGGCTGCATAAACCTGCCACAGACAAACATCCCTCTACAGAAAGCTTTGTTTCTTACGTTTACAGAAAGTCAGGGAAAGAAAAATGCCACTTATAAAAGAAGGAAAACACACCTGCAGGCAGCCGCCACTGTCCCAGCTTTCTCTGTGGTCTCCCCAGGTCTCCGGAGTCCTGCCTGTACCCTCCTCTGTCTGACAACGTGGGGCTCAGAAGCTGCTGGAGACCACTCATCTAAACAAAGAGGAGATATCCTTTGTTGCACCAGTGTAAACGCATACCTGCAGATTATAGGATGTGCTTCTGAAATATCAAGCTGTGAGCATGTGTGAGTGTGTATGCAGCGGTGGTTTAGATGTGGGGCTTTACCTCAGGCTGCGAGGGGTTGTCTGGGTTGTTAGTATTGTGGTCTTCACTTGGCATGGTGGTTTCTATGCTGGGAGGGTTGAGGAAGCGGTTCAGCTCCTGCTGCTGGCTCTCTCTCAGGCTATGAATGATGCTGCAGGACTGCTGCTGCTTCTGTCAAGCGCACACACACACGCATTAGTGTCATACATGCATGCAGACAGAGATGCAGAATAAAACATGTGTGAATCCAGTAGGAGAAGTGTGTTTTCTGCTGAGAGACTAACCGCCCGGATGCGTTTGAGGCATTTCTTGAGCCACATGCGTATGGTTTGCTTGGCGACCTCCTCCTCAATGGTGTACTCCAGCTGTTCCCGGGCCAACAGCTCCTCCAGCTGGAGAGACTTTCTAATGTCCACGGAGCGATAAGACAGCATGCTGTAGAAGGCAAACACACACATATACAACAAACCACACACACAAAGACATACAGAAAAGAGAGAGACAACATAATAATTAGAAGAATTTTCCTGTTGTGGAATCTGAGGAAGGGTTAAATACAGGCTTTATTCTCTGATTTTAATCATTTTAATTTTCTAATTTTAGATCACTGTCTACAGAAAGACTGAGTGAGAATGAGCTTATGAGCCTAACTGTGGCTCATTTACACACATTATTCTGCTATACAATGAGTTCTGCTGAAAATGATTAAAATAAAATTAAACTAAATGAGCAGTGGTGTCAGTGTTCATTCACTATAACAATGTGACGGCAATGCCACCATGAACTTAAACTAAACAATACAAAATTGCCACAGAAAGCATCAAAGCTTAGCTTACAAACTGAATGCACAATTTGCTCAGTTATTTATCCATGGGTTCATTTTATGATTAAATAAAAACAATTCTCTGTATCAATCCAAAGTTTTACTGAGCCTTTAACTTGATTTTAGTGCGATTATTTAAATTTTAAGTTAATTTAAAAGCTTACTTGGGACTTTCAAAAAGATGTACTGACCAATATAGCTACTCTTGGTTCTAAAAAAATGTACTTTGTGAAATAGCTGAATTTATCAGTGGGTTTTCATTCTAACCTCAAGGTCTAACAAGCTAATCTTTAATGATAGCATGACACACAAGTATGCCTCCTCCTGAGGTCTGACTTAAAGTGGTAATTCAAGTAATTCAGCATGGGCCTATCTATCTGCTCCATCATAAGTCGCTTGTTTTATCTTTCTGCAAAAACCTTTTAAAATCTGTCTATTGGTCTCTGTTGGGCCAGTAGTGATGGGAGTCTTATTCAGTGGTAGTTTTTTTTTAAGACTTCTTTACCTTGGTCATCAGAGCTCATCACAACTTTGTACACCAGGACATTTTAGGAAAGGCTGCAGCTCAGGTATTTGATGGAAGGATAAAGGGACCCTGATAGCTGTGGGTCATTTTTTTTTTTTTTTTTTACCCTGAAGTCTTTTGTAGTTCATTTGTGCCTTAGTCTTTTTTTTTCCTATCCTGAGGTAAAAACGCTGCCTAATAATAATGCATTCCTTGTATGATGTGTAAAACCCACATGGGCTCATTAGACAAATACATTTCACCTGACATTCAGTCCGTCTAGTTTATTTAGTTTTTAGCTAAAAAGTGAATACTCACATCCTTGATAACTGTTTACATGGTGTATAAACATACAGTATCTTGGGGAAGACAGTCACCTGAGGACATCATGGAAGGTGACATCTCCCCCGCTGTGAAGTCGCTCCATCTCGTAGCACATGTGTTTAAACAGCAACTTGTCCTTGTCCAGGTCCACTTCCAGCCTTCCTCTGAGCAGACGAAGTAGGAACTTCACCCTGGATGTTGGGATCACACCCTAGAGGGACAGCCAAACCAGTCACAGGGTCAATTAGGAGATGACATGACTTAAGAAGTCTTTGATACCTTGAAGTGCACTTTAAAACTCTAAGGGTTTTGAAATACAGAGCGATGGCAAAATTAAATGTATTAGCTGCTATTAATGTACTTGCTCTGTGCATTATAGCGCCATGTCTGTATGAAGAATAAAAAAAAACTTTGTATTGCAATGTGGTTGAATAGGTTGGAGTCCATTTTTAATCAAACACCTGCTGCTCTAATTACTTTTATTCTTATTACTGAAAGTTGTACTCATTTTCTTTCAGCCTTTCTCATTAGCTCCTTTATCTTCTCTATATTGTTCTATACTGTCCTTTATAGTCCCCACACCCGCTCTCCTATTGCTAATTTCTCACCTCCCGTTTGTCATCCACCATATTCCAGATGATTTGGAAGTGCCTCAGGTCATTATAACTCAGCAGCTGGTCCTCCTCGGTGGAGTAGAAAAGAGAAAAGTTCTCCACAATGATGGCTGCAGCAATAGAAAGTGGTATTAAGAGGCAGGCGTTCCATAAGAGAGATATTTATTTGGTTTGCACTGCATCAGTTGTCTACATTCCCATGATAATAAATGCAGCATGCTCTGCTCTATAAACTTGCGGTTCCCAGCGTGGGGGCAGCTGTGTAGCTGGGTGTTTTGAGCATGAGCTGAAATAGACCTAATCCATAATTTATCCATAATACATTCTTTTAAATGTACCGCTATATAAACAAAAGCTCAGAAACATTTGGGTTGCAAACACTAAACAAATTAGCTGCATTTTAACAGAAGTATTCCCTTTTAGATAGTAGCAACTAATCCCAACTTACACAATGTGATAAAAACAAATGTACATGACAAAGATGGATGGAAATTTCAGAATTTATTTGTTAAAAGTTAACAAGTTATCAGTATGAATTTCAAAGCTGTGTGAACCTGCCTTTCTTCTAAACACAGAGAGAACAATATCTGACGGCTGGAATTTCCAGCCATCCTTGTTCTATAAGACAAAAAGTAGGACTTCAATTTCAGCACTTTTATATTGTGAGGAAAAGTCCACTTTACACTTTCCTCTGTAACTCTGAGAAATGAATGTGTAAGAAAAAGAGTTTTTAGAGAACGAGTGTTTCTTTCCTCATGTGGACGGCGAAACTGGAGGATGAACAGATCCCTACATGTATGATCGCACCTCACCTCAAATGCTCTTCATGGCTGAGATGTGTAATAGCACCCATCACAAACCAGTACTGCCCCCTCCCTTGACGCGTGGTTTTTATTTATGTGCAATCAGAGCCAGCCATTAAGAACTACTCTCTTTCCTGTTCAGATCAGCAAGCGCAGCATGTCAGAAAACATTTCTTCTACATAATATTGCACTGTGATGCAATATGCGATCTACACAGAAAATGCAATTTTAACCTATTAAGCATTTTATCTGCACTTATGGCAGTGGTTCTCAAATTTTTTCGACCTTGCCCCCTTTTGGAGGAATAACATTCCCAGCCCCCCTGTTGTTGCTTTCTATTGTTTGTATCAGCGAAAGATGATGTGGTGTTACCTAATCTGTCAAATTCTTAAATGATGTAGGTTAAAGAACTTCTGAACGGTTAAAATTCCACTGGAGACCAAAGTTTTTTTTGTCAAATATCTCCTCAAATAATTAATATTCACTGTGCTCTCATGATATAAACATTCTGGGAGACACTTCTTTAGCACAACATAACATCTTTTCGTCACATGATGCTGTGAATTAACAGCACTTGAATAACACCAAGAGAGAGGCTGACTGGAATCTAAACTTTCAGGACTATTTCAAAAAGCATTTAACTGCCACTCTTACTTTCTTGCCTTTTTCATGCATTCCTTAACTTCTGTGTGATTATGAGGTGCTGCAGTATTATTACTCGTCACTCTTTCCCTCTTCCTCTTGTAGCTCTTGAAGCACAATGATTTCAGTGAGAATTGTTTGATTGTAATTGTAACAACTCTTGTCTCTGCAGCTTCCAGTCAGAGCTCTTGTTATGTTTAGAACAATACAAAATTAACAGTAAAACACATAAACACTAACCTACAAGAAGGTTGAGCATAATGTAGGCTATGATGACATAGAAGGAACAGAAGTAGATGAGGGCTCCTGCATAGTTGCCACAGTCAGTCTCCCAGTAGCGATGTTTATCTGGGGTGCAAAAAGGAGGTTGGACCTGGAGGAGAGAAGAAAAAAAACAAAAGCATAACAACATCCAATTTGCATTAACCAATAAGTGAATTTAAACAGGGCTGCACGGTGGTGTGGTGGTTAGCACTGCAGCCTCACAGCAAGAAGGTCGCTGGTTCGAGCCTTGGCTGGGGGA
>JBAMHW010000014.1:10089582-10104800 GCA_037177495.1 Rhadinocentrus ornatus | reverse complement strand
GATAGGCTCCAGCTCACCCCGCGACCCCTACTGGGAACAAGCGGTACAGAAAATGGATGGATGGATGGATGGATGAATTTAAACAATGCAAAATTGTTGAATTGTTGTAGGGATATCCACATCAAATAAACACTTAAGTGGTTTCTAATTTTTTTTTTTTTTTATAGTAGCTCCTCAAAAAGTGCTGACATTGAAGACAGCAGAACACCCACAGAAGAAAGAACAATAGAAAATATCCCTTGTAACATTTAATTTTCCTGTGAGCCCCGCAAACAAAAAAATCCAATCATTGTCCTGTCTTGGAATAGCAGGATAAAATTGAGGTGAAGAAACCCTTTTTAAAGAGAAACATTATTTAAACAATATATAACATTTTCCCTGATTGAGAATGGATAGTTGGCTTCTTTATCTACTGTATGGAGGTGTGTGCTGGACTTGTAGCCCATCTTACCATGCAGTCATGCATGATCTTATTCCAATCTTCTCCTGTGACAATACGGAAGAGAACAGTGATAGCTCTGCCTGCTGTGGAGAAGTTGGCATGCCTGTGATTGAGAAAGACAGACAAAATAAGCCAACCTGACAAAGAATTGTTTATTCCCTCTGCAGCTTACAGCCTTCATTATGCATCAGAGAAAGGAATACTGTAATGGAGATGCAATGAATACCGATTTATGTTCTCCCCATATTTGACAGTTCCAAAGAGAACAACGCCTGCAAATGCATAGCAGAGGAGGAGGAGGAACATGCCCACGATGATGAAGAAGCTCTTGTACATGCTTACTACTACAGTGAGCAGCAGCATCTTCAGCGTCACCTTCACAGATCAGACACGCTCAGTAAGGCTCACAATATTTTAATGCATTACAAATATTTGAGGGGGTATTTTTACACACATATACTTACATGTTTCCCACAAATTGTGAAGAATCTGAAGACGATCACACATGTGCCCATCATGTAGGTATATGCATTCTACAAGGAATGATTACATAGTTATGTATTGTTGTGTTGTATTGATACTATTATAAAATGAAAATCCTCCAGTGACAAAGCAAATCTTTCTAACCAATAAGGAAAAATGCAAAACTATCCATATGACACCAAGTGATGTGACCAGCAGGTCGTAGCGATTTCGTCTGCTCTGCCAATAACCCGCTGGAGACATGGCTATCAGCTTCATCGTCACCTAGGAAACAATGACATTAGTCTTCATCAGAGGAAGTGATCTGAGTGAAAGCTTCACACTGATGGATCTACACACAGAAAACAAGCTTACCTCCAGTACAAATATAAAAGTGAAGACTACTGACATGGTGGCAAGCGAAAATGTCACTTGATCATCTACATCCCACTACAGAAGAGCAGATTCACATATATTAATGTCATTTCACATACAGCTATTCCTGAAAAGACTATAAAATAGCAAAAACACAAGTTAAGATTAAGCCAAGAAAAAATAATACAGTTATCATTACACAAGGAGTTACCTTGACTGACAGCAGGACAGACTGAGCCAACACAAGCACGGCTATGCCTCGCTTGAAGAAGGGGTGCTGGGTAATGTCATACATCTTGGCTCGGAAACCACCATTTTCTGTCCAGGAGATGAAAATCAGACATTTGGTGAAACATGCACATTTAGAAAACACTACTACATTATCAGGCAATAACGGTGACAATTCTGATGAAGTCAGTCATCTGAATCGGAAATCACTTTGTTAGACCAGCTGCTGCTTGCAACATGTGTGGTAGTAACCAAAACTGTCCAGAAGATGGCACTCAAGGGCCGTCAGAGAGCTACTATTAGCTATTTTTGGAGACGTCTTTAATCCTATTGAGACAGGTCTGAAAGGGTTAATTCTACAGCTGTCAACACATGTTTACTTAGACAGATGTGTATGCAGACAGATTAATTTGAAAAAAATAATTCAATGCAAATAATCTGCACTTAAATAAATTTGCTAAAACTGCATTGTTTTATTCCAAAGTAGAAGACCTGAAGGGAAAATTTTGTCTTATTAAATGTATTTGGGAAGCTTTAAAAATCTTTTTTGAGCCTGTATAATCACAAGTTAAAGCACAGTATATTTTTATTATTGAAGTTGTGCGTATGCACAGTGGGATTCTCATTTCCCAGACAGGGGAGATTTTCTTCTCTGAAGTACATTAGGAAGCATCTCCTGCTTTATAAAAGGATGGAAGTAGCCTATGTGTTTGGCCATTATGGGAGTTTGATTTAAGATTTAATTTCACAACTCTTACAAATACCTATGTCTAATTTATCACTACTGATTGCAACTGTAATACCTCTACAGTCTTATGAATTAATTCTTGTATCGTTCACTTGGATTCCAAGTCTGTATGTGTTTTGTTTGTTATTATTCTAGCTTTAAACAAGGTGTATATTTGATTTTATGGATGGAGCCTATCCCAGCAGCTACTAGGCGAGAGGTGGGGTACACCCTAGACAGGTCGCCAGTTTATCAGAGGGGCCCTTCATTAGCCAATGACCGTAAAATATTTATCATCAAACATGCAGTTACAGCCTTTGACTGCTGACCATGCAGACACAATTTGCAGGAATCTTTTCCATGAACATGTGAGAACAGGCCAGTTTAGTGCTGTAATGGTTTGCCAGTGGTAAGTTAGCGCCTTTGGATGGGGATCAAAGTCCGGTTGCTGCTGCTGGGGTAAGCCATACAGCTGACTAAAACAAAGCCCATCGATTTTCTGTTAGCTCTCAGCCTCCTCTGCACTAACAGGCAATTTCCCACACTGCCTTCAAGGCACCTCAGCTGTTCCCATGACTAGACTCACATACCGGAGAGCAGCAGTGTAAATGTGCAGGGGTCCCATGCTGAAACGTGATCAATAAAGATATGATGTTCCACAATGCGTACAATTTAAGCAGACAAAGAAGGAAGTTGCTTGCTACTTTAAAAAACAAAAACAAAAAAAAACATAAATTAAGTGCAGATAGAACTTCTAGTTCACTTAAACCGATATGTGAAAACTTGATTAATTTCCTCCAGGAGGCTCTGACAAGTGAGATTCAGTATCTGAGCCACTTGCTTTATCTGTTTTAATATTCAGCTTTTTCATTACTGCTGCTAGTCATCATGTGGATGTCACAACGAATCCCTGAAAGCATCAATCCTCAAAGAAAAAACAAGGATTATTAAATATGGATTAATCATGCAGGTGCTACTAAGCCATGCACTAGCTAGCACAAAGGGCAACACAGCACACAATCAATCAGGGAATAGGCAGCAGACGTGACTGTCGTGAATTTAAGCTCTGTATTCTTTCTATGAAATATTTATAAAGCCTTTTTTTGCAATGTTTTGTATGTAAGGATATGCTATTCAACCTGGTCGGGGGGGCAGGTGGAGTGGTTGAGCTATTTTCAGTCGACTTTTCAGGTCTTCCCATCTTCTTTGGTCCACTGTCAGCAGAGCAGTACCCTGGTAGAGGACCAAAAAACATATTCAGCTCATAGAGATGGTGATTTTGCTGGCTTGTTGGCCTAAAATAAAAATCATGTAAGCGGAATTTCATAGTGGAATTAACATAGTTCTATTCCTATCAAGTTGTCTGCGATTCCTGCGGCAGAATAAATCTAAATAAGCCTCGGTATATTCATAATAAAGGAACTGAATCCGTTTGTGTCGTGCTATGATTTGCATGAGAAAAGATCAGCATGCTGAGTACAAAAAGTTGAGCAGTGGTAAGAAGTTGTAATATAAGCTTCTATTTGTGGCTCTTACTTTATTCTCATTGAAGTTTGCAATGACTACTCCGACAAACAGCGTGAGTCCGATCATGCATCCCAGAAACACAAAGACGTGGATGTAGATGCCATGAATCTGCAGACACAGAGATGTACAAACTAAACTGATAAATACTCATTTCAGCAAATACAGGATAATGAACAGTTTTGGGAAGTATAGATATTAGAGTGGTAAGATCTGTACCGGTCCGACGCGGTGAATGATGACATCTCGGACCTCAACCCAGCCTTTGAGTGATAGAACTTCAAACAGTGCCAACATAGCATTTCCTACATTGTCAAAGTTAAAATTTCGTGGGTTTGCCCTTGAAAAAGAGAGGGTGGATACTTCAGTCAGACTTTGCAAAACAACCTTAAATCTAGCAATTATGAAACATAACAAAACAGCAAGTCTTACCAGACTCTTGGTACCCAGAAACCAGGTTTCTTCTCCCCGGCCTTCAGCTTCAAGTTAAGGTTTTTGGACACGCTGACGTTAATTCGGAAAATTCCATGGCAGTCCTCCTGTACCACCACATAGATAAACAGCAAAACAGAGAGAATTACTTACCATAAGTAGAGATAAAATACCATAAATATTGTTTTATAAAGAATATGAAATGTTTAATGTGGCTCTTTAAACAAACAAAAAAAATGCTAATGAAGACTAATAGATGCAAATCAGATTGTCAAAAATTACAGATAAAAATCAATCATCCATTCCAGAGAACATGTGGGGGGTGATTAGATGTCATTGTCCCTGTGCCCTGTGTCCACATAGAGAATGTGTCCTAACGTCAGCAAAACCATATTTTTGTGTTTCTGTCTTCTCGGTTTAAGATCCATGTCATTTCTTTTGTACGTCTTTCTCAAATAAATGTAACTTTTTAAATTTTTTTTATTCACATGCTGTGACAGAAAAATTACACATATTTCTTTCAGTAACAAAAGTTAGAATAGTTTAAAAAAATATGACATTTATATGGTACTTAGAACTATGATAATATAAGAAAAAAAAATTAATAATGAATAAAAAGTTTAAAATTGTAATAACCCCAAGCTAAAAAAAAAGCATAAAGATTGCCATTAGAGATTAGGATACACAGAAGTCCTGAAATCTGGATTTAACCGGTGAAGCCCCTTTCACTTTTTTCAGACTGTAAGTCTTTGCAGGAAGTGCAGGATGGGAGGGAATGCTTTATTATAAGGAGATTATGTTTCTTGCAGTACCCGTTTAAGGATACTAGGGTCGTTGCACTTGGCGAGCTTCCCGGCAAACAGTTGAACTCCGAAGCTTGCAAACACCAGCATTAGTGTGAGAAGCAGAATGGAAACCTGCAGGGGAATCAATTAGAAGTTTAAGCCGGACGATACAACATAATCCAAGTCTCAGAGATTAGAGAGTCAGCTACGGGTGTGGGACAGATGTGTATGTGGGAGACCTCAGTCAGAAAAATCAGTAAGACCCAGGGATGAGCCCCCTTAATGACATATTAAGACTAGAAGACAATAAATTTCCAATAACAGAGCAGATGGTAAACCCAGCCCATACATGCAATTAAAGAGAAGAATGAAGGATGGGAGTACAATTCAATAAAGTATACATACATATCTCTAGAGGGCAGATCAGCAGAATCTTTCTTGTTCTTTTTAAACTCTTAAAACTCTTAAATTTTTCTTAAAATTCTCTTTCTTAAAATATATATGCTCAGTTGTAAATTACCACTAACCAGGAAAATCTCCTTGAATCCTTTGAGAACCTCTCGCACCACCTTCCTCATCTGAGGTACCAGCTTGAAGATCCTGAGAGGACGCAGGCAGCGCAGCATCATCAACAGCTGAGCTCCAGACTCAGAGGGGACGTCAGTGGGCAGCCAACAAAGAAAAATCAGACTCACCTACAGTGAGTGAAGACAGCAGAGCAGGGATCAACTGGTTGATTGGGGTACTCTGAGAAAAACCAGTGTAAGGATAAAATGACCATATCTGGGTTTCTAAAACAGTAGCAGAGCCTGATAAACATTTTAGATAAATATAAATGTCCAATCAGAGACCTGGACACTGTGTATCTAGGATTCTATATATATAATATATATATTGTAACTGTAAAATTCTATGTCTCTTTCTCTAGGTGACCAGACATGTGCTGTATAATACTTTACTGTAACCAAACTAACTTCTTAATTTTTTCAACGTCTTACTCCCAAACAACGTTTTACACTCATATGTGCCTGTTCTTCACGAGCCATGTGGACTTTTCACCAAGTTTGCCTTCGGATCAGGAGTTAGATGCTGAATGTCAGAAAATGTGGTTGTTCATTAACCTAAAAAAAATTCTCAAATAGTTAAGAAAATATTTGCAGGACTACCTGCTGCAAAAACGAAATGTTATTATGAGGAGGAATCTTCTCCATGTCAAAAATTTTTTATGGAAGTTGTCATTTCATTAGCTCTTGTCATTTAAAGCTTCATATTTTTAAGAAGTTCTATTACTATATGAAGTAAATTCTGTTCATATACTGAAAAAGACAACACATGAGAGAGGTCTGATTTCAAATGTGATTTCTAGCATGATTTCTCAGAGGAAATCACGTCTCTTTCTATTTCTTACAAGATAGATGAAGATGTCCATCACTCCCCCAAAGTCTCTGATGACAGCAGTGGGAGTGAAGAATAGACCATCAGCCATGATCTTCAGGTTGAGCTCGATGCTCATGAATATTACAAACACGTACTCCCCAATCTGAAAGAAACAACATGGTTTTTAACAGCATCTGGCCGTTCATAAATAGGTTTGCCTACTTATGTGACCGTCAGTCCATCTGGTTTTAATACCTGCAGTGAGGGGACGTGCATGACCCTGGTGAAGGGTGATTCAAACATCATGGAGATGCAAGAGCAGATGGTCACTACGATCATAACCCAGTCCAGATAGGTGACTAAGCCCAGAAGATCGCTACAAGGACACACACAATAACCACTATGTACAATCCATTTTGTAAAATAATATTTCTGCCCAGTTCTGTGCTCTGTGGGGGCTGCTGGTTGCCCAGTTCTTTGGGGCCTGCTTCTCATCGTTGGGGGATCAACGTTTGGGGAGGCGTGGTTGCATCATTTAACAAAATGTTATAAAAAAAAACATTCCAAAGGATAACATAGTATAAAACTTATTTCTAGCATGGTGTTAAAAAAAAACAATAAAAAAACATACACACACATGTGGACAGAAGTATTTGAAATCTAAACAAAATTGAAATCTGCATTTATTTTATTCCCTTCCAATATTTGTTTACAAAAAATTTCCTGAACTCATGTAAAGTTTCCCCATAGTAGTGTATTCTTCAATTTAAATTCAGTGTAACATATTATGTTATTTATGGCTCTGATACTCTTAGAAAGAGTACCGCTAAATGAGGAATCACTTGGCTTCTGTGGCAAAGTTTACTTGAGTAAGAAGTGGTAAGTGCTGCTTTGACAAAGCTCCATGGGTGAGTAGTTGTAGTTCTGAGATCTGATATCTGCTCAGTATGACATTTCAGATGCTCAACAGTTCAAGGCTTTTCTTGTTGTATTTCCCTTTGTGTAACCCTCCAAATGCTTTTGTCGGGAGGCAAAAATGTACTGCAGGCTGACCATTTTAACATCTGGACACAGTACAAGAGCAACACTGCTATAATAATATTTGTTGTTGTCTTGGTAAAAATAAGCTAAGCCTTTCCTAAGAAAGACATTGTTGGGTATGGAGCCTTTGGACTAATATTAAAAGGCTTCAGAATTATGAAGGTCTTTGCATTACAGGTACGAAGAAGCCTAAATTTATTTAAAATCAGCATTGTAAAAGAGGAGTTTTTTAAAGGTTATACAGGGGAAAAGCAAACTAAGACTAAATAAAGTCTCAACAAAAGAAAAAAATCAGGGATGAGCTATTACCAAAAAAGGGAGAGACAAAGAGGATGCTGAATCTAACATCTAAAAAGGGGCTGCTTCTTGGCTGAGGAATCTGTCTCTACTTGGCTGAATCAGGTTGCATAATGGGTGAAATAATATTTCACAGCACTCTTGTGCACAATTTTCATTCCTTACCACAGTTTGAAGAAGCACAACGGGCACGTAATAAGCTGCAGAATTAATAAGTATTCCACAGATGTAGAAGGAGACTAAGGAAATCAATAATTCATCACACCTACTATAGCTGGTGGTATTTGGTGCTCTTCACTGCTCCTGTGATTGGGTCAGTTTTGGATCTGTAAATGTATCAATATGACATAAAATAATCAATATTTTGACAAAAAAGTTATAGTTATTCTTCATTAGCTTGACACAAGTCAGTGGTGAGATTCATTTTAAGATTGGTCTTACGCATTGAAGCGTGCACGAACGATCACCCTGCAGAAGTTCCTGAAACGGTGCTCACGACCCACAATGAAAAGGGGCTTATCAAAGTAAGGATGGTTCTCCCTCAGCTCCTCCTCCTGAACTTTCCTGCTCAGTCACATGAGCACAGAGGCGATCACAATTAATCAATCTAAACATGGTTAACTGAATAGCAGTTTACACTTTTCTATCAGAAAATGTTAAAATTGTGTAAATCTTTGTGCAAATACCTTTTCATTTCAGCCTGTTCTTTTTTTTCCTGGATCATCTTGATCTCACTGTCCTCTCTCTGGGCATTACGGTAGCGCACTGTGCTGGAATGCTGGAATGACAATTAAACACTTTTAATATCTATTGCATGTATAAAAAATTCTAAAGGGAATTTATATAAATGCAGGGGAACTCAAGTTTGAAAACGGCTATTGGAAAAAAAAAAGTGAAGAAAAAAAAAAAAGTAACTTGTAACATTGTTAATTTTTTTAGTGTAAGATTTTGTACTCACATCCTGGGTGAGAGTCTCCAGGGACTTTCCACGGCTGATCCTCTGACTGGTGGAGCCATGTCTCAGAGACCTACAGATAAAATAAGCTGCATTAGGAGAAGTAATGTTTTGCATGGTGCAGCACACAACAGCAACACTGCTTTTGTTGATGTGTGTGTGTGTGTCAAACCTGCGCTCCTGCCGTATGTGATGCTGCACACTAAGTATGGAGCGCTCTTTGGCTGGCTGGCCTTCAAAGGATCCACTTAGCATGCGCTGTCTGGTACAGGCCCTGTAAAACATAGAAACAGGAGTTGTTGTTTTTTTTCCATATAGATCAATATAAATCAAACTTTAAAGAAAAGAAATGTGTGTGACAACATCTTGACCCATTAACTTATCTGGATCTGGTCCATCATCCTGGCAAACAAGCTGTCTCTGGCTTGTTTCAGTCTGCAGTAGACTGCCATTGGGCCAGATTAGTTACCCAGTCTTACATTGTGAAACAGGCTCCAATCATTGCATTTTTCAGGGAATCTGTGTGTGTAAATGTGTGTGAGTCTAGGAATTCCGGTCTTTTCTGTCTAACAGGAGAATCATGTGCCACAACAGAGCAAATGACACTAAGGGCACCGACAAGGAGTGTGTGTAGTTTAATCATTCGTGGCGGCTCTGAGCTATTACTTCGTTTATTGGTAATAATTACACACAAATGCCTGCCTGTGCTGGGGCGTGCATGTTTGCCTGTGTCACTATTTGAGCCTAATTGTGTGGTTGTGTGGAAGATGGGAGGCCAGACAGAACCCGCTATGTCTACTGATATGCTGTCTTTCTCTCAGACAGACAGAATATGGGGTGGGGATGGGGGGCAGATTGGACATGGTGTTGGTGAGCTAATATGCACTTAGTGCCAGCTCTACCATGCTGAACAGCAAATTATCCATTTACTTCATCGCCACAGTAAATGAGTCTGAAGTGCGGCTGTGTGTGAATGCGTGTGTTAAATAGAAAGAAGCACTAAAAATGCATGGATGGAATACAGATATATTTTAAAGTTTTTCCAGCCACCCACCACCACAATGCATTTATAATTAAAGTAATCAAGAGATGAATAAAGTGCAGACTTTTAACTTTTATTTAAAGGGTATAAAAAAAATATTGGTGCGTTAGTCTCTAACAGGTTTAACAAACATTTTAGAAGGTTTAACATACTTAGAGAGAGAGAGAGAGAAAAAAAGGCATTATTTTTATTTTTTTTTCTGGCTCAAGCTGGAAACCCACACATTTCTGTACCTTTAAACATGCTTCATGTTTGCAGTTGCCTTCAGTTGCTGCATATTTGCCCATCATATTGTCCACAGTATGTAAAATTAACACTCAGCTAGACTGAAATCAGAAAACTAACTTGCATCATGAAGTTTGTGGGTTGCTTCCATAATGGTTGCTGAAAGATTGAATCAGGATAAAAGATTGATAGATCTGTTGTTTTCCGTGCCGAGCCACCTTTTAAAAATGAGCATTACATAAACAAAATGATATAGCTTCAGATATAATTTGATGATAAAGAAATGACTGAATAAGAATTAAGCTGGAATCAATGGAATTACTACCTTTTTCAAGTGCCTTCAGCTGACTTCTGTTGGGAACCGGCGCTACATAAGTAAAGTGAGCAAAACTAAATCTGAGCTCTGTTTGTCATGGTATCAGCAACCTTTGACTTTTTTAACAGTTTTTATCATCTAACAAGTTAATTTGGAGAGAATGGCTTTAATCTCCAAATGGAAAAAGCAGTTTTTCAATAAACCTCATTTAATTCAAGATTAAATTATTACGTTCTATCACATCATTATTGCTTCATACCATAAAATCCACTGTGGTAGAGGCAAGAATCTAACTAGTTTCTAATAAAGGTGTAATGTAATGTAAAAAAGGTCTGATATCCTATTTAAAAATAAGATAAAAACTGTTTTTTAAAGTTACAGGCTTTTTTTAAAGCAGCATTTAAAGAACTATATACAGTAACTTAAAAACCACACACACTAGGGTGGTTTAAAAGCATCTTACCGTAGGATTTTATTGATTGTTGTCTCTTTTTCCAGGAGGTTGCGTGCTCGAATGCTAAATATTGACCTGCGAAGCTGAGGAGACCAAATGTGAGAGTCCATTAGCAGCTAGTTTGCTAATGTAGTGTACCATCTAAAAGCACACCAAATACAGCTGTAGAAATCATGTACAGTTTGCCTCTGGACATGGCTGTGGGTTGTCCTCTGCATTAAGAGCCAAAGAGACAGAAACGTTTACTTTTATTTCCACTTTCTGTTCATGCAGGTGTGTGTTTGTGTGAGACAGTGAGACATAATGAGTAAGAAGGTAAGAAAACAAGTCTGTTAAAGTACTTTTTGGTCAATATACTTGTTGTCTTCAATGGCTGAACGTTTGGAGTGGTCGCAGGAGGATGATGAAGCAGAGGGGAGACGTCTGAACAAACAGCTGGTATCCTGCTGCTGACGATCAATGAACTGCTTCATAAAACTCTCCCTAGAATACAAAAAAAAACCTCAACTAAATCACACACTAAAACATGACGACTTTCATTGTATGCTTTACTAGAAGAACCCGCTCCAAATGTTGTGTTATAGTACTAAACTGTGTGAGTGCAATTCAGCTGCAAACTGAAATCAGTCGCTGTTGCTTGAGCAGATGTGCTGCAGAGGGGGGCTTCTAGGGAGCGAAAGGCCCAGCTGTGCACTAATCAACAACTAAATAATAAAAGCGATAATGTGTGCTGTTGTGTTGGATATAACTCAGCTCTCCTGCTAAAAGCTGCGAAACAAATGGGCCTATATATAAATCATTGTTAGTTTCTATCAGCTCAAAGCCAATATGACACTTTTTTTTGTGTGTCACATAAATGATGCAGATCATGTCTGGGAAGTGGAAGCAACATTCAGATAGTTTACATCTTTAACCCATGTTTCTATTGTCTTTCAGCAACAAACCACCTGAAAGGTTTCATCCAGTTAAATTATGTATCTTTCTTTCACTTTTTAGGCTGATATGGTTTGAACTCTAATAAGAATCTTGATTTCTGCCAAAGATAAAGGTGGTGTAAACATTTTCTTACAATAAAAGTATACATTTTATATTAATATATTTTTTTTATCTATCTAAAACAAGCATTTATGCCCAATAAATATGCATTTGCTTTTTATTGCATACCTTATCCTGGGCACAGTGAAATCAGATGGCAGCTTGGAGATCTTCACCATTTGAGGTCTGTTGGGGAATTTTTCAAAGATCCTGAGTCGTAAAGGGAGCTTCTCTTTGGTGTCAGCATTGGCTTCGCTTTGCTTCAGCTAACAGTGAGAGAAGGAGAGTCAGTTCAGGTCCAGCTGAGAACAGCAAGAAAAGACTCTGGAAAAGAGTAAAGCCAGCCTTAGTGATGTGATGATAATAAGGAAGAGAGGAGCTCAAACAAAAATACAGGGGGAAAGAGGGAGCAAGGGGAGATTTGGGATTTTGAGAACTCATAGTTATCCTTTCTTTGTATGTATATAAAGATGAAATGAAGTCTGATATTTACAGGGAAAACAATAAATGCTGAAATTCAATCTTTAAGAGTGCAGCTTCATTATTCTGTCTGATGATGGCAGCAACACACTTACCTAAGACACAAACACAACACACACTACAGACAACCACATGTAGGATGAGATCCCACTTACTTTTATATAAAAGAAAGAAGATGGCAACAAGAGAAAAACAAGAAAGATTACTTTGGAGTGGTTAATGGAGAACAGAAAAGGAAGCGACAGAATAATGTGCTCGTGCGAACCCTTAAGCACTGTGGAGCACAAAGGCGAAATAAAAAGATGACAAAGGGAATGAAACCAATTATTTCCATTTAATTACATGTGGGGGAGGCTGATTGAAATTCCCTTGCAGGTGTTCTCTGTCTGGGTGCCTGGAGATAACCCTGATGCATTGTAGATTAAGCCTGGAAGTGAACTGTATTAGGAGCAATGGTGAATGGCAGCTTATCATTAAGAGAAGGTAACTGCCGTGAAACATATTGACTGGGCTTAGCAAATGTTTCTCTGTCAGTCCTGATGTTTGACTCTTTGTCCACCGATAAAAAAAAAAAAGAAAAGAAGAGAAAAAGAAAAAAAAATTCTTTGCACTCTGCTGAGGCATGTTGGCTTTTCTTTTTGTGCTTGTTTGACAGTGAGCAACTGAACGTATAAAGCAACGGCTCATTTTGGGGAGCACATTACAGCTAGAAGAAGGAGGCACTTAACAAAAGAGGAAATGAAAGTGTGTCTGTCCAATTACTTTTTTAAAGCAAACTAAAACGTGGGAGCTTCTTTTTGGCCCTGAGTGGGTGAGCGGTTAACGGCATGCTGTGAAGATGGAATTATGCACCAGCAGCTGCTTGCCTAAGCTTTCTGTCTATATTCTGACTCCTAAGATCAGCAGAGTAGAAGGAGACTGAGACAAGAACTAAAACTGGTATAATTAAAGTTATAAAGTGGTGCTTAAATATTTGTGACCATTTTAGATTTTTATACATCTGCTACAATAAAACCTAAACTAAAACTTTATTATATTATCACTTAAATCTTAAGGGTGTCTAAAAATAAGAGAACAAACAAACAAGATATGTTAATTTAATAAGTTTGTTATAAGAAAAAAACATACAGCGTTCATGGCTGGAAGCTTGTAACCAGACCTAACCCCAGCTCCTTGTGTGATTCATGATAATCAGTGCAATGCTGGTCATTAATGCTATTCTCTTCTCTACTGTTGGGTCTTTTAACTACTCCTCCTCCAATTCCACAATTACATGTAGGTGGGCCAAAAAAATAGCCATGCTATTAAACATAATGATAAGTTCATGTTTACGAAGAATTTTAGAATATGAAAGTGTAAATGTGTTTAAGCAACATTATATACAAGGCAACAGTTAGTAATGGGCAAAATTAACCTAAGCAATTCTTCATACACTACATCTGCTGCAGCAGTATAAGTAAGACAAAACGGTTTTGAGCACAATTATCAGCTTCGGTTTGCTGCAGCACTTGTAAAATGTGCTGCAGTCATCTAAAATAGTACCTATATGGGATACTGAAACAAAACACACACACATACAGTGTTAAATTAATATGGCCTTCATTCTCCCAAAGGTCCTTATCAATTGTGCCAAGTCAGCGAGATGTACATTTTATCTGCAGGAATGATCTAATACAAGTAAACTTTCTGTGCCTTCCACAGGATTGTCCCTTCTTTGTGTGTGTCCATCTTCCACCCTCAACCTCTTATAAAATGTACTCTTTTCTATAAAAGTGAGCTTCTATTGAAGTTTCCTCATGTTATGTTCATCATCTGCTTCCCTCAATGATCTCTTTTCTTCCTTGCTTTCTATTTCTCAGTTAGAGCTAACAAAGAGCTTCAGGCAGCGATACGCTGATGATGTTTAAAATGTATTGCTATTAGAAACATTCGCTAACAAGAAAAAGGGCTGTATGTGAAAACATTTATAGATATACTTAAATATACTTCTATTTATGTTTTTATTATTATGCATCAGATGATCTACCTACTGTACTTTGAAAATATATCAAACAAAGCAGGCATTGAAATTAAGTTGACGATATCCTGGAAAACAAATCAGAGTTCTCGAAGTATGTACCTTGAAAAAATTCATTTATATAGGAAAATACTCATCCAGAGGCCAATTATAGGAACTCTTTGTCATCTAAACTGCCTAATGTATAGTTTCCTGAATTACAGACAGTAAAATCTTCAGTTGGTGGGTGCGCCAATAAGATGCCACATATCATTATTATATGTGCATGCTTACATAATGAGCCTAAGTCTACTCAATATAGAGAATCAATAAAAAACACATGCACAAGCAGAAACCCAGAAACAATACACTTTCAAGCAAATTCTATTCTCTCTAAAATACTAAAATAGCTTTAAATTAACAGTCTACTTAATTACAGTGTTTGTATGGGAACAATATACAATATACAGAAAAACAAAGGTGTATTGTGTATTGTTTGTCTGTCAGTGAACATTAAGCAAACAAAGTAAATTTTTCTGCGTCAGTGATGGATCAATAAGGTAATTTAGCAAGGTTAAAAGGGATCACTTATGGTGATGGGTCTACAGAGAGTTACAATCCACTATCTAATGCTTACATTAAGTATTAAAGCTCAGCTTAGGAGCTAAATATTTTCCCTCAGGGACGTGGAGATAGTATTATATATCACTATATATAATTATTTATATGTAACGTTAATTCAAGACTATCAGGAAAAAATGTTGCCCAATCACATTTTTTTTAACTCCCCATTGTTTGAAAGTTAAAGAGAAAACTAAAAACATAAAAAAAAAAAAGAAAAAAGGATTGCATTAAAGGTACCGTGTGTCCACTACTGTGGACACCGGTACTCCATAAATGTGAAACACTATAATGTGTAGTCATCTTCACTGCCACTCCCAATTTCTTCCTGTAGATGAATAATTACTCCTCACACAGACAGTCACATGTCGACTAAAAAAAAAAAAAAATTATATATATATCTA
>JBAMHW010000014.1:10072362-10083176 GCA_037177495.1 Rhadinocentrus ornatus | reverse complement strand
TAGTTAGTTAGTTAGTTAGTTAGTTAGTTAGTTAGTTAGTTAGTTAGTTAGTTAGTTAGTTAATTAGTTAGTTAGTTAGTTAGTTAGTTAGTTCACTTTATTAAAGACACACATGGGTCCATAAAAGATTTATGGTCTAATTTACTAAGTTCCCTGGTGATTTGCTGGTGATCAACTAAGAATGCTGGTGCAATTGATAACAGGCAGAAACAGCAGTATTCAGGACTTAACGTGCGTTATGGAGAGTTTAGAAGCAGAGCAGAAAGTTCGCAAACTGAAATTTGACCCGATGGAGATATAGGTATTAGTAGATGAGGGAAATAAAAACCTTGCTGCCTGTGTGCGCTAATGAGGGCGCATTGCAGCGCACATTAATGCAGCTGGTCAGTGCTGTATCTGGGCTGACGATGGTCATTAATGCCTTTAAGAGAGGGATGGAAGATGGGGTATAGGCGACGATGAGGGCTTTTAATGCCAGCAGACCCAGCGCAGCAGCAACAGCCTGTATAACATAGCATTGAATACGGGAACCTCATGTTTCAATAATCTTTGCATCTGGCTTTCCAAAAATGTTTCCACGTACAGAAAAGATTTAATCTTCTTTGAGGTGTCTATGTCTCCACCTTGCAAAAATACTGCAGCCATTAAGTTGTGCCACATAATAGCTGCCTTTCAGACGTGCAAAACATATGCAAAATTAGCCAGTGTAATCAGTTTCATATTTGGTAAATCACACTGTGTGTGTTACATTTATCTATTTACATCTGTTCATCTTAATATTTTGCACTTTCTGGCATTGACACTCATTTTGCATATTCATCATGGGCAACCACGCTAAATGGATTGCGCCCATTATTTTGTCCTTTAACAGACACAATCCTCAGTGCCTCAAATCAGAAAAAAGGCTAATATTCCAGATATATTTAGATTTATGCTAAGAGTTGGAAGGAATGTTTGCAGATTTGTCTTTACACTGAATTGTGTTTCTGGTAAGTAACACAATCTGGTTAGTAACACAAAAACATTTACTTGCAACACAGTTGCAAAAAAATGTTCTAAAATAATATTAAATATGAACTTCTGAGATTCAAATTTACAGGATAGACAAAAGCACCATAGAGCCAATGTGTTGGCGCATAACTGTAGGTGTGTGTGTGTGTATATCTACTTCTTTCCCTAACTCCTTTTTTTCCTCAGCTGTCTACCTGAGGCCTCATTTCATTAAAAATGCCCAGCTAACTTAATTTCAAGCAATAAATGAATTATCCTAATCATCACTGACAAGTGGGAAAAAAAAGCAGTGGCACATACACACAAATCAGTGTCTTTGTGTGTCTATCTCGATGCTACCTCTGTGTTCCTGGCTTATAAGTACAGAGGAAAAAAACACTTGTAATTTTCTGCACCCTATGTGCTGACACTTCCGTGATTATTAAAGAGTTTTTGTGTGCAGTCTGCATGTGTGTGTGTTTGTGTGAGTGTGTGTGGGAGAGGGCAACTGAAAGAAAAGAACTTTAATCACTGTTTTCAGGATTTTTATAATTATCGTGCACTAATTCAGGGCTGTTTCACTTGCAAGCATCTAATGGAACATTAAAGCGACCAGATAATATAGCACAGTGATGCACAGCACATTAACTACTAACAAGCCTCTCTGCTTCTGATTTTTCCAGCTCCCACATGAAAAACGAAAATAAAGACAAATGGTCTGTCGAGCCTGACAGATGCAAGTGATTCCCTAGGGAGGCCTGGCTGCAATCGACATACAAACAATGACAGATGTTTTTACCTGATTGCTTTATTGATGATGTATGCCTTATACACAAACAGGTACACACACAAATGCAAGCAATCTTGGCCATGGTGAGTAATGAAGTAATACAGATTATAGAACATATTGAATGAAATGCACAATAAGTGTTGCCTGGCAACTCCATCCTCACTCATTTGCCTCATTACTACTCCACTAAACACAGATATAAACGATAATGGATCAAATTTAAGTGAATGGGTGGGTTTTCAGAGGTGCTGCCAATAATTTAATTAAGTTGAAACATGTAAAAGAGGCATGTGTAAGGTCTTATGGCACCGTCATGTAGCAATCTGTCACAGTTGGTATATTTTATGGAGTTTCAATCAATGACAATGTACAATTTTAAGCTCTCAGTCATGAGGTGAATACCGATCTGACAGCCATGTATTTCAAGGTGTGTAATTACTACTACATTATGATTCATAGCTATTCCCTTGATACCAATGCTTCATAAACGTATTATTTAGTTTCTAAAGCAGGAGTCTGTACTATGCAAAAATCTCAAAATTTCCAGATACACAACAGACTTTACTTGAGTCATGGCCACAGTCATGAACCCACTGGCAGGCACAAACACATTCAAATCCAAAGGTGCTCGAATTTTCTGTGAATTTTTAAATTGAACATGGCTTTTTTTTCTCTCTCTAAAAGCTACTAAACACAACGGAAGCATCAGAGTCTCGTGGGACATTGAACAACATTTTTCTAACGTGAATGGTGTTATGCAGGGTTGGACCTTAATGAAGGCTGTGGAAGCCACCAGACAGACTTCTACTACCGACACAGTTTGTAAATGCATGTAGTGCAACTGCATTAGGGCCTGCATAACAAGATCATCAATACTCTGACTAAAACATTCAACTCTGTCACTGTGGTCCTCCCATATAAGCAAACAGAACCTCACTGCATGCACATATTCAGATGTGTTTGAGTATTCAGTTATCTATGAGGTATATACCAGCATGTCATTAATTATACATGCTGGAATTATAAATTAAACTTTAAAGAGTTAATAAGAGAATATTTAGAAATAAAATAAAAGGGAGTGCTTGGAACAGTGTGACATTTTAGTTAAGGACATACATGAAATTCCCATAGCAGACAGCGAGACAAAAACTGCTCACAATCCGTAAACAAAAGCAGGTTTTCATAGCATAGCTATAAAGAAGATAAAAAAAGAGAAGATCTGCCAGCTGGATCTGAAGGATTTAATAGACCACTTTACAGAAAGCATCTGTCTTCATCTGTGTCATGCATTGCCACTAAGAATGATTTCATCTGTTGTGTTGCTCCCGAAGCAGCTTTTGTCATACTTAATTACTGGTCTTTTCTCAGTGATTGCTTCTTGTCATGTGTTTTATGTGCAGAGCAAGTTGGTGTTTTTGGTTGTGTTGAAGTTGCATTCCTTCACCAGCTGCTGAAATAGTTACTATGATATTAATTGTGAGACCGAGGCCTTAGTCACTGACCTTCTGCTGGCTACTATGTTTTAATTTGTATGTGAAATACCTAATTCCAAGTGGTAGGACAAGAAACAAGAATAAAGGATGATGCAAACTGAATATTAAGATTAATATTCGGATGCATCATATTCAGGGCACACTTTGGCCTTCTTGCATGAAGCCTGGTGTGGCTGATTACTCCATTGGCACCAGACTATGGTTGTAAAGAGATATTATCTAATCTGATGCATGGTAAATTTAAACTAATTTGAGCTCTGCCATTTATATTTATTTAGAGCTAATAAATAATTTATGTAACATGACAAAAACAGAATTTCCATGATAAGAACAGCACTATGAATGTCACCTCTAAGTGCAGAATTCTATTATATAACCATCTTTCATTTCATGGAGCCAAATGTGACCAGAAATAAAAAAAAAAAAGGAATGTGGAGCTGGAGAGTGACAATGAAAATCTGATTTTACAAAACTACTTACTTAAATTAACAGTCTAAATATACCAAATTATACCATGACGACTTGTGAAAAAGTTATGACTTTTTATTTTATAATTAAAGTTTAAAGTTCAAGATAAGGAGTCTTTTGGGGCCCAAAGGTATTTCATTGTTCACATCTAAAAACTTTAGGTTACTCACGTAAACCGTGTTTTTAGAGTAACATGAGTGAGATGTCTCACTATGGGATATGCCCTCTGTGTGTTCCTCAGAAGCACCTATCTCATTACGCCAATTCTGATTGGCTGATGAACGTGACGCTCAAATTACCCTACCTACTCCCCTGAGTGCCCACTGCTCAGCACCGAGTGGACCACACTGGAGGCAGAGACATCCAGTTTTTTATGAAACCAAACAAAGGTGAGGGGTAGGGACCAACACACGGCCGCACAGAGATCCTGCATGGAGGGCCCAGGAAGCAGCCAGTCCTCGAGTCGAGTGCGCATGCAAACCCGCAGGTGCCTGCAGACCCCGACCCCTATAAGCCGCTGCAATAGCGCCCACAATTCAGTGGGAAAGCCGTTGTTTATTGATTGGCCTGCCCAAATGAGGCTTAGCCCTGGAGACAAAGAGTTGGTCGCTCTTCCGGAGCCCCTTCGTCCTGTCTATGTAGACTTGTAGAGAGCGGACTGACACAGTTTATGAGGCTGCTGCCCCTCAGGCGAAGAGAAAGGCGGCAGAGAGATTCACACAAGGATGATAGGTGAGTACGAGCCAACCACCTTGGGCACAAACGCTGGGTTAGGCTTCAGTGACACTCTCAAATCCCCAGAGCAAGCTGAGTGCACGAAGGATGCACTGAGATGGCATGTATATCACTGACACGCTTCACAGAAGCCAAAGCCAACAGCAACACTGTCTTTAAAGACAAGTGTTGAGGTCAGCATCTTCTAGCGGTTCAAAAGGGGGTCCAGATAGACCCTTCAGCACCACCTCTAAGTCCCATGGGGGCATCAAAGACCTAAAACAGGGAGAAGCCTGCGTGTCCCCTCCCTGAAACAGCAGACCAAAGAATGCTGGCTAGCCGTTTTCTCTCAAAGCCAACATGGCACACAGAAATAGCTGCCAAGTACACTTTAACAGTGGAAAAGGCCCCACGTTTGTCAATCAGCTCCTGTAGGAATGACAAAATCACAGCCACAGAGCACTGAAACGAGGTGTGCCCCTTTAAATGGCACTACCCTTCAAACACCCTCCACTTAAGAGTCAGAAAGATACCTAGTGGAGGATGCTCTTGCAATCTTGAATGGTGTTAATCACACTTTGAAGAAGACCCACTGTGTTCAAATTAAACCACTCACGGGCCAGGCCCATAGTCCCAGGCGTTCGGGGTGTGGATGGAACACTGTTTCTCCCGCCTGTGACAACATATCCCGGCGGACGGGAAGCTGCAACGGCTGTTCGCACAGAAGTTGATATATCTCCCCCAGCCAATGCATTGCGGGCCAGTACGGAACAATCAGAATCAGTCTTTGCCCCTGTTCGCTCACTCTGGATAGAGTTGGGGGCAGAACGCGTAAAGGAGGACACAGGGCGACACATGTGCCAGTGCGTCCACACCGAGTGGCGCGCTGGAGTCCTGTATTGTAAAGAACAGCGGACACTGCGCATTCTCTTTTGATGCGAACAGATCCACCGAGGCTCAGCCAAAGAGTGACCACACAACTGCTCCACAACAGCTGGATGCAATATCGAATCGACATACATCGGAATGCCCCTGGAAAGCAGATCCGCCCCCTGGTTCCGAGAGCCGCCAGCATGTGTAACCGGCGGATGCGCAGTCCCCCTTGACCGTTGATATAAGCCACCGTGGTGGTTTTGTACGTTCTCACCAAAACGTGGTGACCACTGAGAAAAGGGATAAAGTGTTTCAGTGAGAAAACACTGCTAAAAGCTCCAGGTAATTTATGTGAAATTGCTGGAGACTCTGGCTCAAAATACCTCTCACACACCAACCCTCGTGAATCCCGCCCTAGCCTAACAGGGTGGCGTCAGTCGTGATTACTTTCCGCGACAACGGCGCCCATAATCACCCTCTGCGACAGAAAACACGGATGTTGCCAGCAACAAAGTGCCATTAGGCATTCCGTCATTATGGTAACCACCCGTGCACCATGGCGCACGGAGTCCAGCCTGAGCTAGGAAACCCACCGCTGAAAACCTCTCATGTGGAGGCGGCGGAGACAGACTGAAAGGGAGCACAGTGTACTTGTAACAGATATCCCGAAAGGCAAACCTCAGATATTTCCTGTGTGGGGGATAAATTGGAATGTGGAAATATGCGTCTTGCAGGTCGACAGAGTCAAACCAGTCGTCCTGTCGGACCAGGCGCAGCAGGGAATGCATGCGTGAGCATCCGAAACTTGTACTTTCTGAGGTATTTGTTCAGAGCCCGTAGATCCAGGATAGGATGAATTCCGGTCCCTACCCATTTGGGGACCAGGAAATACCTGGAATAAAACTCGCTCTGGCTCTGGTCAGGTCTGGCTTCTTCTTCCTGGCCTGCTGACTGGCAGCCTGCACAGGTTGTCCTGGGCTGCTGTCAGCGTTTTTCTTGGCTGGTGCTTTTGCCGTTTGGGGAATTTCAGCTGTAGAGGAGGCCACGAAGCAGACTGACGAGAAAGACGGCCGTGGGATCTGCGGAGGAGGACACTCTGCTTTCTGGGGAAGGTAAAGCTGGAGAGCTTTATACTCCTTTTTCCTGTCCTCACAGCACTGCTAAATTGAAGTCAGAGCGGTGCCAAAAGTGCCGTCTGTAATGACCGGCATATCAAGAATATCCTCCTTCTCTCTTTCTGATAGGATTGTCAGGTTGAGCCATCTGGCCCGTTCCTACAACACCATCATCCCCATAGATTTTCCTGGACCACACATTGCTGCAAGCGGAGGCAGATGTCCGTGATCACGGTAATCTCTTCCCACACAGCCGGCGCGGGCTTCGTCACCATATCTTTACAAAGCTCCACTTGATAGGCGGAGAGCATGGAGGTGGCATTAAGCGCCCTGACAGCTAAAGCTGCGGCCTTGTAGGCTCTGTCAGTCATGACAGACTGCAGATGGTCAGCTTTTGATGGCTGAGTGGGGCTCCTGGAAGAAGCAGTTGACAGCCGCGGATGCAGGTGGGCTGTAACTAGCGGTTCCATTGGAGGCATGCGAAGCATGCCGTGTTTTTCCATGTTTTCAAAATCCAGGAAGGAAGCCCTCTGAATGTGATTCTTTCCACTGAAGGGGTGGTTCTTCTATGAGACCGAAACCTCATCCAGTAGCTCTGGGACAACAGGGAGCAGTTGTTTTGCTGCTCTTGTAGCCTGGGGCAATTTCTTCCCTTCATAACGTGACCGGGCAGTTTCCATCACGACAGCAGGCCAGGGGATGTTCAACCTGGATGCAGCGCATTTGCACACTGCCTGCAAATCCAAGCTTTGAGTAGGAGAAGCTGGTGTGCTTTCCTGTTCTCACTGTGGAGCAGAAACTGTGTGCAGCCGGAGCGGGCGGGATCGTCGTCATATTCGTCCTCGTCTGATATGAAAACCCCAGAGATATCCTCTTCTTCCTCATGGTCGAGATCGAGGCGTAGGCAGCAGCCCTGCAGTGGACAAGTAGGGATCTTCGCCTGACAAGCTAGCTTGGCATGCTAGCCGTTGTCGAAGACTCTTCATGGTGAAGCAGGAACAGTGCCTGCAATAACCAGGGGCTTGAATAGCTGCCCGGGCAGGTCCCAGTCCGAGGCAGCAAGAGCAGACCTGGCGTGGATCCTTACTGGAGATCTTGGAACGAGCCCCAGAGTCCCCGTTCTCCCTGGTGTGAGGGAGGTTATCGGACATTTCTAGCTAACTGGAGTACTAGCTAAAAAACGTAGTTGTTAGCTGGAGTGCTAAACTAAAACGACACAGTGTTAGCTGGTGTGCCAAAACCGTGCGAGTATGACCATGCAGTTATAGGCCTCAGTCTATGTGTTACGAATGGACCCCTTGGAGACAGGAGAAGGTTAACGCGGCTTTATTTGAATAACAGAAGATAGTGAACTAGTCTTACGAGTAGTCGACATATCATCCAGAAACACAGAGCTGGAAATGGAGCGAGGCATAGTCCTGACGGGAATGAGTGTGGAGCTGGAGTATATATGGCAGGACAGATGAATAGGAAACAGGTGTGTCTGGTTAGGATTCCGGGAGTGATTGGCTATAGCGCAGAACTGGAGTGAATGTGGCAGGGTAATAATGGGGAACAGGTGTGGATGATGAGGAATCCAGGGTGTGGTGGCTGTAAGTGTCTGGCTGGACCAGGTGAGGGCGTGACACTATGGGGAAGACCGGGAGATTCAGCTAGCGCCCGGCGATTGGGTATTAGAGCTCGGGTATGAGAGATCCATCTACGGACATTTGAGCTAGCTGCAAGATTGAGATATAATCCGAACGAAGCGAGAAGAAGTTTTTTAATGACACTGCGTTGTAGCGCAGCCTACTTAAAGGTAGGGTGATGTGAGCGTCACGTTCACCAGCCAATCAGGATTGGCGTGATGAGATAGGTGCTTCTGAGGAATACTCAGAGGGGCGTATCCTGTAGTGAGACATTGAAACGATTGCTATGACAGAGAACTGATGGCCATCTTTTTCCAACCTGTGAGGTAAATATTGCTATATCCAAGCATTGGACGTTTTGGTGATGTAATGTTAATGCAATGCAGTAATGATGCACATAACAAAACAAATTAATAATGAAAATAAATGGGAAGGGCACATATTGAAACAAAGTTAAAAATGAAAAATAATACAAAAAGGAAGTGGGCTGTGATGGACTGACAGCTTGGGAGAGGCATCAGCCTACCAGCAACCATAAATTAGTTTAAATGGATAGATAGATAGATGGCAAATATTAATATTAATTACTCTCAATTTTAAGATTAGTCTTTTTTTTTCAGTTTTCTTGCCCATAATGTATTAGATTCATTGTTGGTTACCAGGGTATTATTCCTCACACTGATGAGGAGACAATGAGGAAAAAATATATATAATAGAGTCTACTGTAGTGGATAAAAACAGATTCATATGAGTGTCTATTCAAATTCTAACATAACTGTTGTACTATAGAGCAATAGTCTAATTGTTGAGGATATAGTGCACAGCATGGGATTTTGGATGCAACACCTATCATTTTGTATCTACTGACGCTACAGTATAATACTAACTGGAGAGGATCCTGTTGCTAATCAGTTTGGCTTAAAAGTAAATTAAGTTTCCAAGATTGGTCAGGTTAACTTCACAACATTGCTCATTCCTGCAGGGAATGGCTGGGAAGGCAGCAGGTTAGTTGCAGACAGATTATAGTTGCTATCTGGAGTAAAGAGTCAGAAGAACTGTCAATCAGTGGACATGGGTATTGTCTTACTTCGCAGCTCCAAGTCAAACCAAATAAATAAGACCAGAATTCTGCATGTTGGACTAATTCCTGTTCATTGTTAATGTCAAAGGAGAGTGTGCAAGAGTTTGATGGATGCTAAATAGAACATGGCAAAAATTTGGAAAGCAGTTACTACATTTAGCATCATGCATATTTATACTGTGAAGGGGGAACCTTCCTAAAGCTTGACTGCACACATTTATTGCCCATTTACCTCAGTTTAACAAATACATTATAAGAACATATATCAGGAGACAGCTTCCTCACATGCAACCACTCACAAGTTGTATGCTTGACATTTTTCATAGGTGGAGACAAAATACAATAGACTCTAAATGGACTTAAGATTATTTTTTAAATTATATTTTGAAGTGGGATCTAAGGTTGTGATTCAATATCACCACTGCCTTTAAACATGTTTTTCCCACCAGTAATTATGAATTTAATAATCAATGTTAAAGTAAATGCTAGATAAATAGCATTTATTTTACTATCAGCAACTATCCCATGTATTGTGAACTGGAATAAAGCGTCCTTCTACATACAACACACACTTTTTTGATCAGTATGAAACAATACATTTAATAAGCTATTTAAAATGTTATAGTTTGCTTTGAGTGGTCTATTCTCCAATTTGTTATTTCATTACTTCCATTAAATTTCTAAACAGAAATTCTGTGTGCTCAACAGACTGTGAAGAAGAAAAAATGGGAAACATCCTAGGAAATAGATTTTTATGTCACACTCTTACCTGAAATATAGATATTGATTCCATATTCATAACAGTCACTAAAACAAGCCCATATGTTACCTTGATGTAAAGATGCTGTCACTGTTTTCTTTGATTATAAGAGCTTGCCATAAACACAAATAAAGCCAATTATAAATAACAAACATCAACAAGCTAGTAAAGTAACGCATCAACCAGCAGATAAAAATGACCAATCATGTCCTCTATAATTAGTAACACATGTGAATTTCCTAAAGATTTATCAAACATATTCTTGGGCTTTTGTCAAATCTTTGCAGAAGCCCTTTTTTGTAGGAAGGTGATTACCATCTGTGATTTTATTTATAGCCAGTCTCTTTATTCCTGATTGAAGCACCTTTAAAAACAGGCAATTTTACAGTCACTGCACCTTATCACTCAGCTGTGGGTGGGAAATAACCTGTCCAAGCATGCTGAGACCTGTCACCCACCTATGAGGGCAGACAGCACGCAGCGCTTATGGGAGTGTGTGCGCCAGAGAACGTTCAAGTTGATGAGCATACATATTAATTTATGCAAAGATACTAAATGGATGAACACAGAGAAGACAAGGTGCTTTAGCTGTTTGCATTTAAGTCTATTACCATTCAAAAAGTACTTCTCTATAAAGATTAGTCTGCTACAGCACTGAATTTGCATTTGATGACAGAAACTGCATATTAAAGTACAAGCTTTTAGAGCTGAGCCTCAAAAAGGACAGGATGGAAAAAGAACAAAACAAAGAAAATAATAAAAAAAATAAAATAATTAAGAGTTAGATTAGGTATAATTCAGAATTGTCTCTCTTCCCAGTGTAGGAACAGAAAGTGCTCAGCTTTTAAATAAATTACAGCAGGAAAAAAAGAAGCTGAAATGTCAAGCAGCAGGTAAATCAT
>JBAMHW010000014.1:10039492-10071801 GCA_037177495.1 Rhadinocentrus ornatus | reverse complement strand
ATATATTGTAAAGATTATTGTAAAGCTTGTATATTTTAAATAAGCTGCTCACCTGCTTGAGCTTCTTCAAGTCTTCATCCAACTCAAGATTGTCCAAGATAACAGCAACAAAGAGACTCAACAGAATCTAAAATGAAGGAAAGGCAAGTTCAATAGAAAATGTCAATATTAACATCCTAATAAAAACAGGACAAAAAAGTCTTTGTACGTTGTTAGCAGTACACAGTCTCATTTGTAATTTATGTCTTGCTTGTTCTGTCCTGGAAGACATGTTGCCTGTCTGAAGTGAGGTGTGAGTCATCAGGGAACTGTGTACTGTCTGACGACTCCCTGTATCTGAGGACCAAACACTGAAATGCCAGTGCTTCTTACGCGTGCAAGTTTGATTACGTATGATTAGATGTGCCACTTGAGTGAACAATAAAGGGGTAGGGCACTAATTGAAATCATTAAGAGAGAAATCCATGCATCCATTTGACATTTATATCCACTAACCGTTTTTTTACTGATCAAAACAAGAGAATACGGGTGTGAAAAGAAAAGTGCAAGAATTAAAACAGTACTTTAATAGTCTCCTCAAGTTATTTGACTCATTTGAAGCACAACAGAATGTTCCTTACCAGGGTAGCAAACAGATGGTAGAGGATGAAGTAAATGGCAACTACTGGAGCCCACATCCGACCTACAGCAACCAGAGTCTGGTCCATGACATCTATCCAGCCTTCCTGTGTTAGGATCTGGAACATGGACATGAAAGCCTAAAAGGAGGAAAACACAAGGTAAGGGAAAATTTCAGAGACTGAAGATAAAATAAGGCAAAATACTATACAGCAGAACAGATTTGCAATAGACAGTGGGACAGAAAGAGAAATACGGGCTGGATATTGCTAAGAGATGGAAAGATTTGACATTTTAACAGTGCTTTTGCACAGGAGGCAAATATCACACAGCTGATACACAAATCCCCTTTTTCAACATCCATCCCCTGCTTGCAGACTGAGGCTTTTAGGGGGAGAAAATTGGGATCCAGGAGTGAGACATCCTGTTTTACTTGTTCTCATGCCCTCTCATGTACTTCGTAGAGGTCAGCTGAAGGTGTAGAAAACAGCCAGCTGTGACACGATGGGCCCAGAAGGCAAATGGCACAACTGCACGTCTTTCTTAGCCTCTCCTTTCTAGACAGCAGCTCCACTCCCCAATCCTTCCCACCCGCTACCATGTCCCAGTCACTGAAGCTAAAGATAAACCTAAAAACATGTCTGCCCATGGGGAAGACAGCCAAACATCATTAAATATGATGTGCTGTTGTGTCGCCATGCATATATGTATGTGTGTGTGCAACATGCATCAAAGAAACAATAGAAATATGGCAGAAGGAAGTGTAACAATGTATACAAGTAGCAGTTGTCCTTTGTGTCCCTATTGACTAGGATCAATGAAAGGATGGAAGGATTAGAAAAAAGGAGGGTGGAAATATATCACTAATGAGAGAGAGAGAGAATAGTTTGTGAGCACTTAAAAATCAAAGGAAATATCACATCTGTTGACTCCTTGTGAAACTCATCAACACCTGCAGGCCTGCACAGTAAGGGACCGTTCCAGAAGTGCTCAAATGAATTTTTAAGCTTCAGTTTAGTGTATTTAGATTGCCTGAATATTAGATTAGATATATCAGATTTCTAAAATGATTAAAGTTAAAATTACTGAACGGAACAACAAAATAAGTCCAAACATAGGGACTTGTATCTTTATCAGGACATAGTTTGATTAAATTGAGGAAAGCCAATCTATAATTTCAGTTATTTCGTTTGTCAGGCAAATCAGACAAGAGCTGCAACAACAAAGCTAAGGCAATGTATGAACAATGTATCCACAGCACCAACAGTACTGGGTGTCATTCAGAAGAAGTAAAATATTACTTATTTTAATCACAAAAAATTGCAAAACAAATTGTTGACAAAGTTTGAATAAATTTTAATATTATTTTCCCTGTTCCCCCTTTTTCTGTGTAGGTTGACCTGTAAGCTAACATGAGTCTCAAATGCAGTGAGCTGTTACCGATGATCTGCCTATGTTGATAAATGTGTATATAAAACACTTTGTAGCTGACTGCACTGACTAGCAGGGAGTCAGCACTGCCCCACTTGGGTGGCAAGACAACATGTAAGTGTGCAGATGTGTTGCAGTAGAGTAGGAACACTCTACCATTTATTGGTTATGTAAAAATCTGTCTTAAAATCCTGCACCAATGACCTGAAAAACAGTCACTTAATACAAAGTGAACTATGTAAAAATAATAATAATAATAATAAAAATAAATTTTTTAATAGGAACTTCGCAAACCCAAAACTAGCTCATTATTACAAATTCCTAATCAATAAAATATTCTTAATATTTGCACAAATATTTTTTAAATAACAGTTATATACTATTACTATTGGGTGACAATGTGGGTGTGACCTTACCCTGGGGAAAGTAGTAAAGCGGTCCAACTCCTCCACAAAACAGAACATTTGTAAGCTGATGGCTGACATGACGATCAGAAGACTGGCTGTGAACACCACTAGGCTGCCCAGTTTTTTTCCTGGACCAAATATCTTATAAACAAAATCCTCTAGAGCTGGGGAAATCTTTATCAAACGCACCACACGTAGGACCTAAGGGGAAAAGAACGACATTACTAATGTAAAGCTGTGGTTAGTGTGACATCAGTTACATAGTTCTTTTACTTAAGCCTTTAGTAGCAGCTTTCACAGCAAAGAAGCAGCAGTTTTATTTAAAAAAATAGTTTAAAATAAATACCAGAGTTGGAGAAATAGCACACTGATTACATATTGACTGAAAAAGAAAGAAGATTGATCTTGATCCACCAGTAACAGTGTTGTGATGCCCTGCTCTGTCAACAGGCTTAGCCCCTATATTGCTTATAGTGACAATAGCCCCTAAAAGGTCATGAATCTTGGTCAGGCTTTGATTGGAAATCCAGAGTCACTATTGATCGAGCTCCTGTCTGTGATGCTTTAGGCCAAAGATTTTTCTTTAAAATCCCACACTAAGCTAAATGAAAGACTATCTTCCTTTCCCTGAATATGAAGAAAAACAAGGAAGAAAAAAACAGGATAGTGGTCTAAAAATAAACCTGAAGAAAATGTATTCTCTAATTACACAGACACACATTACCTCCAACTTCTGACTGACCACAATGAGCACTATCCATTTTATAACAGGAGCATAGTTGGAAGCTACAGATAAGGCCCAAGTGAATAATTTTACAGTGGATAAAAAGAAAACTGGGTCTTTCCTTATACTTTCTATCCCTTGGGGTATTTCCAATGAGGCATTAGTGGTAGTGATTTAGATCTTGGATTTACAATGTTTTATTACGTGTCTGTTTAATGTATTTGCAACCATATGTAGTGTCATGTATCTAACCCAAGATGTGCTCGTATTTTCCTTCCAATCTAAATTTGTAGAATCCACTGTCAAACACAAGCTTAGAAGTTGCCCTGATATGTAAGCATTGCTGTTTAAGGTAGGTTATATTTATAAAACATTACAACCTACAGTTAAATGCTGTAGGCTGAACCATAACCTTTTTGTACCACCAACAGCATCATATATCTGATTCCAATGATTAACTGTAAACAAGTCTGAGAATGGTTTTCCTGCTGTGCAGTTGTCTGTGATTCTGGCTCAAGCCTCTTACACAACAAAGCAAATTAAACAGGGAAATGTGTCACAGATATCCGATCCAACATGTTAAACCCATAGTGGGCAAATTCCATTGACTGGAATGAAATCAGCAAATCTCTATCATGTAAAAGTGCAAACATGACACCATCTTACTTTTCAGAATGAATAAAGCAGCTGGCCTATAAAATTGGGCTGCAACTGGAATCATTGCAATTCCAAGCACAAGAAGAGAAAGGGTCAAGGTGTGTTCCATTGGTTGAATAAAAATCATTGAACCTTGTGCTTGTCAAAGCATTTAGTAGGGGACTAAATAATGTGACATTTAGTATAGACTGAAAGGTAATAGGGCTAACCTTTAGCAACAAAATGCCCCTCGGTGGGATACAACTCAAATAAAACAGAAGTGAACAAAGGTAAAGATTGCTGTGTCTGGTTTTGCCTGCCCAAGATATGTCTGATTTCTGCACAGAATCATGAGGTTAATCACTTGTGACTAAATGTCACTTGTTTGATATGGAAAAATTTTAGCAGAGAGTTTTTAGGAGAGATGTTTTCCAAGGAGTGACCATTAAGTAAGGCACTTCATTCCTATGTCCCTTTATTATCAATCAGCCACCAAAAGTTAAGAACTGATTTCATTGGAAAAACTGATATGAATGTGTGCAGAGCAGTCTGCAGATCACTGCTTCAACTCAAACTGCTACTGTCATTACTTATTCATTACTTAAATTCTATATTATCTTTGCATCAGAGCCTGACCCCTTATTGTAACTGATTAACCCAGAAATAATAAAACCAAGGACAGTTATTGCATTTCATTGGCATTTCTCTTTGTATGTAACACACCACTGAGGACTTTATGGTCAAAACTCACCCTTAACAGATGTTTAATGTTAGGGCTGGGTATTGTCACTGATTTCCTGAATCGATTAGATTCTATTCACAACATTCAACAGCTGAATTAGATTTCAGTTAAATCTGATTGGATTCAATATTGAATCATTTACAGCTAATTGTGTAGCACCACCTATTTTCCTTTAATATTAAAGACATTCTTAGATAGCTATTTTTATAAAACACTGAGTGCTATTACTTGACAATCAAAATTGTCTCAGTTATCTGAGAGTAATCAGATTATTGTAATAATCTAATCTACAAGCATTTTTGAAATACCATAACAATACAGTGTTCCCACCCAATTCAGACCCAGAAATGATGGGGAAAAAAACACTCAGGACAGAAAGATAGTTTAACTTTTTAAATGTCCTAATGAACCTGTTTCATTTAGCGGAGTTACTCTAAATATTCTTAAAGTTCAAATCTCAGATAACGTGTTGATATTAATAAAACCTACAAAGAATACTGGATCCATATAAAGCCGTAATAAAACTCCTAGAATCCCATAGATTCAGCTTGTTCAGCTGTGTGCGTTCCTGTGACAACCATAATGCTATCGGCGTAACACCGGAGCAGAAGAAATACTCCTCACTGGAGCAAGATGCTTCCAGCTTCACCTGAACGAGAGAATTTGGACAACTCTCATATTTTTGTCAGATTTTTAGCTGGTTGCCTTTTTTTCCGACACGTGCACTCTGTTCTCTGATGCAATGACGGAGAACATGGTGATGCAATGACGGATGGTGTGGGGTGGCTGGCCACCCCACACCATCCTTCATGTGAAACCATTCCTGCACTGAAACAGTGCTTCCCGACACTTTAGCTGCGCACACATCCTGTCTTAAAGTGATTGCCGGAATTAGAGATTCACCTCTGAGTGGCAGCTCTCAGACGTGGCCAAACAACAAATAATCAACAGCACTGCTTGCGAACAGGCATGCCGGGCAAATGCTTGGGCCCCTGCGCCGGCCAGCTTTGACTCACTACAGCGAGTTTTGCTTTACGCACCAACTCACCATGTAGTGGGACATGTATGCCACCCCAAAAATAATCACAAATCCACCCCAATGAAAATTGACGGAAACCTGTGTGTGCGTGCATGTGTCTGTGTGTGCGTGGTCACTGCTGTGGACACAAAGAGAAGCTATAACATGCCGTTATGTACTGTAAATTAAATAAATAGCATCAGACTGTTTACGTTTTGATAAAAGAACAAAATGTAAACCTGTTCTAGAGAAAAGTTATTTTAAATTACTTATAAAGTACATACATGCATGGTGACATCACTAAGGTTGTTGTGGAACATGGCAGCACCCATTAGCATTAGCTGGTAATATAAAGGCCCGTGGTCTTAGCGTTAACTGCTAATGTAAGCAGTAATACACTGCAAAAGACTTTATAGGTGAATAAAATCCACACTGGTGAATGAAAACATCTGAATTTGACATCATCTCAGCAAGAAAAGCTGATTTTGGAAGGAGGCAACACAGGAAACCAGTTGTGTGTGTCTATATTTTAAGATCTTGCTCAGCCTCGGTAAGTCACGCAAGAGTAGTCACGTTACCGAAAATGATGACATGAAAAAAATCGACCCTCAAGTTTTGAATAATCGATATTGGATTTATTTTATTTTGATTCGATTCAAATCGATAAATCGATTTTTTTTAAACCCTATTTAATGGTACTTTAGATGCAGTTTACACCCAGCTAAATTGAGAAGTTATATTCTGAGGAAGATACATTCACTATAAATTTAAATTACGTTTAGCAATCGTTACATAGATGTGGTGTTTAAAAATGCAAGATGTTTTCAAACCAAGTCTTCACATTTGAGCGGACATGGAATTCTACAAATAAATACCACAGCCCATCATCACTACAAACATCTCTGATGTGGCTAAAGGCTTCACTCGCCATTAATCTGGAATCTAAAATAATTAGGACTTACCCAGTCCTTTACCTCACATGCAAGTGTTGTGAATCTGACATTGCTGATTTTCTATGTTAATGTTAGAAATGTTTGCGATACTGTATGTGGGAAACTTTTGAGTACCAATATTAAACAAATAGTGAACCAATACTACATATTATATCTTTAAAGGCTCTGTTACAAAGATGACTGAGAAAGGATATTATTGTACTGCACACACACATGCACACATTCTGATTTTTAAATCAGCTTGGGGTGTGGCAACCTAAAGCTTCTTTTTTGGGGGTCAGTTTTTATTGTCATTAAACATGTTCCTGTTTGCCTCAAAATAAAGCAGCTTTATGTTTTGCATTTGTTTCCTTATTGTACCAAAAAAGAATCAAACCGTGACCTTAAAACAAAGGGATGTACCGAACCGTGATTTTGGCAAAACGTTACCGTTGCATTGCGCAAGTGCACACAAATGTTGTGCATTCATTCATGTATGCCCATACCTGAAAGTAGGTGAACTGGGAGTGGTAAAGGTCAGGGTAGATGTGCAGCGTGGTGCCAACCACCAGCAGCGATTCAAACTTATGCAAAGAGGAGCTGATGTAGCCGGTGAAGCCAAGACACCAAATCTTCAGAAGAGCTTCAAGGTCAAACAGCAGAGTAAAAGCAACCTGAGATGAAAGGAAGAAAACGCAAATCACTGCTAGATTATACTTTTACTCGGTACACATTTCCTATAATATAGAGTATCATATGAATTACATAAAATTATGGGTGTCTTTTACTTAGCTCTTTTAATTGTCACATCGATTGATAGCTATTATTCCTTATCACCAAAATGCTTTACGTTTTACCAAATGAGACAAGTCAGACCAGACCTGTAGCAGGAGTGTACCTAAAAAAGGGAATAATACCAACTGGCCATAGCTGAACAGCAGATAAAGTATTTGACAATAAAATTGCCAGTCAAATATTTTTCAATCAGCTTGGGGTGTGGCAGTCAAAACAGAGTTTGCTGTGTTAGGCTAATAATGATGTACTCTGTAAGCTCAGCAATAATGTGCTGCAATGGTTGCTAGACACTACTATTATATAATACTATATATCTGGCTCTGTGTCCCCTATGTTTTATTAGTGTCTCTTTTAGTCCTTCAGCTTTGCCCAAATGAAAGAGTGAAGCACTTTTCACTCTTTCACTTTGTTAAAAAAAATGATGGAGTGAGCACCGTACAACAAAACGTGCATTTCTCCATTTTACTCTGAGCCCACTGCGTCACATTCTGTCCCAGCTTCTCTTCACAGCCTTCACACAGATTAAAACAAATCTACAGATCGAAGTTTGCATGATATTGATGGAAGGCGTGAGTGTATGTCGATGTGTGTATTTTCTGTATCCCCTGTTCTTATCCTCTTCATTCAGCTGTGTGGGAGGGTACGAGGTATGACAAGAATGGAAAAGATGGAAGAGAACACTCCTCATCATTGCTGTTAGTGTTAGTGTGTTAACCTTCCATACAGAAAAACAAATTAGCTTGCCTGGGAGTGTTGAGCATGTGTATTTTCTAAAAGATTATAATAAAAAGAACGCTATGTAGTGTGGTAAGCTAATGCACATATCCTAAAATCCTCAGTTGAATCATAAATCCCATCAGTGGGCAGGATAACACTATGAGGAATTCAGATTATACAGCATTTAATCTTTCTAATAACATTTAATAACATTATGCTATAGGGCACTCTAAATAAGGTCATAAGAAAGAATGCAATCATAATCACGACTGCTTTAAACCAAGCAAATGGCTTGGAACAGTTAGTAATATATGAAAAAAGTAATAATAATAATAATAACAATAATAATAACAAAAATAATAATAATAATAATAATAACAATAATAATAATAATGTTTGGACATGAAGAAGAATGTATAGAAAAAAAAAAAACAACAGCAAAAAAAACATAAACAACTCACTTCAGCCAGGTAAAACTCATCATAATGCCTGCGGTAGTTCTCGCCCTTATAGTAGTTGCTGGCAGCAACAATGACGTCCACAGCAACCATACTCAGGATAAACATGTGGAACACGGAGGACCGCATCATTTGCTGTGGAAACAGAATTTCAACATGCAAACAATGTGATAAGAATATAAGCAAAGAGAAAATGCAAATTAAGTCTGATAGTTGTTTCGTTTGAGCAAAAGTCGGTCATTGTTTGGATAATATGACTTGGCAATTTTTCCAGAAAGGAAATGATAGTATCATCAGGGATAGTTAGCAGTGGCACAATGTCTCAAAGGGCAATAAGCATGTAGATCTGCAACAGGCAGACATAAGTCTGCCCTCTGTCTGTCTGCCCTTGACTGGGTTAGAATATTTGTGTGTTGTTTGATTTAGGAGCTATCATTTTGATTTCAGAATACAAACCTTTCATCTTTCAATGTAACATATAGAGAATGGCTTGCAGTACGATGTGTTTTTATCCATAATCTTGTTTTAATAAAAAAATTAATGAATTAATAGTCAAACAGCAGAATGCAAGTGGTAAAAGTTGGGGTCCTTTTATTGGGAGCAGCAACCAGCACTGTTTGTTGAGTAGATGAAGATTTACAAACAGGCAAAGCAGAAGTTAAACTCCATGAGATACAAAACAATTAAGGACAATTTTTTAGTCATTGTGAAAATAAATTCCTCAAGAAAGCAGAATCCATGTCTATCTAAAAACTCAATAAACAAAAAAAATAAAATAACATAACATAACAACAGCCTCCAATAACATCAAATAATGAAATAAAATTTGAAGACACACACTCATAAAATAAAGGTAGATGAAGTACACGCTCATCTTTCAGACAATCAGAGTAACTAAGCATTTCTTTAGCAACAATGTGACAGATGTTATTGTAACCTTGAACTCCATACATATATGGCAGAATGAACAGCTTGTAAGTGGGTAGAATCGCTCATCCTAAAAAAAGACATGTATGTAAAAAAAAAATATATAAAAAATTAGAGGAAGGCTTTAAGACAGATGAAGACTGTTTGCAGCTTTGCTGAAAGGATTAAATTCGCCCCGGGAAAGTGGGACCACTGCCATCAGACCTCCTACACACAAAAACACTTACAATACAAACTATTTCAAGTCCAAGGAGTTTGATCTGCAACTGGGTTTAGTGCTTTGTATTGATTAAGTTATCGTTGAACATGTGGATAAAGTTCTTTGAGTTGATTGCTGTTAGTAAAAGTTCAGATATTAAAAAAGTCAAAAAATGAAAAAAGAAGAAAAAAAAAAGAATTTTGTTTAACCAAGAATTTTTTTCACCATATAAAATGTAATGTAAAGAACAAACAGGTGAACTATGTCTATAAAATGTGCTAATGTTTGCTTCAATAAAGTGGACAACTGTGACAAAGGACACTATTGTTGTTCTTATGTGTTACTCGGGTGATCTTTTAAATTGACTGTAATCAATCTGTCTGGCTATCCAATCCATCCATCCATTTATTTCTAATCTTAACCAAATAGTAGTTGCATAACCAAACATTAGTTACGTGAGTAACAAATTGGAAGCTAATACTAGTTAATTATTATACTTATATACATATAATATACAAAAACCATACATGTTTAAAAGCCAAAAAATGCATAAGAGTGTCTTCCAGTTTGCGATGGCCCACCACACATGGTAATATGCACACCTCATCACAAGTATAGATCTACTTTATTTTCTAAATACCACACATTCCATTTCCCATTATTTTATTACTAAATTACTTTTCATGCCTAACAATTTTAAATACACCTAGGCACTGTAAGATAAAATTATGTTTTGTATTAATACTTATTTCTTTCTTTGAGTTACCTGGGGTTCAACCTCTCCTTCATGCTGCAGCAAAGGCGTGGCCAAGGGCTGAGGATTCTGATAGGCTGCTGCCAGCTGCCTTGGACTTGACCACATGCTGCAGTGTCATAGGGGTGTATAGGGATTTATTTTGAGGTTTTGGTTAGTGCAAACTTTTGTAGCCATTGTATTTCCCCTTTTTGTGTTTTACTCTTGGTTTAGCTTAACTTGTATTTAAGTTTATCTGTTTGATTGTTCAGGAGGTCAGTTTGTTTGTTATGCTCATTCATTTGTTTGCTTGCTTAAGTTCTACTTCATTCTGATTTTGAGTCTAGTCATATTTAGTTGGTCTCTTTTATTAGTTTGTTAAGTTGAATTTTTGGATTTTGTAAAGTTTAGATTTTGGGGGTAAATAAAAAGACCCAGGTTTTTTAACAAAACCTCCTATGTCATGCTGCCTTACTGGTTGGTCCCTGACACAGAAGAACCAGGAAAATGGCTAGAGAAGCCATTTTACCATTTACAGATTAAACTATGATCATATTTATTACCTCATACCATGTCTTATACCATGAGAAATGTATGTGTGAGAACTATCAACCAATCTACAAAGGGGCCCACCAAGATGGTTTGTACATAGGGCCCAGAATTTTGTGTTATGCCCCTGCACAGTACTGAGGGTAACTAATAACTCATCATCAATAGGTGATGCTTTGCTTATTAGTGATCATTTATAAATGATCACTAATAAGCAGAGTATCACAACACAGGATTTGTCTGGTTTACACTTAAATGTGCCTGGCCTTTACTGGTAAAACTTTTCTCTCTGTATTCCGGGTCACTCGCCCTTAAAATTTGTAATACTGACCTATGTTTCTTTTGCAACACAAAGCAATATAACCTGGTTTACCAAGCAGTGTTTTTCTGCCTTATCCAGTTTACAGTTTCTCTTCTGTTCCACCTCTTCATATTTGTCTGCTGGGCTGGATATTATCAGAGGTATGTTCGGTTGGACCTGATACAACAACCAGCTGTGATGCAACAGAGTTCTGACACACACAAATAAAGTTCTACACTACCCTAGGAAGCTGAAAACTTAAAATGCTGAAGGTAACCAATCATGTTTATTTTTACAGTGATGTAGGGCACATACAGTGGACACAGTTATGATACTTGACCTGAGAATCACTGAATCTTGAAGTCTGCACTTTGTTTAAATTTTACTTTCAATTTACTTTGTATTTTTTGCTCAAAATGTAGACTCTTATTATTGTTGTGTTTGTCAAATTATTGATCAGGCTGACTGATTTTCTAGCAGTGAGGATGGGTGTTTCTGCACAACATGCACACGCCCAATCTACACAGACAGAGGTTAGCTCCCTGACTGAGATTGGACATGACAAAGCAGTTTGACATTTTCAGTAACCAGACGCTCTCCCCCATGGGTGTTTTAGTTAAATGTAGCTGTGTGTGTGTTTGTGTGTGTGTGTGTGTGTGTGTGCTAGTGTGTGTCTTTGCATGTGTGTGAAAGAGAGAGAGAGAGATGGAGCAAGAGAAATAGAGGCGGACTGACAGAGAACAGAAACTACATGCTTGTGTGTATGACAGGGCTGATTCTCTTAAGGTCCTGACTTTCCCCATATTTTCCGTCAGCTTTCAGAAATCACACTGCTAAGAAAAGCCAGGGAGCTGGCTGGAGATACTGTCTTCCCATCTAGTTTTGTGCAGAACAACCTTCTAATCTTTCCCACACAATACTCTCTTTTTCACCAATGCCTTATATCGTGCACTTCACCAGATAACGCCTTCCTTGTCATTCCAAAGGCAAAAATGGCCTAGTTTGCCTAATGCAGCTGATGGAACTTGCATGCTCAATATGGCCTCAAGATGTCAGAATCAATTTGGGCGTATCCCATGCGGGACAAGATGCTTCTTCCCTGCAGTTTGATGTTTTTCAGCTAATATGCCTCTGAAATCCTTTCTCACTTCCTTGATGGATGCTATTTATTTGTGTTGCCTCTGGCTGGTTCTTTGAAATACCAGGTGCTCACTGTGCACAGGCACAAAGATGCTGAAGTCAAGTATTCCAAAGCAGAAGTCAAACATTAAAGCCGCAGTGTGTACGAAATACTCCCATCTAGTGGTGTGCTAATATATTACAATCAACCGAGTAGTGCTCTACTGGAGCCTCATCGTTTAAGTGCGTTATTACGACTGCAGAATCCGCGGAGATTTGTTAAATGTGAAGTTTGAGTGTCCCGTCAGGTGATGAGGAACAGAACGATACATAATTATAATTTTTTTATGCCAATAAGTTACAAGCATGCCCTCCATGTATTTAGTACCAAGCTACTGCTAAACGCTAATGTTATCGAATAAAATCGGTTTTGGTGACTTGCAGACTCAGAGATCATCTGATGAAGGGAGAGAAAGAGGAAGTAAAAGCAGGGCAGTGGACTGTTGGCGCTGCTGTAACATTACTCTGTGTTTAATAACATGTGTTTCAGCTGATTTATCCAGGGAGGTGGGCGACATATTGATAGAAAATAATTATTATCTGAGAGATATTTTTCCGTTACAATGCTGTGGTTCTAGTGATTAAATCACGCCGAGAAACTGGTTTTGCTTTGGTCTATTCTGAGTAGAAGGAGGACAACTACCCCCATCCCGTTGACAAATCAGCTGAAATAAAATATAAAACACGAGGGAAAGCTCTCGGAAAATACGTATGAAAGAAGCGCACGGTCGCCTGCTGGTATGACTTCTGTGAAGAGTAACAACAACTGACAACTGTTACAACGTAGCTTTTCTACTGTAGACTAACTAACAAATTAGCCATTTCTGCCGTTTTATATAGCAAGTAACAGTAAATTATCCGACTTAAACGTGAGGATAAAGTAGTTGCTAGACCACCCTGCCCTGTTTCTAACATAACGCCAAAATAAACTGACCTATCCAGCAGAAAGGCTGCAACCTCTGCGTTACCTTTGAAGTTCCTCTCCTTCATCAACTACCTCCATCTGGTAAATGCTCCACCGATGTACACACTTATTTTCTCCCGGCTATCCTTTCTTTTCCTTTTCTTGGCAGTTTTTTTCCTCCGTCTCACGGGCAAAGAGTATAGATGGTCCTCCATTTCAATGTAAGCTGGCAAGCTGAATTATCCAAGGTCGTCTTGGCTTGTCTACACCACCCCCGCACCCTCCCCCTGAAACACTGGGGACTCGCAGGTAAAACGCACAAGGCTAACAAGTTTGTCCCCCTTCGGCTACTGTATTCAAAGATGGTGATGCAACATGGCAGCCTGCCAGTTGGGTGCGCCGCCACCTATGTATTTATAAACATCTAATTCTAAGCTACAAGAACACTTTCATTTAGATGGGACTGTAATTAGACTTTGGTAAAATAGGTATTTATGAAAGCAATTCTTGATTTTTGCTAAATAAGAAAAACAAAAAAGCTACACACTATACTTTTAAGTTGTGGTTTTGGCATTTATCCAGGGAACCTGGTATGATTCTGTCTACTAGCAAAAGAAAGCTGAATGACATGAACACGTTAAAAATATGGCATGCTGTCTATTTTAATTTTATATTTTAACAGACTGTGCAGGAAAGAAATTACAAATAAAAACAGTGCTTTTTCATTAAGCTTTCTAGCTTCTTAACTGAGTACATGTTTTTTTTTACTGATCAATACATGTTAAGTTAATTTAAAGAATTAAGCTAAATCTTGCTCTCAGATGGTCTAGTCAGTGTGATATTAACTACAGTCTCACTAAAAGATAAGGCAACTTTGAGCAGTGTTTGTTAGAGATTTCCCAACATGTTCTTCTGTCAAGAAGCATACTGATCCTAAGAATCAGTATGCTGGGGATAATATGCATCGTACCTGGAAAATCTCCAGTGGAACTGTCACAAGTCATGGAAGCAGACTGACTGTTTCCTCATGCTCTGTCTGTTTGTACAGAATGCCAAGAAGTACAAATGCTCTTTCTGCTGGTACACGAGATGAGTGTGGCACATGTGCACATAGCTGGCACCATCTAGCAATGCTCACACAGGAATTGTCACCAACAGACTGGGCCATGTTCTGGCACTTATTACTGCAACATTTTTTCGCTCTCCTGTTTACTGAGAATAATAAGAAACAGAGTGGGATTACAGAATGTTTCACTTGAGTTATCTCATCACACTCTGCATTGGCATTTATTGACAACAAATAAACCAGCTATGATAATCAGAGTTTTGTTTGTTGTTATTTTTTCTCTACTTCCCTTTTACATTATCTCTGTATCTTTGAATAAAAATACATAAAACAACAATAAGTATTATAATTCAAATATTTGTTGTCAGGGAGTTATTTTAACATACGCACATTGCTGAAAAGCATGTAAAATCTTGCTGGACTTGAAATCAAATGAAGTAGGAACCCTTTGACTTATTATGGCATTGACTAGAGTAGGGTGACTCATGTCTGGCTTAAAGTTGAAAATGGATCTTAATCCCCCAAATGGTTAGCCTGTCCACACCCTCAGTCTCTCAATAATATCTGCCGTGCTTTCATATCCTGTCTGATTCTTTCTTAGGTTGTACATTTTTTATTTAATTAGAATCTAGACATCTGGTGATCAGATTCCATCATTTCTTCCTTCTAAGCAGGCTATCTTTTATACAATGAAACCCAACCTTTCCTTGTGTTTTTTAATTCACATTAAAGACATCTTAATGTGGATTTACACTGTCTGTAACAGCATTCTTCTTATAACTCTCTTCCTTCGCCACAGTTCTTCTCCTTACCAATTTCTGTTTTTCAGTGGCCTAATTCTCCCTCCACACAGGAGATACAAAGTGACCTTAACCTTGACAGGCTGCGTGAGTGTGTGTGAGTTTAAAATAATAGTGATCCACAGGGTAAAGATCAGCATTAAGTGGAAAAGGAAGGTAAGTGAATCAATAACTTCTGGCTTGAGAGGGAGAGGTAAAAAAAAAAAAGGTGTTCCATTCACTGGACCTCAGTGCCCCCCAGTGAGATACTGGGTTATCCATCACTCTGTATTTACTGGAGCTCTGTAGACAGAGGATGAAGACAAGTGCAATGAGCAACATCTGCTGCTCATTGACAAAAGAGACCATGCTGAAAGAATCACAAGCTGTTCTGGTTATTCCCAAAGATAAATTATGTATTAGGCCATTGTTTTATCTTAAATGTATATTTGTTTCCAATGGGATACATCTGGAGTGGGGGTTGCTTATTGTTTTTATAGCAGCTACAGCAGCAATCTGCAGTGTAATTATGGCATGGCAGAGCATTTGGGGTTAATTAGTCGACCAGATCTGTGGGGAATGAAACAGGACACTTCATTAACCTTCACTAATCCTCACTGTATTTCCTCCATGACAGCAAAACTGAGAAACCCAAGAAAATACAGAAAGTTTGTGAAAAAGTGAGCCAGGATATTAAGATGTTGACATTTATGAATGTACTATGGGGTAATCTTCTGAATTAAAACCTGCATGAACAGGTCAGTTGTATAAATTCATATCATGCTAAAGTGCATATGCAAATATGCATCTTTATCTTTATTTCTGATTAATTCATATTGCCATTAATAATGTGATATTAGCTTTAGAAAGTCTGACATTTTGGGAAATATGCTAATACCCCTTGTTATTAAGAGCTGACATTATCTACGGTACCTATGAAATATTAAGCTGAAGCAAAGAAATTATTGGTTTAAATATGAGTGCATATTGGAAACCGGGTGAACTTGAAGACTGGCTAAATCCTATATACATACCAAATACAGAATTCTATTTCAGTGATTGTGTAAATGTGCGATTGGCAGATAAACCTCATGAGAATAAATTTCTGCTGTGCCAGCACACATTGAAAAAAAAGTCTATTCTAAAACTTTGTAAACAATAATGCAAAATTCACTAAGGCTATACTAGTACTGGCCACAAGTTATAAGTGCATAATTCAAGGCAACAATAGTGAGGATTAATGAAGATTAATAAAAGCATTAAAAAAAAAACAACTGCCAGAGGGGCAAAGAAAAGTGGAGATGCTCCCTGCTTTGAGGGCTATTTTGGTATGTAGCCCCTCAGGAGAGGAAGCTGCCATTTCCTCTCTGTCTCCAAAATGAGCAGGTGGTTAATCAATTACGTGTTATCTCCAACTGCTGCAGCCGGTTGGACACAGACAGACGCAGACTAACACACACACTTGTGCACAAATAGACAGCCATCAGCAGCCACATCAACAGGCTCAACGCTCAGAAGCACAGCAGCCTGAATGGAAAGTTACAGGTGGTTTGAAAAAACTACAACCACTACGGATGGTTGAGCTAAGGAAAGACACACACAAGCCACCTGTCTGTAGAAAGCTCCCCACTGCCAGCCCTAAAACATTTTAATCATTTGACGGCCAATTACTCTGGAGCCAGGCAGAGCAGAACAGAAATGCACACTTCACTTATCTAGCACTCACAGATGGCCTTGTAGGCTGGATCTCTGCTGTATCTGTCCACTCAACTAGCACAGCTCCCCTCTGATATTGAGGAACAGGAAATGCAATAAGGTTTTTGGCAAGACTTTAGAGAAGGAGCCATGGGTGATGGCTATCATTAATCAGAAATGATAGTGGAGTAATATCATATTTCATTACACATAATCCATTATAAAAAAAAGGATTTTTCTTAAATGGCAACAGATCATCTCCTGAACAATTCAATTGCATGTACAGATAAGCAGGTATGCACTAGTGTGTGCAAAAATATACACTGTGCACTGCTTTCTTGGACCTAAATCATTACCAATCACCTAGCATGACAACACCACAGTTGCTTATTGGGGTTATATAAAGTTACCACTGCCTTTTAAAAATTTTTATTTAATAAATTAATTTAGTTGTTAGAAAAATGCTAAATCCAAAATAATAATAAAAAAGGATATACAGGCTGTAAAACTATTACCTATGCTTATTATAACAGATTATCATTAAAAAAATCCTTGTAGTTAATATTTGTGAAGATTTTGTAAGAGCTCTATCAGAAGACTGTCTGATTTGAACTGTCAGCTTACATCCTGCAGTTTCTTGACAATATGAAGAAAATCGAAGCACTTCACAGCAGTTTGATGGCTTGACATGCCATAAAATGCTGTCACTTTGTGACAATGGAAAACAATGCATAACTTTTGAAATTCAAAACTGTCTGATTCTTGTCAAACTCGCTCATCACTGTTCACATATTAAAGCTTTTGATCATTATTTGCCACAAGCCTGACACTTGACATGTTTAAACAGGCAGAAAATAAAAACAAAGGTAGAAGATTGTCACACCAGAAGTAAGTTTTTAGAAAAAAATGCAACCCCTGTCAATTTTCAGTAATGTGGCCCTAAAAAACTTTTTCTTAATTTTAACACAATATCATTAGCCGGCCACAAATTATAGTCACAATTTCTCCATTCGTGTTACCATGGAAACAGAGGTCTGACATTTAAGATATTTTAAGGGTAAGGTGGCTCATGTCTTTTTAGTTAAACCAGATAAACACGCAGCATCTCTGTGTGGTTCAGGTAATAAAATGTTCTTAATTAAGGCATGTACAACAAAAAACACATGTACTCTGTGCAGCTTATTCAGTCATAAAAACTTGGAATTTAACACAGATGATGTGAATCAGAGCAGGCAGCTTCTCCAATATAATTCTTTGTAGGCTTGTGTTTTCAAGCCATTGTCATTTTAAATACCAAAGTAGAATTAAATGTATTTATTATTATTATTATTGTTGTTATTATTATTATTATTATTATTATTATTAGTAGTAGTAGTAGTAGTAGTAGTAGTAGTAGTAGTAGTAGTGGTAGCGGTAGTAGTAGTAGTAGTAGTAGTAGTAGTAGTTGTAGCAGTAGTGGTAGCGGTAGTAGTAGTAGTAGTTGTAGCAGTAGTATTTTGAATTTAGTGGTGGAAGAAAAATACATGAAACATAAAAAACTGAACTAATGGGGCACATAATTAATGTGCCTTGAGAAATAAATAAAAAATAAAATCCATAAGAGCTATGGATTGTGAAAGCTTCAAAATTACTATGAATGCTTTAACACAATTGCAGTAGATGGGTCTTGTTTAACTTAATCTAAATTACAGCTCAACAGTATAGCATTATTTGTTCCATTTATATTAGAATCCATTTGAAACAAGATATAAGAATATTAAAAACGCTGTGTATATTTATTTCCCTTTTTTTAAGACACAGGGTTCCTCCTTTACCCTCAGCCAGGCGATGACAAGGGAAGAAGTGATGATGAGCAGTTTACCGTTTAAATGGTTGTAGTCTGCAAAGTGCAACAGTGTCCATTAGAGGTCTCTTAGGGCAATTAGAGCGACTGTATTATAACTTTGCTAAAAACAAATATCAGCAGAAGCTGTTTGAGGAATCATATTAATGCAGTTATTTACTGAACAAAAAAAGGCCAAACAGCAACATTATTTATCAAGTTGGAAAATTTTCTAAGTTTATCTGCAAACGGACTCTGATTTGTTTGTTCCACCCCTGTGATTTAAAAGGGGGCTCTCGCTGAACAAGCTGTCGGATTGGAATGGGTCATCCTGCTGATGCTCCGGCTGATCACCCGATTTAAATAGAGTGAAAACTCCGCCCACCCGGCTCGCCACCAGGCCACCCAGGAGGTAAATAGTGCGGACCCACTCCATTTTATTTTATCAACAACATGCGTTGTAGTGACAACTAAAATTTATTCATTGTTGCAACATTGTTGTTTTTCCCCCAAAAAGGAACTTCTTAAAATTTTCTTCACAACATACTACAGGACATTTTTTTCAGTATATAAAATGAAATAGTTTGTTTCTCATGCAAAGTGACAAATTGCACAGTTTTGTATATTGTGGACGCAAAAATATCTCACAGTTTTGATTTAAAAAATTTTTTTCTTACTTTTGCAGAAATAACACTAAATAAGTGTTAACTAGATTTAAATGTTATTGAACTTTATTATATATTGTGCATCATTCAGTTTTAATTTCTTTGCCAAAACATCAATGGTGATCATTTATTGGTTTTGGGGGATAGATTAGTACCTCGAGCATCACAAAATTATCTGTACTTTCTTGAGATATTTAGTCAAGTGGAAAATGTAAATGAAGCATTTTGTATTTGAACAATAAACATTTTTTTCTTAAAAATATTAAAATAAAAAAATATTTCTAATTCAGATTCAAATTACAAGTTAAATCTAATACGTGGTCCAAGACAAAGGCCAACTACTTATCTTTTGTGTTGAGAACTCTACTAACTGTGGTTTTCTTATCACTCTTTCATTCTGCAAGCATGTGGTCTAACAAAGTACTGCACTGTCCCTTCCATGAAACATACCCCACTGATATTTTTATCAAGACAGTCTGATAAGCTAATGATACTCAGAATGTCTTTCATTTGTGATTTCCGTGCATTAGGCTCTCTTTGATGGGGGACATCTATTGCAATTTTATAGCCATGTCATGAGCTGTAATGCTCCATGTGATGCAGTTGCAAGTTGCTCTGTACTCTGACACAGTAAATTACAATGTAGCTTGGTACCAATCACGTAAAGCCTGCCCGATAAAATCTGCATCGTTAAGGCAATGTTGTAACTTGAGATGTGTTAAAACAATGAAAAGACTTGCCTTGAAGAGAGTGTGTTAAAAAGCCACCATAATCTGGGTGGGTTTCAGGGTGCGATGACAGTCAGTGGCTCCTATTCACAGGTTACATTTAAGAGCAGCACTTTATTTATCTGATAGGTCAAAGTTCATGTGAAATGAACAATTATAGTAATTTTTTTTATCCAGGTACTATTTTTTTTTTACTATTTATGCCGAGGATTTGTGGGCCAATTCCTCTGCAGGGCCTACAAAATGCTGGGCATCACAGGAGCCAGTCAGCGAAGAGCTGTTACGTAGGCCACTCACGCAGCAGAAGTTGCGTCAAGGTGGTTGCGGATCAGGAGGGGAGAGGCGTGGCAAGTAGGGTGGTGCTACCTGGACACAAGCTGGGGCCTGATCAGCCCTGGCTGGGTCGCCTGGAGGAGGGGGTCTGATTGTTGAAAGACCCACAAACCACCTTTGATCCCAGGTTACATCACTGATGATGTGTTCAGGGGCACCATAAGGTGTATCTAAGAGCTGTTTTTACTCGAATCCCCAGTGACTACCATGATTGATTGTCTGATTGACAACCAAGTACAGATTGGTGACAGCTGGAGAGACAGCGGACAGCTCGGAACGACGGCACTGGAGCAGTGAGAGGTAGCATCCCAAGCTGCATCTTCCGAGAGGAAGAAACCCATGAAGAGCGTCAAGGTGGTTGTGGATCAGGAGGGGAGAGGCGTGGCAAGTAGGGTAGCACTACCTGGACACAAGCTGGGGCCTGATCAGCCCTGGCTGGGTCGTCTAGAGGAGGGGGTTTGATTGTTGAAAGACCCGAAACCCCCTGTGATCCCAGGTTACATCACTGATGATGTGTCCAGGGGCACCATAAGGTGTATCTAAGAGCAGCTATTAGGCCTTTTCAGATATTTTGAGCAACACATATCTGATTATTACTTACGTTCCCTTACAGACAAATCCAAATATAATAGTTTGCAACACAGGTTATTGTCATAGATTTTACTTTGTTTCTCATAGAAATGGAGGTTTTGTCTTTGTTTTATCAAGACCCAGCATTTGTCTGAACATGACCTCATACTGCTCTCTGTCATTTTATTAGCCCATTATCTGGCAGAAATTATCTTCTCATTAGCACACAATGGCAATAATAGCTGTTTGCAATGAGTGCAGGAGGCAAATGAATAAGTCTTTGATTGTTTCATGTAAAGCAGCACAGGGCTCAGAGGGACGTCAGCTGTGTTTATCCCTCTAGTTATCCCTCTATCCAAATGTCTAACTGAAGAAAAGGAGGGGGTGGAGTGGGGGGGTGGTGGGTAAAGTGGTGGCTTTCATGGGAATACTGCATTTTTCATATTTTTCACATTTTTATCTATTCACTCTTATTTGTACCCTTCTTCTCTAACCCGTTTCAATGTATTTACCTGCACTGTTTCACTTGGTTTGTTTTGTGTGTGTGTGTGTGTGTGTGTGGGGGGGGGGGGGGATGTTTTTCCTTGTTGCTATGAAGCAACATTTCCTCCCTGAGGGTGTGTTGTCATCCCTCTTTTACCCCCAAACTCCATTGGTAGTCTCTCCCAGCAAGGGCTCTAACTTGTATACAGCACTATCAACAGTGTGCCAGCTGCTTTAAGTTTATCTTTAAAGCCCAGCAATTTCCATGACACCAAACAAGAGTTAACAGTGGTGTCCATCACAGAAAATTCATTGATGTAGCGCTGCACATCAAATGCCTCTATCATTCTTTCAGTCTATTGACACAGCAACTAAAAACAGGAGCAAACGTGAAAAACAACGAGGTGTTACTGTGTGTATCTGTGGCAAGTGTCAAATGTTTCAAAGTTACTGATTTTTAATAAACAGAAGTAGAAATGTGCATTTGCCTTTGGGGCGGAGAAAGTAACACTTTGCATCAGCAGCATATTCATTATGCTCACCTGAAGGCAAGCAGGCGCTCGACCATGTGGCTTGTTGACGTCCACAGCTACAAGCTGCCATCCACCAGCGGCGTCTTCATGGAACATCTGTGGCACAGGGGCAAAACATAAGTAGCAAAACACACACATGCAAAAGCAAACTACACACCATTGAAATTACTGGACAAACACACATATCAGCCCTTTGGCTACATCATCTTGAAACATCTGTGGCCACAAAAAAGCTTAAAGCCTTCTACACACAGATTGATGCCCATACAGACAGCAGGATAGCTACTAAATACAGTATGTATGCCTAAGCACCTAACACTAGAAATAAAAACAGCACTTTCAAAAATACAGAACAGCTGGTTAAAACATTAATATCTAATGCTTCTCCAAAAAATGAGTGCAAAAACTTAAAAACCTAAGAAACAGAGCTGTAGGATTGTACTTTGGCACTGAAAAACTAAAAATGCTATCTCATAAAATGAATGGTGGGAGGAAATTATTAAAACAGTCAACCAAGAACAGCTTTAATTTTCAAATACATGATAAAGGGTATTTAGGAAAATGGGACTCCTTTATGAATATTACATTGGGAAATTGGATAAGGAAAGAATGGATGCTGTAATGGTATGAATTGTATGAGGTGGGTAATTATTAGTACAAAAAGATGCTGTTAATGTTATTGTGAGTAACCGATACACTGTATTGTTGCTGTTGTCTGATGATGTGTGCAAGTATGTTGCTGTTTATGTACATTTGTACTGGGTGTCATCTATAATATAAAATATAAAATATAAAAAGAGAATAAAATAAAAATTTATATAGACAGAACAGTTAACCTAAAGCATTCACTTCTGCCTGTTCGATAATACCAACATACAAAGTTGCTTTCAAAGTTTAGGAAATGATCTGCATATGTACATAATCAGGACCAACTGCAGAATTCTCAAACATTTTTTCATTGTTTTTGAGTCAGTCTTAAGAAAATCTTGAGAAAAATAGTGTGAAAGGACTGCAAGTGACTATTCAAATTCAAAAGAAGTTCGAAAGTTGTAGAATACCTTATGAAGGGTAATGGGGGAAACACCTATCATTACAGATCATTAAGACAACATGGCAACCTTGTGACAATGCAGACGAAATGTAAATGCATTTATATTGTCATTGGGATTTATTATCTGGCAACCATGAATGCCAGAAGAGTCAAAAGATTACCTAAGTCAATAAACCCCTATTCACACCTGCTTAGCTTAGCAACTAATAAGCTACCTCACGCAGGGCAAAACCCCATTTTGCATTTGCTAATATAATTTATGTACATATTTATTTACATTTAAAAATGGGGATAACATCATAGAACACAACTGTAAAGACCAGATGAAAGTTAAGGGGTGCATATGTTCTTTTTTTTAAAATAGGCATATATAAGCATTATGCTTCTGCCTGTGCCTTTTCAGTCACTACCCAATACAAAGATCGTGGAATTGTTTATATTGTCTAGAATGTTTATATTTATTGTATTGTGTGTGATGACTGAATAAAAATACTACAACTACTACTATTTTCCATCACATGTCACTACTAATTTAAAGTGACCCTTACCTCTTACAAAGTTAGGCTTGAATAAGTCATTCACTCATGCTTCCTCATTTACCATTATACTCTATTCACAAGCTCAATGCCAAATGTACAGAAATTTTGCTTGGCTTAAAAAAAAGAAACTCATTATAATACACAAAGAATACCGAAAAACAAAGGTTAATTTATCCTTTACATTTTATCAGCATAGTTAGGCTTTACAGTGTAATCTCCATTTAGAGCCTCCATAATCGAAAGTAACTATATCAAAGTCAAAGATTGGAAAGTGTGGCATAGGTTGTGTCTCACAGGGCCACATTCCTTCCTCTCTAGAGATGATGAGGAAAGGATTACATTGTTTTAGCCTCTGTGATTGACAGTAAAATGTTACACCAAAGCTAATTAGTTTTCCCCAATCCAAGATAAAGATTGGGGCATGACAATGTGATTACAGTTTATTTTGATAATGAAAGAAAAAAAGGCTAATTATTTTTAAGGTCTGTGGCAGCATGCCAGCGACTCAAGCCTGTTTACATCAAGACTGGAGCAACAGAGCTCTAGGTTATACCATTTTCCAGGATTTATCACTCTGAAGATGGAGAAGAAATAATAACACCAACAAATGTTTGTTGTTTCACAGCAATTTTAGAACCAGTAAATGTTTAAAAAGAAAATTAGGAATCTTGACAAGTCTAGTCCAAAAAAAGCAAACAACAGCTTTTTCTTTGACAGATCAAACAGCAAAAAACAAAACAAAAACAAAGGTAGACCAAGGAATTCACAATATATTTATCTTACAGTAAACTGCTGTTTAAATTGGTTACTCTCACAGTACTCCTTGTATAACATGTAATATATTTTCTTTAAAAAAATTCTTTCATTTTGTGAGATTTATTTAAATCATAACACCAAATCCAATACTAGTACTTCCTGCTTCCTAGTTCACTCCCTTGCTGTTTGCTCTGAGCTTTGATTTTAATTGTTCTATGCTGCATTTTCCCCCTTTAATACTTACAAACCAACCCAAAGTAGCTTTTGAATACCTATAAATCACGAGGACAAAAGCATTTTTCAAAATTCTTCATCTTCAGCTCTCCTTGTGCATGGCCTACACACAGCTGAAGTGTAGCACTCAGCTAAAGCTAAGTAGCTTGGAAAGGTGTAACGCTAGGCTAACGAGCAGCAAGATCCTTTCATCTCCACAGATGACCTGTTTAACAAGATAACAGCACTGGAAGCAAAAGTTTGCCGCCTCCAAGTCTTTCTTCTGCTAAAGTCTGTGATAAGACAGACTGGCTTTTACTCTACAAAACAAAAGACCTCTTTTACCCCTCTACATGGTAGGGGACAGGACTGGACGACAAAGACTGGTAAGGTTGACAAGAAAACTCCAAAACACTTGAATGTGAAATTGCAGAACAGATTTGCTCTGCTCTCGTAGGACCCAGTATTTTTATCGGACGACCATCTAGCCCAGGAATGCGAGTTGAGAACTGAAAACTGGTCGGAAAGGAAAAGGCCGCAAGGAGAGCTTAAGGCTTAGCCTGAAACTCTGGTAATTGGTGATTTTACTGTAAATGATGTTCAATGGATGTGACAAAAGAACACCAAAGTCTTCTGCTTTCCTAAAAATATGATTAGCGAGACGCAGGAGAGAATTCTGACAGCTGTGACTGATTACCCCCATCATTCTACATATAGGATCAAATGATGTGTCCAAGCAACAATCTGAGGTTCTGAAACAGGACTTTACTGGACTGTTACAAAAAAGTGAGTTCTCTGAAAGCAGCTGTATTCATCAGTGGACCTATGCCTTGCATCAGAAGGGGAGAGGAAAGATTCGGTAGATTACTGACACTGAATAATTGGCTTATATCAGCATGTGCTGACAACAAACTGTATTTTATTAAGATATTTATTAATTTTCACATTTTTAGGAAGGCAGGTATTTTTGTAAGGCAAATGGATACAATTTTAAGAAGTCAGGGGTGAAACTGTTCACCTCCAACCTATTTTTAATTCCTTCGTCATCCGTTTGCACTCAGCGCCAAGACAGAGATACATGGGGAGTTATCTCACAGGACAGACCAAACAAAACCCAGTTGAAACCCAGAGGAGGAGCTGCATCTACCCCCACTCAGCCTTGACAAACAGATACATTTGCGGAGGAAAGAGGAAGGATCTTTTTTGCTCCTAACCCCAACAAAGGACCAGGATGGTGGACCTTCACCCCACCAAACCCCAAACAGGTTATTGTTGTCCTTACTCTCCCTCCCATCTTTACTAGTCAGCTTAAGACCTTTTCCAAGCCAAGTGCAGATAGAGAAAAAAAATCTACCGGTTCATTATGACATGTATAAAAAGAAACTTCAATCTTATAATTTACAACTGAAAATTGCAAGGAAATCCTATTTCTCTGACATTTTTAGCAAAAAGTGTCATAACGCGGGGGCCTTATTCTCTACCGTCGACAGATTAACAAACCCTCCTCTGTCAGTAGAACCTGAACTTTATTCAACCAAGGCCTGCAATGAGTTTGCCAAATTCTTCACAGACAAAATCCAGAATATCAGACAAGCAGTTGGTTCATTAACAGCAGATTCAGGAGACATACTGTGCCCATTGAAAATCCAGTTTAAACACCATGACACATTTTAATCACATTAACAGAAAAGATCTAGGGACATTTTACGCCAGCTGAACTCTTCCTCTTGCTGTTTGGACATCCTGCCCACAGGTTTTTTCAAAAAGGTCTCAAAGACTCTGGAGCCAGATCTATCACAGATTGTGAATTTGTCTTTAATTTCGGGCGTCTTTCCAGAGCTTCTAAAAACAGCTATAATCAAGCCTTTGCTAAAAAAGGGACAACGACACAAATGAGCAGCTACAGGCCAATCGCAAATCTTCCGTTTCTAAGTAAGATCATTGAAAAAGCTGTTTTTAATCAGCTAAATGCTTAAAAATCAGCTAAAACATTTATGGTATCTTCCAGTCAGGGTTTAGACAGCACCACAGCACTGAGACTGCTCTGACCAAGTCATTAACGACATATGTTTGAATACAGACAACGGAAAAATGTCAGTCTTAGTCTTACTAGACCTCAGTGCTGCATTTGATACAGTTGATCACAATACATTCAAATATTGGAGAAACGACTGGAGAACTGGGTGGGCCTTTCTGGCACTGCACTTCACTGGTTTAAAATTTATTTATAGAACAGGAAGTACTTCTGTCAATAGATAACTTTACTTCTAAGCAGACCAGAATTACATGTAAGCTTCCCCAGGGTTCCACCCTGGGCCCTCTTTTGTTTACATTTTGCTTTCACTACTTTGTCATACGTCATAAAGAAAAACTAATTTAGTTACCATGGACACGCAGATATATATTACAATGTCACCAGGAGACAGAGGCCCTGTAGACGCTCTTGGTAAATGCATTAAAGAGATTAACGACTGGATGTGCCTGAACTTTCTTCAGTTAAAAAAAAATAAAATGGGTGATTGTCTTTGGAGCCAAAAAGAAACTTTTAAAAGGTCACCACAGAGCTTCAGTCTATACACTTTAAAACCACCAATAAGGAGAGAAATCTTGGTGTAGTGATGGACTCTTAACTTTGAAAAACATATTAAGGGAATAGCTAAGTCAGCCTACCATTACCTTAAGAATATATCAAGGGTAGAAGATCTGATGTCTCAGCAAGACCTGGAAAAATTAGTCCATCCTTTCATCTTAAGTGGGCTTGACTATTATAAATGTGTTTTAACAGGTCTACCTAAAAAATCAATTAGACATCTGCAGCTTATTCAGAACTCAGCTGCTCAATTCCTTACTAAGACCAAGAAAGTGGACCACATCTGTCCAGCTCTGAGGTCTTTATACTGGCTGCCGGTCCATCAGAGAATAGACTTTAAGTTTTGCTGCTGGTCTATAAAGCTCTGAATGGTTTAGGACCAAAAAACATCAATGACCTCTTGACCCAGTATGAACCTACCAGAACCCTTAGGTCATCTGGATCCAGTTTCTAATCAATTCCCAAAGTCAGAACCAGACATGGAGAAGTTATATTCAGCATCTATGCTACACATGTCTGGAACTAACTCCCAGAAAGCCTCAGATCATCTGAAACACTCAGTTTATTTAAATCCAAGTTAAAGACCCACCTGTTCTCTGCTGCATTTCAATAGTTTTATTTTAAAAAGTCCAAATTAGCATTTGTTTTATTTTATTTGAATTAACAATTTAGAAGAACTTTGTGCAGGGGTGGACTTTTTTTTTTTTATATTTATTTGTATGTGCCATGATTTAAAAAAAAAGTAAAGATATTTTTTAAAAAGTAGCTCAACCTAGAGAAGTTAACACAAGACCGAAGATGTAAGACCAAGAAAAGCTATGGAAAAATTATAGAAATGACTATTTTGAATTTTCCATGAACCTGACTTAAAACATTATTCAACTTAAATCTGACTTACTGGTTTAAACAGATTTATTGAAACCCTTTTATTAATTTATGAGTGAGTAATGGTGGACAAAATCATATAAGCAAAGGACACAACAAACGATTAGCCCTGTACTAAGTTGCTGTATTTCCCAGTGAACCAGACTACAGTGTAAGTATATGAAAGTCTTTATAACAATGATATTCACCTAAATCCCTACCATACAATGTAAGGCAGTATAAGGCTAACCAAATTAAAGCTAAGCTTAGTACTCCAGCTGACTCCATCCCAGGTAATGTTGTTCACCTTCTCACGGTGGACCCCAAATTAATAGCCCCTCAGTGTGCTCTTGCATGCTGATCAGATGACAAACTATACTTCCCTTCCACTGCCAAAGAGAACCAATTTAATTCCAAGTTCCTTCCAGTCCAGCAGAGACAAAACACATTTACCTCCTTCCTCTATCAGTGACCTCAGACTTGCTGTGGCATGAAACTATTGATAACTTTGGACATTCGATTTGTTGAAGATACAAAAACACTCAAACCACAAATTTGTCACATCTGTAATCACATTTGTGTTTTGTAGCTTCTATCTCATCAAGCACTCTTTGGCAAAGAACTGAGGCTGGCTTACAAAGAACACACAAACCTGCCAACAAAACACATATTTATATACATATTGAATCACTCTAAAACATTAGTTAGGGACAGCTAATATGATTAAGCACTAGCGGCATTCATCATTTTAATCCGTAATTACAATGGCTTGTGCCAGTAAAACAATCCCACTTTGCTACCAAGACAGCTGATTTGTCTCTGCCTTTGGTGTTGGCCGACTGCTGGATTCTTTCTATGATGAAAGACAAACTGAAATTACAAATACAAATCATTTTAGAAAAGTCAGAAAAAGAAACATGCCCGACTTACAGTAATGACACAAAAGCTATAGAAATTTATATATTGCTAATATCTAGATCAAGCAAATTCTCAACTAGGGTAAGTATCACTTCTGTGTTCAATCTTGTTCTTAAACCCAAAAGAAATGGTAGAGTATGTACTTTTTCTTATTTTATTCTGCAGTATGAGCTTTCAGACAGCCAATTTTTAACTAACTGACTCATTAGTGAGCATTCTCTTCAACGAAAGACATTGATGGCGAAATGTGTTTGTGTTCTTTTCTTTCATTATTCAGAATTCATGCAACTTTGATGAGCTCATCTTTGAAGAACTCAGTTTTAATGAACGAGCAGACCTTTTGCACACAATAATCAAGATAAGCAGCAATGAAGACATTTTTTATTCATGTTTGAAATTAGAACACATTTTGGCAGCACAAAAGTCAAGGTGCACAAGATACTCAGGTTGTCAGGGGAACATTTTGTTGCACTACTCATGTCAGTTTGTGTCTTTGAGTGTGACAGTTATACCTGTGTTGTAGCAGTAGAGGTGGTACTGCTTCTCGACCCCCACATCTGCTGAAATTGCACTCTGATCTCAGCGAATGTCTCAATGATGACGGCAATGAACACATTCTGGAGGAGTGAAAGTGAGAGAAAGAGCTGTAACAATTAAAGGTAAATGTCCATCAATTGACTGTTTTCCTTTCATCACATCTGTGAGGTGACAGTTGTTTGCTTATTAGGCAGAGGACATTCTAACAGGGGAAATTCCTTTTAAAGCTCAACTCTCCATTACAATTTATAAAAAAATAAAAAGGAGCAGTAGAGAGACAGACGCTCTAACCTTGACAAGCCATGCCAAGAAGAAAATGAGAGTTATAAAGTAGAAGTAGGAGCGCCAGCGAGGGAAACTGTCGATTGCTCTGTACATGAGGAATACCCAACCTTCCTGTGACGCAGCCTCATACACAGTAAAGATACTTGTACCTAGAAAAAAAAAATATAAAACACATCAGGCAATGACTTCTGTAAATCTCACACAAATCATTATGGTTTTCATTAGATTAAGTCTCAGCAGCAGGGTACACAACAGATTCCCATTTTGCAAATTACAGACATATATTCTTAAAGTCTTGTAGAGTTTAAAATGTAAACTTTAGTATCCTGTAATTCTTTCTTGTAATGATGATTTGTACTCTATAGTTTTTTTTTCTTTAGGTAGACTCATTGACCTGATGAAGTGATCTCTAATGTATGTCTTTGTCACGATCAAATTTCATCTAATGTACCTAATTAACATAAATCACGTAAGCTGGCCAAACCACAAAATGGAGCCCTGGGCTTTTTTCCATTTGCTGCCCTCTCTCTAAATGAACTGTCTGCATTTGTAACACTAAGCAAAAGATAATTTAATCGAGAGAGAAAAAGCTTGTCAATATTCTAATGCTTGCAAATCTTGAAAGTGTTGTCAATAGTTAAGGTTTCTCCTGAATGCAAGTTCACATAACAATCAGTGTAAAAACCACCCAGACCAAACATTTGGCCTGTAAATCACACTTAATGCACCATATTTGTTTACTGTGAAGCAATCAGTCTCCATCTCAGCTATGCAAAGATTAGAGTCATTGCAACGCTTGCTAATACTGGATTTAAGCACCATTCAGTTGATAAAAACACAGCAGGCTGCAGCATGAACTGCGTCATCCTAAGACTGGTGTACAGAACATCTAAGATCTCCAAATGTCTTAACAGAATATCCTGTAGAATAGCATAAAAGAAAATCTATGTTTATCTATTTAGTAGTAGAGATTACTAAACAGCAAAGCTAATTTATTTTAGAGAGCTTGTTTTTTGCATGAAATGCAGTCTGTAGTGTAGTATACAAAACATAAACCTTTATTGTACAGAAAAATTTACAAACATTGCATGATTGTGAATTTTTCCTTCTTGAAGGAAGTAGAGACAATAACAAGATTATACCTAATTCATTAAATCCACTATAGCCGAGCTCCTGTCGGCTAAGACCCAGGTCTTCTAGATTCACACATTTAAAGCCATGAGGACACTGGTAGCCCTCTCCATCACGGGAGCAATGTGTGTCAGGTATGGCCAAGCTGTTCCATGTCACTGTGCTAATAAAAAGGGAGAAACAAGTATAAATAGTCCAGACATTATATTTCAACCGGAAAGAAAATCTAAATAAGAAAAACATTAAGGACATTTGAGACTAGAATCCTCCTTATCTTTATCCTTGTCTTCTAGCCACAGGTGCTACCAGGAACTGCTGGATTCCACTAATGAAAATGAATGCCTTTAAATTGCCTGCACAGACACTCATCTAAATTGTTTATTAAAGGGTACAGAATCCAAAGGCATAATTTATTGCACTATATTATCACAAAGGGCAATCAGAAGCATATCAGTGAACTCCGATAAAGCTAATTAGACCAGGCTGAATAATATCAACGCATCTTATGAAAGGATATCACTTTCCTAGATGGCAAAGGGGAAATAAGTAAAGCCAAGGATCAGGGACAAAATGTCCAGTTATAACTAAATATTAAAAATGTATGAACCAAATAAAAAACAAATCAATTTGTGATAGCAAATTATTCACATAATTCACAAAATTGAAATTTTTAGATCCTGTCTACATTTTTTGCCTACATCTTTGGCCTCACAACTCACTCAGGAGAAAACATTCGCCATTTTCCAAAGTACGCTTACAACTTTTAACATCTCATTAATTTGAAAACCTAAAAAAGGTGAATTAAACTGAGAGCAATAACTTTGTAAATATTTTTGGTAATAGTTTTTGAATATATGTGTACTATATATTGGGAATTGTCAACTAAAATAAGAACTCAAATATTAAACATTATCACAATATAGTTTGAAATACTGTAAATCCACAAAATAAAGATGTCATCCATTTTCAGGCTTTACCCAACACACATCAGTGATGAGGCCAACTGCAAAAAAAACTTGATGCTCAGAAGAGGTGATCATACTTTGTTCACTTATCCAAAGCCCTTTTCTTCTAATCTATATCTTAAAAACAATCTTCTATCAAACTTGCATCAAATTGACTCTTGACTCTGTGCCAAAGGCAAGATGCAATCAAATTAGACGCATCATTCTTACTGCCATGCATTTCGAAAGTACTCAATTACAACAGTGTTGTATATGCACATAAGAATTCAGCAGATATCAGAACTCTACATAAATATAAAAATTATCTGAACAGGCTATTCATCCACTAATGGCTAATGTACACCAGACTGTCTACATATATGATAAGTAGAAATGAATGTTCTAATACAAAGCTCTTTTAGCCTTTTAATAACAATATATTTCAGTCTAGAAACTAATATATCCATCCATCCATTTTCTTTACCGCTTGTTCCCAGTAGGGGTCGCGGGGTGAGCTGGAGCCTATCCCAGCAGTGT
>JBAMHW010000014.1:10013659-10039443 GCA_037177495.1 Rhadinocentrus ornatus | reverse complement strand
GAACCCACGCATACACGGGGAGAACATGCAAACTCCACACAGAAAGGCCACCAACCCCCACATTTGAACCTCCCCCATCCGAGACTCGAACCAGCGACCTTCTTGCTGTGAGGCTGCGGTGCTAACCACCACACCACCGTGCAGCCTAGAAACTAATATATATTTATGTTAAATATTTATGTGGAAAACTAATATTCATTCGTACCCATATTGTGTGTCATTTGTTACGCAGTGATGGTTGAAAGTCCCAAACATTTGAACGCCAAGGATTCCATAGAGCAGAAGAAAAAACAGCAAGAAGATGGAGACACTCCAGATCTGTTCCCCGGATCGCCTGCAAGCATGATAGAAAGTCAAATTGTATATATATCTACTCTATCTGCTCCATAAAATGGGTGACTATTTAAAAGAAATCCTAAAGACAGAATTATACTTGAGAATATTGGTGATTCGAGAGCGGGGAAGCTCAAAGCGGAAGTAGATTCTGAAGGCGCGGATCATTATTAGTGCTCGGGGGATTCTCAACATTCCCCATGGAGACATCTGATCTACAAGCTTTGCTATTTCAAATACCTAAAAACAAGATAAATTTATTATTAAAGTATCGGTCAGCTGATAACTTGTGTGGAGTCAGCAAATGGCTTGATTTAGTGAGGGTACAATTTGGTTTCATTTACCTGTAACACTAGAGAGACCCAGATGAAAAATACCATGAATCCATCAAACATACACCAGCGATCTTTCACATAGGAGTTGTCCCCCTAAGAAGAAACAAGAGGCAAAATCACAGTAACAACTTCATAAGAAATATCAACCTGTTTATATAAATAACGATTAGAGCATCATTAATATTTACTTAACATATTTGAAAAGAAACTAAATTACACATTTCAAGGCGTCCAGTGTTGGGATGTTTTTGACTTATTTCCTCCCGTCGCTTTCTAAAACTGACACAGAAAGCTTTTAAAGCAATAGAAAGTCTTTGTGCGACTTCAGTAATGGCGTAGCAATATTCCAAGAAAGGCTACAAGCAGAATGTGAAATTACAGTGGCCATTTTGACAGATTGACCACAATGTTCAACTGTTTTCAAGACAAAATTGCAAAGCCCTTGAAGTGCAAACAAACTGAAATGTCAAGGGGCCAGGAGAAATAGGCATCCTTAATTACCACTTACAGAGCTAAATGGGGACTACGTAAGAAGCTCTTAGGGGGTCAGTCTTCTACTGGAAAGGCTGCGAATGGAAGGGTGTGTTCTGAAACACTCTAAAGATAAGGACCATGTTTGATGGCACTCATTGACAAGTACAAAAGCATGCAATTACATTCCTGTGCTGTGTGGATCATTGATTTTGGACAGGAACTTAGGAACTTTCAACAAGTAGCAACAAAATACAACCTCCAAGTTACATGAAATATAATATGTTTCATACCTGCACTCTTGTACACTTTGACAATAGAAGACGCTTAGGATTTCTTCAAAGTTCTGTGTCTTATAGATGACATTTATGATCAGTTAAATCACAACAGACTGAGAATTATCATATTTTATAGTTAAAGATGGGAGTGTCACCAAGATCTAAAAGTAATCTTAGATAAAATAAGAAAGTTTGTGTGATAAGAAAGAAATACTCCTCCTTTGTTCTTGCTTTTTTTTCCTGTCATATTTAGTCTAATTGTGTGTCTTTAAGCGCCTTCCTGTTAGTTATCTTTGATTTGCTAGTTAAGTTGTCCACATTTTTATGGCAGTAATTATGGGCCTTTCATCTGCCAGCTGTCTGTTCTTGGATGCTTCTATTCAACATTATTGGTCTACCTGGAATTTGAATAGGGCTGATTCATTCAAATATAGAAAACAACAAACTCAGTTCAAACCGTAAAAAATCAGAGATTCATAATATCTTTTGGCAAAATAGTAAGAGAAAATAATCATTTCTAATTTGGCTAAAATCATTGTTTTTGTGCTCTCCTCATAGACTGCACATAAAACATGAACACAGCCAATGAATGTGACATCATCTCCTGGTTTGCAGAACACCATTATGAATCTCGTGACTTTTTTTATTTGGCCCTCACTATGCAAGCTCTTTAGGTTGCAGCCAAGACATATTCCTCCTTATTTCAAAGCCATTGCACAAATTAAATAGGTTAGTAATATAAAGATTTAACCCCTACAGATGTTTAAGTACAGTGCCTGAAAGTGGCCATCCACTAAACTGCTGTTTTTGGCACTTTCACACAAGCTTTATTTATAAACTAAATGTGACAACTTTGTTTTCGTATCTTTTTTTTTTTTTAACATTTTTTTTGGAAAACAAAAGGAGAAATTTGATTCAGTGAACATTTCAATCAGGCATATCCAGCTCTGGTCCTTGAGGGCTGCAATCCTGCAGGTTTTAGATGTCTACCTGATCCAACACACCTAATTCAAATAAAATAGCTCTCCTCAACAGCTTGTTGGCAAGTTCTACCCAACCATGTTGAGCCATTATTCTGATTCAGGTGCTGCAGCAGGAAACATCCAAAACCTGCAGGACTGCGGCTCTCCAGGACCGACTTTGGACAACCCTGATTTAAAGTATATTTTTCTGTTCTATAGTCATTTAGCAGATGCTTTTCTCCAAAGCGACTTACATCTGAAGGTGGCTCGACAGTAGCTAGTAGTAGTAGTTAAGTACCATTCTTGCCTAAGGACCCAACTAAAAAAAAGAACACTGGGATTAAGATTTTATGCAAATCCTGAAGGAGTGGGCCAATTACTGTGACAACGGTGGAGGGTCAAAAAATAAACTGCAGGTAAAAGCGGGAGCTAGCTTTAACCAGTTTTGGAAATAATTAATTAAGCTGAGGGGAGAATTGGCAATGTGTCTGTCAGGAAGACAGAAGGTAGAACAAAAGTTAAGTAGTTGTTTCAACCCAATATATGTTGGACACACAAAAACTTTACTACATTTTTTCTTGTGTTGTTTGTTCATGGAAGACAGTAAATGTGGGGTGTTGTATTTCTGCTGGTTTTCTTGCATGTGACAAAGTTAGCTAATAAAACTAGGTGGCTAACAAAGTATCAATGCCCGGATTACTTAAATACTGTATGCAGATGCTGATGGCAGGTTTTACTTGTTTTTGTGTTTCTATTGTCATATCGTTAACATGAAAAGGGCTGTGATCCTGCAGGTCCAGCGGTAACAATGCAAATCTCACAGGACCTGGTGGTAATAGTTTGGGGAAGCTTTCCCATTAGATTTAATGAGAAAGTGTTCCCAAACTTATGACCGGTAGTGAAGTCAGAAATCCAATAGGGGCATGTGGGAGTGGGATTAAAAGAGCAGTTTTGTGTAGGGCCTAATACCAGTTTAATTATCACTTCCTAATACCAGTTTAAGTGTTTTGAAGCTTGATGGCATACCTTTAAGGCTGATAAAATTCCAATTTTTATCCATCTGCGACTGTATTTTATGTTTTCTCATTTCCCTGTGACTTGGCCTAATAATAGTCTGACACTGCTTTTGTCCTCTGACTGGTTCTTTGTAAATTTCTTTGCAGGACTGCCATAAAACAGCAGGATAGTATTTATAAATATAGCAAAGAATGCAAAACTAATCACCTCCATGCATCATAGCTTTTCTATAAAATTTAATCCAATGTAGGCTTTAGTGTATGAAAAAACACTACCTTTATGATCAAATTTTCCAAAATCAGTACAAATATTTAATTATGTATTTATGCATTTTTTCAGTTTCTACCTTGATGATTCCCCTGATGTGCATCTTGGCAATCATCTCAGCCGTGTAGAGGAACATCAGCAGCGTGTCCAGAGTAAATGTCACATACTGCAGGGGAGGGTAATGCTCAAAGGTCTTAGGGGTGTTCATACACACAGAGATGACACTGATGATGGCACAGGCCCGAAGCAAGGAATGGACCCACTGCAGGAGGACAAAAAATGAAATAACAAAAAAAATAAAGAACTTTTTGTTTTTTCTTACTGTAATGTCAGTAGGTAAAATAAAACAGGACACATGAGTGGACTCACTGGTTTGTTGATCCAGAAAATATCAGCACTGTCTGCAAGGGTCTCGTCCGGCCCAAAATCGGTCATGGGCTGGGCCTCAACCCGTGAGCTCTGTTTCCTCTTCAGCATGCTGGGGCTTGCCGTGCTATACAAAGAGTGGATCTAACAAAAGGGAAGGAGGCGTACCACACAGTGACCAAAGCTAAATGAGGAACAGGGGAGCACTCTGGCTGCATCCAAGTCGGGGCAGTAGCAGTAAACTTTCCTAACTTCAATCATGTGGATTAAAATTTGAAAACAAAAATTTAATATGTATCTAACGATGCAAACGTTAAAGATGTTATTGGCCTCCTAAAAACCTGAATTAAATGTACAAAGATTTGATTAACCAATATATAGAATCCATGTTAAAGCAGTGTGTAAATGGTGGCTGTATGTAAATATGTGTAGAATCAAGCCTTACCAAGCAGTAATGTCTGTTCCACAAAGCAAACTTCCCTGACTTGAACTGCCAGAGGTGTGTACTTTAAAACTGTGCATGCTGCATCACTGAATGGCCACTGTGATACACAACGTAGCACACATGGAACACAGAACAAGTGTTTTCTTACTGGAACAGCTCCAGTAACTTACCATTTCAAAAGATCATATGAGATCTTTATCATATTGAACACCAAGGCACCAGAAGAATATGCTGCACAGTGTGAGGAGGTTTGACTTGGTGTTACCTGTGCTCATCAACATCTCTATATATGTTTGTATGAATATGTGTATGCAGAAAAAAAAACTGTACAGGCCGTTTTAACATAAGAACATGAGAAGAAATGACACTCTGAATGGAGACAAAGCACACATACCAAAGGGAAAAGTAAAGCTGAAATTGCTCCAGCACTGCACATAGCATGCGATCAGGCATATCCTGTAAATAACACACAACAGTTAGTCAACATTATGGCTTATATGGTGTACAATACACTACCCACATCTACAGTACGCTCATAGAAGACAGGAATGCCCACCACGTCTGACATCAAGGCATTTATGCGACACGCTCTGTGAGTGAGTGAGTGACTGATTGAGGTGTTGTGGAAGGAGAAGATGGGGTAGAAGAAGACTAGCGGACTCACTGTGAGGCTCCTCATTGGTGCGTTCATCCCAAGGTCACAGAGGGGGTGGAAAGACCAACCAGATAGATAGACTACAGATGTGGAAAAGAGAATGCCCCAAATGCTCGGAGGTCCTGCAGCAGTAATGGTAGCCGTCAAAAAAAGCAGTAAACATGCAGCTATATCACACAACTATCCAATTAATACAATGTCTGTCTTTCCATCAGCAGCATGTAGACAGATGTGGATTACTGTGCTTTTATTTGGAATGATTCTAAAATCTTTCTTCTATCTCCCATGTAACCACAATACCAAGATGTTCTTCACAGTAAATTCGACTGCATGTCATTCCAGCAACAATACCCTTTGATGTGAAGGTAAAAATACTTTGATGGCAACCATGACTTTGGTAGGAAAATATTTCCAAGAATTTGTATATTTTTTTTGTCGTTGTTTTGTTTTGTTTATTTTTTTTAAGAAATTAGCACTGTTTCAGGAAAGATATGCCACAAAAAGGATTTATAATTTTTGGATAACCAATCTGTAAAGACAACTAACTGAAAAGAAAATATGGACATAGCCACTGTGGCTTTGTTTGCTTATTTGAGCACTATCCTAACCATGACCATCGTCGTCTTTGGTTTAAAAGCTCTTATGACTGAGAGGGTAATCTGTTTGCAAAGAAATTAGCCACATTGATGACCCCCAAAAACATTCCCTCCTTAATCGTACAGTTTATTGTATTGTTATACAGCAGAAATTTCTAATTTAATAACTAAACTTTACTGGAAAACATTTGCTAGGGCAGTAAGTAAAGCGAAAATTGGGGTTGAAAAAAATCAAGGGTAAAACTTTAATTCCTGTGGCAAAACACCAGCTAAGGATGGGAATACAAAGCGAGGAATACATCTGTATCACCCTGTTTTCCTTACATGTTCTTCCTAAGAAAAGAAACTGTCCATTCTATAAACCACATTTAGTTAGAAGCAATTTTCCAGCATAATTGCTACACTTAACATATGCAGATGGAGATGTGAAGAAGAGTGAAAACAAAATTGCAGGGTCTAAGTGCTATTATGTAGGAGTATAGGTGGCAAAGACTGCAATTACTTTCCCATTTGGAAAAAGGACATGTTCCTCATGCAGAATGATGTGATCTCTGGGCAGAATAATTGTAACTGTACGAATCTGAACATTCAAACTTTCTGGTTAAAGTTTTATTCCTGAGTGCACTGTGGCAGTATCCTATCAGCAAACAAAGATAAAAGTGTGGGTAGGAATGCCCATTTTTACTGTTCAAGTTTTACAGATTTTAGCTATACATAGAATGGGATTTAGAGTTTCATATAATACATCATTAATAGTTGAGTATGCTCAGAGTTCAGGAAAAGTACCAGAACGTGTCCTAATCAATATGATATATATATTTTTTTTTTTTTTTTCTTTTGCGTTTTTTAGATTTCTTTTGACTTTAAAGTCAACCAGCACCATCTTTGACCTTTTTTCCGATAACAGCAGGCAGATCACTTCAGACAAAAGTAGCAATGGAGAAGCAAACGGTTGAGAAATTAGCTAATTAAAAGCCTTCTTTTTTTTTTTGTGAAACATTTTTTATCAGCTACACCTACTTTATCCTTTAGTTAGCTGTGGAGGATGGGGGCTTCTTTCCAGCACACATGTTGAGACACCAATGTTGTATCCCCTGAGGAAAAAATAGTTACAGTAAGACTGCAGAAATGTCAACCTATAGAGGTTTTAATGTGATTATTTTCCTGTTGCATCATGTGTCAAAACGAGAAATGCTCATACATTTAGACCCTTAACAGTACCAATATGTCAATTAATAAATCATAAGGCACTAAACAGTTGGTTCAATGAGTAAAGTCCAGTATTGGCAATGCAAAACACCGATACTGGAAAAAGTAAGGAGAGCATTGCAATTACTATTGATGTTGAAAACTATAAAAATTGAACATTAAAAAAGGAACATATTTAATAACAGTGGCAAGTCTGGACACATCTATTCAATCAAAATCATTAGCCTCCAGTCAATGTATTAGGTGCACTTGTTTAATTTCTTTTTAACACAAACAAATAATCAGCCAGTCCCATGGTAGCAGCTCAATGCAGTAAGGCATGCAGACATGGTCCAGATGATTTGTTCACGTTCGAACCGAGCATCAGAATGAGGAAAAAAAGGGTTTAAGGAATTTTGAATGTGGCCAGATTGTCTGGTCTGAGTATTTCATAAATTGTTGATCTGTTGGGATTTTTATGCACAACCATCTCTAGGGTTTACTGAGAGTCTGAAAAAGAGAAAATATCCAGTAAGCGGCAGTTGTTTGAAAAAAATGACTTCCTGATGTCAGAGGTCAAAGGACAACAGGCAGAGTGGTTCAAGATTAAATAAAAAGGAATCAGTAACTCAAAAAAAATCACTTGTTACAACCAAAGTATGCAGAATATCATCTCTAAATGCACATCACATCAAATGCAGATGAGTTATAACAGCAGAAGACACATAGAGTGCCAATCTGCCAGCCAAGAACAGGAAACTGAGACAATTCACACAGGCTCATCAAAGTTGGACCAAAGTAGTTCAGATAAACTTTGCCTGGTCTGATAAGTCTCGATTTCAGCTGCAACATTGAGATGGTAGGGTCAGAATTTGGCATAATCAATATGAAAGTTAGGGTATGATGTCAATATGGACCAAAAATCTTTGAAAATGTTTCCATTCTCTGGTTGAATTTATGCCATGAGGATTGAGGCAGCTGTGAAGCCAAATCGAGGTCCAACTTAGCACTGGCATGGTGCACCTAATAAAATGGCTGGCTAGTGTTTCTCACTCTTGCAGAGGTTCTGAAAAGGCACAGGTGTAGTAACAATACTCTAAAAAGTGGCTGGTTGGACCCAATAAGAATACACATTAATTAAAACACATAAATAACTTTGCTTAGTTACATTCAAACTATAGACCATTTAGAATGAGCAAATTTCTGGAGTTCTGGGGATTAGGAAACTCAGTCACCAGGAGAAAACCCACACTAGTACAGAAGAAAACTTAACACAGACCTGCCTCAGTTGACCAGTTGGTCCAAAACCCAGAAAAAAAGGTAAAATTTTCAATATAGTTACAAGGGCACTGCACTGTTTCTTTCTTACTGACCATAACTTGTTTTCTGCTCTCACTTATTTTATTTTTTAGGTTGAGTTTCAGCTCAGTGAATAGTGATTAAGAGTTCACTAATAATTACTTAGTCAGTCAGTCAGTCATTATCTGTACCGCTTATTCCATTACGGTCGTGGGTGAGCTAGAGCCTATCCCAGCATTGTTTCAGGTGAGAGGCAGGGTACACCCTGGACAGGTCACCAGTCCATTGCAGTAATTACTTAGTGACTGCTTTAAGTATAATGTGGCAGTTGTGTTTTTTACCATGTTTATACTGCATCCAAACACTTATCTTTTCTAATGTTAAAAGCCTATCCTTCAGCTTATCTTCCATTAAAATAAATAAATAAATCACCCACAACCTTACTGCCATCCATGCCTATCATATTTGTATTCAACATTATTAGATTCTATCGGTGCAGTTGTCTAAAGCTGCATTTTTCCCAGAAAACCTCAAAAAATATGTTCCCACTGAAATAAGACTGCACAAACTGATAAATGCTACCTGGAAAATGCTCAGAGCTGTCCTGGTAAATCTGACGAGAAAAACATCTGGGTTATATGAGCCTTTATTTGAAGGTCTGGTTGTTTGACCTACTGTGGCTTCACGAGCTTATAAGGGCAACTGGGAAATCCTAAAACCATTTGAAGAAAATGCTCCTTTTCACCCCACTAAGCTGCTCCAATATGAACGATCACACATCGAGTAAAATGGCTGTCATCCCACAGAATGTCAAGCACTAAAAGTGTACTCATTTTCAAGTAGAAAGCTGAATGAATGGCATCGACCGAGCCAAGGTTACTATGGAAACGATTAGGAACAAAGCTGCTTTGAGGACAAAAACAAGCTAAACGCAATACGTATTCAGCAATAAGGCCATGCACAGGTCCTAAACGAAGTTAATATGATATGTGACAACCTGAGCACGTGACAGTGCAGTAAATTCAAGACATTATTTCATCAAGGCCTACTCCGGAGGATGAGATTTCCTCCACTTCCTGGACAGCCTACCAGCTAGCGCGCAGCAGCACCCAGCGTCAGCCGCATCCTAAAAGCAAACAGCTGGACGCTCACTTACGTTCCCGACCGGTCTGGTAGCGAATTAAGAAAACATTCTAAATCACTTACGAAAGGAGGATTTCCCTTATCTGTCGTGTCTAGCCCTGTCCATGACATCAGCTGTGTTCTGGATGTGCTGTGATCGTATGGGAGAGAGCGGGAGCGCGCAGGTTGCAATCACATCAACAGGACCAGCGCGTGCTGCGGTGGCGCGCAGGCGTTTCCAGGGTAACAGCTTAAAGCTCCTTGTGCTCCTTGTGCTCATCAAGGTCTCCCAAATCCATTCATTCAATCGATGACCGGATCCATTTTGTCAAACAAAAACCACCATAACGAGTTCCATTTGATCAAATCAAGTGATTCATGTGTATGTACCTGCTGTGTTTGGATGCATTCTGACTTTTTCATAGCAAAAGCATCTGTGAGATTCAAAGTAACTTCCACTTTGGTCAGCTGTGTGAAACTGCTGTAATTGTAGAGCACAACATGTACACACAGTTGTATTTAGTTAAGCTTAACATCCAGACTTAACTTCATTGTATGAGCACTGGTTCTGATTCTGGGTTAAAATTGAACTTGTCAAGAGCAAAAAAATATATAAGAAGTTATGCAAAGTTTAAATATTGTAGGAAGAATAATCTGCAATTTATGAAAGTGATTTGGGAAATTTTGATTAATGATGGCAGTTTGAAAAAGAGTTAAAACATTTGATTCAATAAATCAATGCTGCAGAATTAACCATGAAAAGTTTCTGTTTTTGTTAAATAAAATGATACAGATGTGAATATACCGCGTACTGATGGTCCTCATTAACTAATGCATCTATTTACTGAACAAATATTCCTCAAACTTATTTATTTAAACTTGAATAACTTAAATAACTGAACTTTGTTTTAATTTAGATATGTCTTACCAGAAAATGAGACTACTTTGGCAGAATCTGTCTAAATTTGAATTTTTTTTATTTAATTTGCTAGTTCAGAAACTGAACATTTAAAGTAAATGAATGTACATAAAAAGTAATTTGCCAAACAACATGAACACATTTGGGGAAATTTTCATAAAGAACAGCAGTTAATATGGTGAAGTTTGATTATATTTTAACATAGGGCAAAGGTTCCTTGGGACTATGCAGCCACTGTAAATATTCTAGATTACATCTGTACATTTTCTTTCTATGATATGAAAGTCTGTTACAAAAAGTTGATACTCTACATGAACTTGGGTAAAACTGCAATTAAAACCGAGGATAATAGAAAAGAAGTTACTCTGAGGACATTGTTCAAACTTGGACTTTAAGATAGAGCCTATCTAAACTAAAGTGTTTTATTTATTGGTTTGAAACCGCAACACAGTCATGGCAGTTCAAAGTTAGTCCTTTTCTTCTTTTCATATAAATGATTTTTAACTATTATTGTTTTCATTATTCACGCTTTTTTTCCCTGACAAAGTGTCTGGAGCTTGATTTTTGGATCTCATTTATCACTAGGAACATCAAAGGAAAAACTTAAAGCTAAACTTTTGCATGGCAGAGATCATCTGGAAAATTACTAAGGAAAAAAAGTGAAACAAAAAATTAGAAAAACAGTCTGCTTCTAATTACAACTGGTGACTTCTTATTTTGGCAGGTTTCCCCACTTCAGCTTCTGCCCAGGACTGAGTCTGAGAGTCCAGACTAATCAAAGGCACTTGTATGCAGAGGACTGTGGAACTGAAGGGATTGAGCCAGTTCAGGCCAGCCTGCTGCTCTTTCTCTCCTTCCCTCTCTTTTCTTTTCCCTCTCACTCTCACTCTCCTGTCCTGTCCTGTCCTGTCTGTTTAAGGAGCAATAAGATTGGAAAATTCCTTCAAGCTACTTTACTTCAGGTTTCTGTGGGATTTAAACATGCACACTGAGGTTTTGGTGCATTCCATGTTAGTGCCATTGTTTCTGATTCTACTCTCTACCGTTGAGGACACTTTGTTACAGTCGGTGAGGTGAGTTTCCTCAAGGCTTATGTTTTCCTTGTTTATTTTGAGGTAAGCTGGAGAGTAAGAAGTAAGAGGGAGGTGCACAGTTTTGCTGATAGACAACGTTTGGAAAGTACAGTGCAGTAAATTTAAGAAAAGGCTTCAGTATAAGTATAGTTTGCACTATTAGTTCCTGTGCATTTTTTTATATGCACTGATTTACTTGCCAGCTGTTTAACCTTGCATTCCAAGTCACATGGTAAAAGTATCAGGTTATACTCTGTGTAAAATGATATCATAGTCTGTGGTTTTAAAATGATTTGCTAGTTTTGTTTTTCTTGCTATTGTGGTTTTTAAATTAGGACTACACATTACATGACATGCAGCACATTCAGCTTGGTCAGCAGAGCATGGCCAGTCTCAGCTTTGTGAATCAGAACCTCAAACTGGACATGAAGTTTCCATCTGGGATATTATGGTACAAGAGTTTTAGTTAGTTTCAACCTGACCTGCTTGTGCCGTACTGAGCAGTTGACATGTTCACTCTTTGCACTTTTTTATGCACTTTAGTTTCCCATCACAATCCAAAGACATACACACTAGGTTATATCTTGAGGGACTGTAATTATCCAAGTGTGTATGTCAATTATGCAGTGGCAGCTAAGTGTCCCATGACTCAGAACAGGGTAAAAACGTAGAAAATGGACAGATTACTGACAAGTAATCTTGTTGTCTCGTGCATTTGTAAGATACCCATTAGTTCCCACACTGTGATTGCAGGCATGCTGATCGTTAGACATATCATATCTTCGTCTGTGACTGTCAATGTGCTCCATCTTACTGACAGAAAAGGCTTTGTGCTATGTTTACATCTGGAGCTAGCTTTGCAGGTCACTAAACTGTTTTAAAATCAAGAATAACCTTTTGTTTTATGCAGAATAGATGGTTTTCAGTCAAGTTTAGGTTACTCCTTCCATCTGAAAAAGTGAAAAACTTAGCTTAACCAACAGGGAAATCAAACTACTCATATTCCTTACCAGTGTCATTGTCATTGATAAAAATGAGCAAGATTTTGAAGAAATGTACAGTAAGTTCAAACTGCTGTCTGGTCATGGAACTACAAGAACAGCACATTGATGGATGACAGGTGCACAGCTGGACTCTGTACCCTGGTCCTCAGCAGGCAGCATTCTTATTAGATCTTCAAAGGCATATGTGTTGCTGAAATATAATCACTATAAAAATAAAACTCAAGATCTGGTTTAGTCCCAATATTAAGCGTACCACACATATTTTAAATGGTCAGTTTAAAATAAGTATTACAAAGCAATTTTCTTTATAACTTATTGTTGATCTAGACAGTTTATGTGGGTTTTTTTTGTTTGTTTTTTTTACACAGATCAGACAGCTTATATATCCAAAAAATACAACAGATGCTCTTTCTTAATGTGCATTTGACCACCATTTTATAGCAGCCCAGAAGGGACAAACCAAACAGGGAAATTTGCATGATTTTTACAGTCATCATCAATTATTTGTGGACATATGGAGCTGTTATTTTTTATTGAATTTTATACTGCTTAACGTCACTGCATCCTACACACTGGAACTTTAACAATAGCCTCTAGTCTGAACTCTGAGGATAGTCTAATTTTCAAATGTAAAGTAAGTAAGAAAGACCATCAGTGTTGCCGTTTCTGAATGACTGAAGTTATCCCACAAATCAGCAGCAATGCAACAAACAGATGTAATGATGCTGAAGAAGGTCAGCTGAGGCAGAAGCAGGATATTGCGCATGAAAATACTCAAAGGTCCCTTAAGGAAATGATGTGAATGCCATCTTGTCTCTGTATAGGAATATGGCTCATCTTAATTATTAGATTCATTCAAAATGTATTACACTGCTACAGAAAGGAGAAAAATTGAGCCACAAAAGCCAGTTTGAAATAGAACTACCTCCTGAAGACACATGGAGTGTTGGGAACATTTGAGATTCTGATTATTTGAAATGTTTTTGTGTTGTTGCAAACTGGACAGCTGGCTAAAAATAAGGGAGGGCTGGAGTGGGAAAAGAATGTCAGGCTGCATCCAAATGAAACAAATCTCACTAAGAAGGCCTATAAATTGAACTTGGAACAGTTGCTTGTTGTGCTCATTGAAAAGTGAAGTTTTTACTTGCATTGTGAATTATTTATCTGAGTTTATAGTTGTTAGTTTTTTCTTTATATAAACCTAAACAGAATGTTTATTTAAAGAGTTATATTCTTCTTATTATTCTTTTAATGTGATTTTTTTCCACAAAGTTGCAGTGATATACTCTAAAATGAAATGGAAAGCAAAGGATGTTTGCAGTCAGACATTTCTGCATATGTTTGTAAAAGTGACACAACTCAAATGTGGACTTTGTTTCTTAAATAAATGCAGGTGGCAGCACATTTAACATTTTGAGCTCTTAATTTTTCAAGGCAGGAGAATAAACTGACCTTCTGTGCTTTTCTTAGCCAGGTGGGTCTTGCATGCAAGCTGTCCACGGAGTCGTCCCTCCGCCGTTGCAGGACACCTGATGGCAAGTTATGCAGTGGTAGGGGCAAATGTGACTGTGGCATCTGCATCTGTGAAGCCACGGAGTCTGGAAGGTTCTACGGTCCTCGCTGCGAGTGTCATGACTGGGTCTGTGCTACATACAATGGGCAAATTTGCAATGGTGCGTTGATTAATCTACGTTTTCATATAAATCAAAGATCTAACCATTGTCTGTTCTAGCAGCATTGTGTCACAATGATTTTAGTTACACCTGAGGTTGTGAACATGCAAAAGATTCCACATGTGTTTCTACTTGGATGAGGCCTTTAGGGATGGGTCAGTAAGAGTTGCAGGGAATCTTTTTTTTACTGTGGACTTACATCAGAGGAGTTTGGCAAATGGACTCTCCGGCTGATGTTGAGTCTTTTTTGAGCCAGGTGCTGAGAGAATGCTAATCCTTTTAATGTCAACCAAAAGTCTGGCCTTCAACAAGCATTTACGTTCCATTTATTTCATGTAAAGAAAAATGCATTTCAAACTTGGAATGGTTTTTGAGTATTTTGATTCTGCCTGTATTTCTGTCTTTCCTGCAGCATCAAATGACAATCTACATTGTGTCTTTAACCGCTTACCTTACATTGGCAGCACTTCAAAGGACTTCATTGGAAATATTTTAATATTAACATATTAACACCTTTTGCTGGGAAGTGCAACTTTGAACTTATTTCACGGGTCCTCTAAAAGAACTCTTCAGGGTGCATCAATAGTCAAGGGCAAGTTCAATGATGGCAGGTTTGTCTGCAATTTTACTTTATGTTACAAATCCCACAGAGCAACTTTAACATAATCTAACAGATCACCAAATGGAAGAATAATATTTATTTTGCACCTAGTAATTCATTTTTACACCTAGCTAAAACTAATCTTGTATAATATACAGCTATGCAATAACATTTTAAAAACAGCTAATGTTACATTTTGTCCAAACAATGCACATCAGGCAGAAATCATTTTCAGGACTTTCCACCTGCCCGAAAATAAAGAATTTAGATCTTGTTCTTATTTTAGAGGGACATTTCAAAGGTATAAGTTGTATTATTACTTATCAATTTAATAATAAAATTATTTATTTGATCTTATTCCCATGCAACCTATTTGTATGTGTTTCATACTTTGCATGTTTTCAAGTGCCCATGTTGTTTAATCACAGCCGGTCCATCAGTTACCAGTGCTGCCTCATAATTAGGCAGATTCTTATTTGGCTTTGGCAGGGATAGATTCTGTAGTTGTAAATGTATTTGACATGAGCACAGTTAACGCTCAACAGACAGCGATTACAGAAATCAATCCTGGGCTGCAGCAAAACAATAGACAGATGATACAGCTGCGCTACCCATCATTTTTAATTGACATTTAAAATCGCAGCTGCAAAGAAAGGATGTCTCATCCTATTAAATGCCTGTTGCCTTGATTCTTGACTTCTTACAGCTCTTCTTCACTTCTTTTGCATCTCAAGTATGAGGGAGAAAGAGAGAAAATGGAGAGCATGAAGACTGAGAAATAATAAGGCTCAATGTTTGACGTCTTCCTTTGTTCTCTCTTACACTGTTTTTGCCTCATACCTGTCCTATAGTATATTTGTAATTATTGTTTCTTTGCTTACCCACTTATTTTAGTGTCTTTTCAAAGTTGGACCCTCATTGTGTTTATAAGCTCTGAATCAAAGTTTTCCATATATTCTTTAAGCCTGCCTAAAAGCAAGTTCTTGTTAAGATTTGAAGTTGTGCTACTGAACTTTGGCCGATTTTCTTAGTGAGGTATCCCCTAACGACGACTAATCTGGCATCCATCATGCATCCTACCTCTTTTCAGAACTTTCTCTCTCTCTCTCTCTCCAGGAAAAAAGTCAGTTTGATATTGACTCTTGTCTTCTATCTATGATGTGCCTTTTTATTGTTTTTCCCCTTGCTTCTTTTGATAATGTACTTGTTTCTTTGACAAATCAGCTAGTGTGTTGATTTCCAGTTCCTGGCTTGTGACGTGAAGAGCAGTTTCTCAGCCTTGGGACGCTGCTGGGCAACAGTGGCTTTAAGAATATACATAGTTAATGTTACTGTGCTATCAAAACAGGTCAGAAACATATTTTTCAGAAATGCTACTTGAAGCTCACTTTTCACATTAGACACAAACAGATTTAAACTTCAAGATCCAAACTAAAATGCTCTAAAATCCTTATGGATACTCAGTACCAAATGGAAGATTTTTAGTTTTTAAAGATTTGAAAAAAAAAAAAAAAAACAGCTACTTTTTGTGACTATTTCATAATATCACCTTTACCTTGTTGTGCTTCCACCCAAAAATATATTATTGGACATAAAAATTTTAAACCAGGTATTGTGTTGACTTGGCTCCTGAAAGGTAAAATTTACTGTAAGACTCATGTTCTATTTTGCATTGTTTGAGCAAATGCACCAAAAAAAAAAAAAAAAAAAAAAAAAAGAAAAACTTGCTTTTGAATTAAACTGCTGAAATTAAGTTCCAACCTGTTTCTAAGGCTGTACATCTGTCAGAGAAGATACCTTGGAAGCTGTGGGAGGGGAATCCTATTTGATGATGCAAGAGTAAAAAAGGTGTCCTTTATTGTCCCTGAGCTTTGAGTTTCGAGGCTTAATGGAGATATGTATGGATCTAGAACACGTATAATGTAGAATTGTACACAAATGCATTTGTGCGTGTGTGTGTGAGCATGCATGTGAGGACTACAGTGATTTATTTGGGAAGACAAGTTGGCTGCTGTGAGGAGCTCATTATGGTTCAGCAGTCTGGAGCGAGGCCCTGTTTCATCCTGATAATGGGGTTTCACTCACTGGTACACAGCCTGCCAGTGGAACCTAGATGCATCAGAAGAGAGATGGGTTTTCACACCCAGACAAGCACCCACACACAAACACACACACACACCCACACACGCACACAGAATAAATCTTGTTCACATAGAATACATGACGCTCATCCACACATATAAATACACACAGCCAGCATAAATTCGCACAGCCAGCCACATGCTCAGACAGTAATATGCCAATGTGGATAAAGGGCCAAGCAATTACATTTAAAGCATATTGAAAAGAAGATCCCCACCCACTCCACCTACAGCCCCCACATTAACACCACAAAATCCTCTATGGGGTACGCATGCACAACATGCATGGTGTGCTGTCAGAGATCGGCAGCCAATTTCTCTCCCTGCAGCTCCCTTATCTCTGCCTTTTACAGCAGCTCTCCGATAAGATCCAATAGATTTTTCTCCTTAGGGGTAAAGTATGTGTTTTCCTTTACCAAAAACATTAGCTTTCCTGGCATTGAGTTGTTATTTTACTGCAGATATGATGGAACACATCTAATTAACATACCCTAAGTCGGGGCAACAGGTCAAACTAGATGAAGAGGTTAAAGATTTTTTTTTTAAATTATATTAAAATGAAATGTAACTACATTGTTCAAAAATTCTAAGCTGAAATTTTTAAGAAAGCCCAGGAGATTTAATTCCCAGCCCTGTTCTTGTGGTTCTCAAAAACCTCAGGATCTTAAGCAAAACTGGCCTTAAAACCACTTTTTACTGTTTTTTTTTCTCCAGCTAATTTTTACTGGCTTATTTCCAGGCAAAGGGCATAAATTGGATTCTCAGAGATCAAAAGTTGCCTGTGCTCATTTGCTGAGATCATTATTATAACTGGATTGGAATTTTCCTGCTTCAATTAAAACCAGTAACTTGACACAAACCAAATTGAAAATGACTGTTATTGTTAACAGCTGCTACCCCTTCAGTCCAAGAAGTTGAAAACATGAGACGGGACAAGGAGCTGTGGTTATGTAGAAGGAGATGTCAGCTAAATATTCTGTGATAAAATCTGACAACCTAAACCACAAACAATGCCCAACATAAAACATGTGCAAGTAAGTAAATTCTGCTCCTTGTATACAAGGCTTCTATTTACAAATCTAATAAGAAAGCAGTGTGAAATGACCAAAATGCTCTATCAGTTTTCTTGGCAATAAACACACCCAACTTTAAACATGCATATCAAATGTATTACTGTGTCTTTTACTTGGTATTAGCATATTGTCCTAAGCCTGTTTCACACAAACAGTTTTGCATACCTAAATAAAAATGGACATTTCATGAACATTTGAACAGTTTAAAGATTATCAATATTTAAGTGATGTGGAGAGAACTTTGACCGTTGGTCATATCATCAGAACATATCATTCCACTTCATTCTTATCTACTACTTGCTCACTGAAAGCAAAGCTTTGATAGAAATCATTCATTCATCATTCATGCTAAGCCTTCTCAAATGGGAATTAACATCAGTAAACATGCTTCTGAAACCAAATGCTATCATGTCTATTATGTGTATGGACTGCAAAGCTATATTTAATATAGTATATTGCCTTGCTATATTTTATTACCATCAAATCCATCAGAATATAGAAAGTTATCTTTAGCAGATCTTTAGCAAGAAGTCTTGCAGGCAGCACTGGAGCTTTACTTGAGTGGGCTGATGAAGATGATGAGAATTTACTCTTTCAATTTTTTTTCCACACACCCTGTTCAGTTTTACAGCTGAGAAACTGGGTGATGACCTAAACTAACATCTGTTCACCAACTGTGCAAAGACTGTCATTTTATTCCACTGTGTGTTTTTGACTGTGCCTGAATCTCCCTGCAATCCCTCCCTGTCACTTTTTTAAAATAAGCTACATGTCACGAGACATGAGCACTGTGACACATTTCCAGCAGAAAAAATATACCAAAAACTATTTTATAGAAGGAAAAATTAAATATTTTTGTTGTTCAGCATTTGGTAATTGCTGCCATGGCCCTTCTGTTGATGAAAGTCAAAGTGGCAGTTTCCACACTGGTTTTCACAAGCTTCTCTCTTTTTCCCCCTCCAGAAATGGGCAGAATGAAGACTCTCTCAAATCGTTTAACATTGTTTTATTTATTTATTTATTTTTTTTTGCTTTTTTAAACTCTTATTTAGTATTTCTGGTTGTTGCTATGAAACAAAACAAATAAGAAAGCAAGTCATTTAGTCTCAATTCAGAACTTTTTGTATCATGTGGGAAACTGTCTGACTTCCATGGATGCAGCTTTTGCGTCAAATTGGGATGACATTTTTATTGTGATGGATCTTCTTCATAAAGCAGCACGACTAAACTTTTGAGATTTTTCACACTTTGGTGCCACCTAAAGGCAATATGTGACATCTTTCTTGCATCCTGTCTTGTCTCCTGTCTGGCCCTCCACAGCGAGTAAAAGCTACGTATACATAAAGCACTTTTAAGTGATCGAACAATAAAAAAAAAAAAAAAGTGATCGAACGTCCAATCAGAATAAAGATGTGCTGATCTGATCGACCTGAATCTGAAAAAATTTTCAATCCCACCGAAAGTGGTGGTTTAAACCTTTTTAAGATTGGATCAGCAGAAAGAAAAAACAAACAATCATGTATACAGTTATTCTGATTGTTTGTGTGGTGTAGGTTGTTTCTGCGCATGCTTGAACCATGTGGGGGTACCTTGACTCAATGAGTTTCAGGGAAGACTTGAAACATGGCAGCAGCAAAACAGAATGGGACTGTAGTGGATACAACATTTTTTGCTAGAAACTTAAAGAGTTAAAGGGAATTTGCATTTCAACAGTGAAAAAGGTTCAAAATAATAAAAAAAGAACAAGATAACACTTATTCCGGACTAGTAGGCACTGTGCGTGTCAAAAGCATAATGATTGCATTAAATCTGTCAATCACATAAACACAACTGATTGGATCACTTTATCTAGCATCCATGCAAACATGTCAGCTGGAATCTCTGATCAGATTAATTTCAGTAGGATAGATTAAATATTTGTCCATGTAAGCGTAGCTAATATTAATGCTTTCTCTGTCACTTTCTTTGTTGCATTTCCTCTGATAATATCTTCTTGTGTTTCTTTGAGGAATACGCTGTGCTGCATGTTCAAAACAGCCAGTGTTGATATCCAGTTGCTGGCGTGTGGCAGCACCATAATGCAAAATCCAGCTTTCATGCTGTGACACTCCAGGCTTGAGCTGTTTCTTAGTTTCAGGATGCTGCAGGGATCCAGGATGTAGGCTCCAGGATGTAATGAATGTCAGTTAGCCAACGCGAACGCAAAGTTTTAAGGTCAGAAATGTGTGTAGTGTTGCTTTAAGATGATATTACAAGGGCAAACAACAGAGTTTATGCTAGATCGGTCACTAGTCTTTCACAACGCAAACACAGAAACAAATGAGACAAACAATCATACATGCTCACAGTTTTGTTAGCTTACATTGCTTACTGTTTGAAGCTGAATTACCCATAGAAAAAGCATACAGTCGCGAGGAGAACAAACCACCACATCACCATCCTGCCAACATTGTCATTATAAGTTTTGACCTGGTCTAAGCCTCTTTGGCAATAAACAAGCCTGGACAGCAGAAATGGATATTTATGAACAAAATTAAATAATTAGATGAACTAAATGCTGGTTTATGTTCAGTAATTTATCTTTTTGGTGTAGTTTGTGAATATTTAAATGTTAAAAGTTAAATACAACAGAAAAATAGTTTTTAAAGGCTGGTGGATTTTCCTAAAATTAAAAAAAATTAACATTCTTTTTTCATAATAACCAAGTTAACAATGTATTTTAAAGATTTCATTGCATTCAGTACTTGGTACTTACACTGCAAATGTGTGTCTCCTCAGGGAAACATTCTTTCATTCTGCATCTTTCATTTTTTAACCTGTTGCTGATGTGAAACCATGAAAATGTTTTCCTACATCACAACTAATTTTTACATAGGAGAGGGATGTATACCTGCAGAAATAAATACAGCAGAAAATAAATATTGGATGAAAACATCCAAAAGTGTACTGCTGTATTTATTCTGTACATGTGAGTGGACAGAACTTGGCTCAGCTTTGATGAACTTCCTGTTGAAGTAGAAGTGGATAGTGTTTATTTTTCTGAAAGGCTTAGTGACCCAGGGACCAGTGGACAATTCCTCCAGAGATAAACCATAAAACAAACTTGTAAGAAATTCCTCTTACAGAACTGAACAGAAACAGTTAACAGTAACATCAATTCTTAGTGAGCAATAATGTTGTACCCTGATCCAAACAAAATGTCACTTATTTGAATTTATATCTACAAAGAAACTTATCATGCTTTCTGTACACAATTTCCCACAAAATAATTAAACACAAGCCAACTTTTCTTTTCTGATAACACCTACCACCCCCCTAACAGCTATTATATCTGAAAAATGAAACAATCTACAACTTTTTGATTCTGGTAGACTTCTCACTTAATCTCAAAGGAGCAGTTCAAATAGAGAGGTGCAAGTATAAGAGCAAAAACCCGTTTCCCTGATGGATAACTGGTGTTGGGCTTTGTCAGAGCACACTTTAGCCTTGCTAACCCCCTGTCATTCCCCCCCTTTCTTTTATAGGCTACATGCTTTCATAACCTGCTTTTCTTCCTTGACTCTGCCTGTGTGTCCTCTGTCAAAGCTAGAGAAAACACCACCCAGCACACTTTCATGTCAGCATCACATATGAAGTCAGTTTAACCAACACTTTTCCAAATCAAACTCCTCCAGTTGTATGACTGATCCTCATTTTATTGGGTTAAAATTGCTTCAGTACATAGTCAACAGCCCTGCCAATGAATGTCTTAGTAGAATATTGTAAAAACTGGAAGGATGAAAGCTGGGATTTATTGCTCTTTGAACAGTATCCTTAGTGGATGAGTTATTACCTGAGACAGGTGTCTCCTTGATCTTTTTTCCACATAACACAAGCTGATGTGCTGTTGTTTCATGCTCCACAACCCATAGGGAGAGGGAAGCAGAAATAATTACTCACTAAAATGAGTATTATGTTATGAAGAACAGAAGCAGAACAAAGAAAACAGGGAAATGTAATTTGGAGATTAAACATCAATTGTCGGCAAGAAATGAGCACAGAAGCAGCCAGGGGGATGATTTAGAATCTAAATATTTATTATATGTTGAGCATTAAAATTTTGGCATTTGGAATAAGTTTATCTCGGATCTGTTTCTTCTTTAAAAGCAAATGTTTTCAAAATGAATGAATAAGTGAAATTCTAAACCTGGATTTAGTTAGTTTAGTTGTCCTCCTCATCACTTTCAATTCAAGATGCTACATCAATAGTTACGATAACCATTAATTCTTGAATATAGACATCCATACTTACTAATCCCCAATGGATGTATTGGATCATTGATCAGAATCTGAGTTGTTCCATTGGCTGTCAGAGTAGCATAGGAAGGGCCCTGACAGCATCATACCATGGTGAAATACTGCTCAGGAAGTACCAAAAAAGATAAACTGTCGACAGACAGGAACCTTCCCACCTACATAAATTTTGGCCCGACAGACAAAGAGGGCTGTTTTATATTTCACATTGATTGTCAAGTGGAGATTAATGGAGGCTGGTGGGTGGCAGTAACTTTATAATATCCAATTTTGTCTTACAACTATCATCTGCAAAAATGACAAAGACGTGTCCACAAATAATTCTGCACCAAGTGCGGGCTGAGAAAATCAAAAGATAACACTGTCCACAGCGGATTTATTAATGCAGCAATGACTCACGTGTCACTTATCACTGGATAATGGCTGAACTGAAGAAATACTAAATACAGATAGTGTGCAATCTAGCAAAAGCGGCACAAGGTTTGAATATTCCAAGAATTAATGTTTTGCCAATTAAAGTTTAACATTTTTGTCAAACTTGTTTTATCTTTGGGGTGTTGCTGTCTTTAAAGAGCATTTTCCATATTCTGCTTTTCCTTGAACATCTTGCAAAGTGTCCCCCTGAGACATATCGATTATGAGGAGAGACTGGGAATTGCATGCTGTTAATGACTGATGGATAACCCTTGAAAAGGGCACTGCATTTACATGACGAACGAGTCAGAAAAATGATTGAGCATGACATGCAAGGCTCCTTGCTGCTAAAGGCAATGAGAGCAACATTTATAATAACTTGTCAACAGTCTTCATTTGCATCAAATAGTTTCCCCCGTTTTTCATATTGCCCACTGTGGCCATCAGAATTATGAGAAATAATGAAAGACTGCTTTAGTGGCTTTTCTGAACAATGAAAAATGTTCTACTGAGTAACTAATGTGGGATGGTAACATGTCATTCTGACTTTTTAAATTAAAGAAAACTTTTCTTCTTTGTTACTGCATGTTCAATATACATTAAAATAGGTTAAAATAAGTTTAAAATAACAATTTAAACACTCCATACTCTTGCAACTGTTGAATGGCATCCTACCTATTCAAAATAGCACTTGCATCCTTGTGTTAGGGTTGAAGTGAAGCAAGTAGATTCCCAGCTCTGATAAACAGCATGTGGTGTGTTTCCTTTAGATCGCGGCTACTGTGACTGTGGGATGTGTGAGTGTGATGAAGGCTGGTTTGGAGATGCTTGCCAGTTCCAGGAGGAGTGTAGCCTGTCGAGCAAGAGGAGCAGGGAGCTCTGCAAAAACCAACAGGGGGTGGTCTGCTCCAACAGAGGTACAGTGACCACACATAACAGACACAATTCTTGTCTGTTGAACATAGATGTATGTAAACACAGTCAGACATTAACAAAAGCTATGACAGTCACATGTGAACATGCATCAATAATATGAAGCAGAATTTTAAAAAGCTTTAACTGTATTGTGATAATTATAAGTAATTATAAATTGTGGCCATTTTATTATCTGTAAATGTTCCTTACAGAAAAAAATCCATCAGAGATTTTTAAGTGATGTGTCAGTCTTTCAGGACCTGACAGGACCTGGGAAAACAATCTAGCCCTTCAATTTATACATGTACTTTTAACTCTTGTCTCGTTAGGGATGTTCTCCAAGGAAAGCAGGCCGTTTTTATGGAAGAGAAGCGAGGGGTTAAAAGTTGAGATATGCTATATTACACCAAAAATGGGATTGGAAATAAGTGGAAATTGGTCTTAGGCTATAGTTATTCCAAGACTTGTACATTATTGAACCAATATGGGATCATCTTGACAAACAAATGGAACAAAGAGCACCTATATCCAAAGAAAAAGTTTGGTATGATGCCCTTTAATAAACCTGAAGAACAATTCCTGGAGACTGCTTAAAGAAATTACAAAAACCCATAGTTTGTCTGCGATGGTTTATTGAATAAAGGTGATCAAACCAAATATTGGCTTTAAAGCTTTTTAGAATTGTATAAATTATGTTTTTGCCTTTAATACCTCATTTCGATTCATGTTTGCGCCTTTAAATAAATCAGTGCATTTGATTCACATTCTCCTGGTAATATAAAAACAAATGAGGAGTGGTCCAGGATTTTTGCACATGAACTCTCTTTTTTTTTTTTTTTTTTCTCAAGCATAACATTTTCCAGTATCCAAATACATAATCTATTCCTCATCAATGAAGAAGAAATAAATGCATAAATGATATGCATAATGCATTTTGAATTTGGCCTTTAATCTTACATGTCACCATATATGTAATTCCTAGTGTGTGTGTCACATTAAATATGCACACTGTGAGGTCAGGTCAAGGTTAGAGCTGTTTTTCACACATTGACGGCTTCTCACCCACCTGAGCTTAACCTTACGCCTTGCCTGTGAAACCTCCAGCTACATGAGAAATAAACATGTCTTCATGGGTGTATATCCATATGTATATGTGTGCAATTATGTAATGTGCAGTTTGAGTCTTGATTAAATGTGTAGAATTGCAAATGTATTCACACCTTGTGGCTGTCTACCCTTTTACTTCTTTGACACATGATTAAAAAAGCCCCAGCACACACACAAACACAGCACCACTGTAGTTAGCTGTCAAACACCAACTCAGACCTGTTGGCACTTGATGCACAAACAGCCTAATGCATAGCTGCAGACTAGCTAGACTCATAGGCTTATGGTGCAATGAATTAAAACATCCTCTAATATCTGAGCAGCCACCTAATACAAAGATGAACACATGCCCAGAAAGATGACCTTTTCCAACTGATAAGCTTAAACTGTGCCTGAAGCTGGCGTTTTTCACAGGAACCTGCCACTGTGGAAGCTGCATATGTGACAACAAAGATGACAGGGGCTTGGTGACGGGACGCTTCTGTGAGTGTGATGACAGTGAATGTCTGGATGAAGACACGGGAGAGGTTTGTGGGGGTATGTCGACAATTTTTCCTCAGAACTTTGCTTTTGTTTAACATCTTATAAAAGAACTATCCATCCTTGGGTTTCTTTATAAACCAACTTATTCCAAGTATTATCAGCTGCTCCCAACTTCATATAATACTTTTTTAAGTATTATATTAATTAGTATTAATTCTATTTATACTAATATGCTAATATTTAAATCTAGCACCAACCATACTAAACTGACGGTATTGACTTGAACTTGAATATGATTTAGACACATACACTGATCAGACCAAGTTTGTGCAGTATGGATTGCTGGTTCTCTAAAATCTTAAGAGAGAACAGAATTTTTGCACTGTAGCCGTAGTAAATCTAATTTTGTTTATTTGTTTTATTGATTTGGTGGCCTTTTAGTTTGCACTGACTTAAGGTCCTTTTAATTTTTTACAATTGTCTTAATGGTCTTGGACCTTCTTATTTCTTTGACTTGCTCTTAAATTATGAACACTTGCAGACCCTGAGGATCTCAGGTACCAGTCTTTTAGTTGCTTGAAGAGTAAGGACCAAAACATATAGCAAAGCCTATGACAGAAAAAAAAACAAAAACACCACATCAGCGTTTACTGGTTGCGCAATGTAAAAATATAAAACAAAGCTCTCTATTTACCGGTCGATCTACGTTCCTACCCTCACCTATGGTCACGAGCTGTGGGTTGTGACCGAAAGA
>JBAMHW010000014.1:9993305-10003443 GCA_037177495.1 Rhadinocentrus ornatus | reverse complement strand
ATGTGTATATACATCTTTTTTTATACATACTTTTTTTGGTCACATATCATGTTTAATGTATATTAAATCTTACCTTGAGTTAGTACTCAATCTGATAATTCTGTCAGATTTATTTGTAGATTTAATCAAATTAACAGCGACTTAAACAGCTTAAATGCAGAATTTAAAACAAAGACTTTAAACAGAAAGAACCTTTTTTTAAAATGGAACAGATATATTAATATACTCATGTAAAATCCATAATGGAAGAACATTAACTAAGAATCATGCACGCTCACACACACATGCATATATATCTGATTACATTTTGCTGTTACAAATGCAGATGGTTTCAGCATAAGCATACTAAAAAATTCAATAGAATCTGATTTTGTTTTTTAAAGAAATTACCTGAAAACTATCAATTTATTTTTGGCTTGTAAGTGTTAAAGACAAATGAAAGCCTCACAAATTTTTCATTAAGTCAAGTGGAACAGGTTTGCATGTTCATGATTTTAACTAAAAATGAATCTTTAGGAATCCTTAGCTCATTCCTGTGTTTTCAGACAACAAAGAGCAATGACAAAATCCATCCAGAGTGCATAAAGCACCCTGTTAAGGCCACTTGGTTAATAAGAACCACGTTGCAGTACTGAGCTGCACCCATGTGTGTTTAATATATCTCTTGCACCTGTATTTTTTCCTAAGGGAACATACTTCATATTTCAACTTTGTACAACATTGCTTCTTATACTGGTACTTCCATTTATTCTGTACTAATCGCTGTCGTCATTTTCTGGAGACAACCTGGCAGTGTCTCTGTAATTCATGAGTGGGTACAGTAAATCCTGCTGTACTCTGCTGGTCTCTCAGTGATTCAACTTAATAATTCAGTTGGAGGTGGGCGTTATCACAAGTACTCAACCTACTTGGTCTGAAAGCTTCCAGACTTGTCAGGGGTTAATGTGAAGCATTGATTTCATATTTCATTTGGTTGTGGGGGAGGTCAGTGGGGAGTCCACAGCTTTTCAACTGCTGCTTTGTTTAGGATGAAAAGGAAGGATATGTGTGCTGTTGTATGTTATCATAGCAGCCACAGATATCCTTCACACCTATGGCTGCTGATTAAATCAGAAATCAGAAACCTGAAACCACACAGGACAAGGCAGCTGCCATTGAGTGGACTACATTAGAATAAAGTAAACATCAGTGTAGGCCAATAATGCAGCAATGGCAGCAAGTGCATACTCAAAATCTAGAACTAATTTGGTGTCCTTTTTATATATAAATTATTCATTACATATTTTGTCTGACAGTTATTTTGACAGCCACAAGCCAATACCACAGCAAGGTTGAGGACACATGATGCACCCACTCACATTATGACACAGCAAAGATTAACTTGTGCTGGGAGAGTTAATTAACTTTAATTCTTCCAGCAGTACCTTTAAATTATCTCTGAATGCTGCAACATAATGGAACTTTAAATTACCATGCGCAATAGAAAAATTAATGGGTTTTATGAAAGCTTCTTTTCCACTGCTAACAGTGTGCATTACCTTCACCTGGCATATTCTTAAATTATGTTTTTCTGCTTGTTACTAAATGAGTAATGTACAATGTGAGCTAGGAATATAACTATTGAATATACTGGGAGAATTAGTTTAAAAAAATCTACTAAGGCTAAGAATTTGTAACTATTAAGTGAAAATAAAAGCATTATGAGAAGTAGTATCTGCAAACCCTACATTTTGCAACATCTACCTATTGTTCTCCACCTCTGTTATACGTAATAAATCTCTTAACTTGATAAACTGAGGACGGAAACTCTCAGTCAAAACAATGACTTTGAATGCATACGTATGTGTGTATTCATTGTTTCAAATGCATTGTTTAATTTATATAATGCACATTTGGTTTAAGGTTTGGATATTGAAAACATTTGAAGACAAATGAATTGGCTGAACATAAAGTAAAAGTAAAGGGAGCTGGGGAGTCAGGAAGCAGTTTGGGAGCGTAAGGAACCTAGAGTAAGAGAGCGATAGAGAGAAAGAGGAAAAGTGAAGGAGACAGACGTTGGAAATCACTTAGGCATGGATGAAAGCGACTGGTACAGATGGCAGCTTGAGCGGAAAAGCCTTGAAATTTGAAACAGCAGTTTCAGTGCCTTTTTTCCTGAGAGATGGAGACAGAGACGCTTGTGGATAGCACATTCTTTTTACTCTGGTATTTCCTCAAGGAAACACCTGCTTTCAACATCTTTCTTGCTGATCCTTGGGATTCCTCACTGCTCTCCACAGGGTGGCCTGCAGTAGACATTAACTGTGGAACTCCAGCGTTTTAAAGCTGACTTTTTTGCATTACTTCTAACCAGATTTTTTACATCATCTGTATCCTGATCACATTATTTACTTTGAAATTTCATCCACTTTGTTGATTTTTTCCCACTATTATTCTTCACCTTTTTGCGTTCATTTTAGGTGACCATCATGTAGTCAACACATCCTGTTAGATAATTGCAACCCTTTAGATATTGATGGGATGGTTTCATTTACACAACAGGATGAAATGCAGGAGCGCAGAAGGGGGACGTCATTAGACTAAATTAATTATTTTGGTATAATGTCACAGAACTGGAAATGAAATCAAGGCTAAACAGAAACAAAATAAAAGGCACTGATAGAGATATCACAGCTGCTAGGCTGTGATGCTGAGTGATTAGGTTTTTTGGACACTGCTAACAACAGTTTGTATATACATATTTTCCACTTGCACCCAAATGTTTCTTGTTGATTGTAAGAGTTTTCTTTTGTTCAGTTGTAATAATGGGCAATGATTTGTAGGTGGAATGAGAGAGCAATGTTTTCACTTTTGCTTTTGGTCTTTTAGTTTCAAACCTCTTTAATGAAATGCGTATCACGGCTATGGTTTTGTTCAAGCTGTCACAGAAGCATCATTTTGGAATGACAAGCATGCATTTTTATTGTAAATGATTTTCTTTTGGTTGATTTAAGCAGTTTTTTTTTTCCTTGAAAACACTTTAAGTTAGCATGTAAACGATAAAAAAAACCTATCATTTTAGGGCCTTTCTGTTGCACTTTTGAGTGCATCATCTACTGGAAAGTATATTAGGCTTTCATTTTCATTAGATTAGGTTTTTGTGACAAAAGCATGTTTGCAGTCTTTATTTTGGCTCTGTATGGTGTCTTTTAAACATGATTTCCTCATGAACTTTGAATAGACCCCCGACACACAAACACAGACTCTGATGTGGATTGTTTAACGACTGCAGAGATAATCGATAAGGCAGGAAATATATGACATCACTAGTTGCTAGGGTAACTGAGTCCTCGGAGCAGATGGTGGTATGTTGTATGAGAGGCAGGGAGAAAGATTGCTATAAGTGTATTTGTGTGTACACAACTGATGTACACAACTGATGTGGTCATAAAATGTGACACTGATATGACATCAACAACACATTAGATGATGCTGGCAGTCAATCGGCTGTCTTGTAAATTTTTGTTCTGCACTATTTATTGCCACTAAATCCATCCAGTGAGTCATCAGAATATAAAGCCAAGCAAGCGCACATCATGAATATGATTCAGGTGTTATTTAGTGCCATTATAAACTAAATGTACCTTGCAGGGCAACAAACAGGGAAAATACTCAGAGTGAAAAATGAGTTTGCATAACATAGATATCAAGCTGCTAAAAAGAGAAAAAGGGGGAAATGAGCATAGGATGGACACAGTGAACTGGAAAGTCTCTTTTGTGTAATTAATTTCCTTGGTGGCCAGGTTACATGAATCACTTCGGGGTGTTTGGAAGGTCATTAGCTATTGTTGTATCTTTTATTCTAGTTAGTAAAGAATTGAGAATAAAAATTTGAAAAAAAGTAATGCACAGCAAATGAAAAATGATGCGTCTTTAAATTAACAGCACCCCTGAAAACCATTGCTAATGTATAGTTGATGTATTATTTCATTCTTAAACACAGCCATATGACATAGTTATTGTTAGTTAATGTAACTATAAGAAAAAAAGACTAAAAAACAAATTTAAACTGCAAGCAGTGATGAAGGCCCTCGCACCTCTGGTGCCGATCCAGCCTATTGCGCCGCCCCATCAGCCGCCAACCTCCTTCCCAATGCACGCTTGCTCTCGCCTGCAGCCGTATACTCACTCGTCCCCAGGGTTTCTGCCTTGGGTGGTCATTGCCTCCCTCTGAGGATCACCTGATATGTCACTGGGCCCAGTAATGACATCAGACGCGTTCATATTTCTGACAAATTGTGTTAAATAAATAAAAAACAAAGCATGGTTTTAAGATCTGCAGATATCAACATGGCGACTAGGTGGCGCTATAGTGTTTTTTCATGTTCTAACATGTTCAGGTTGGGACTTTAATGACAACTGCCTAATATCACGTCCTTGGGTAAACCAGAGTTATAGCCAATTTCTGTTTAATGGCGAAGGACTGAAACCTAACAGGCAGCCATTTTAATCATGATGGTGTAAGACGTTTGATATATTGTTAATCATGAGTTCTTCAAGGATGATATTGATGGGTTTAAATTGGTTTTGAAGGTTTTAAAGGGTAAAAAGTATGGTACTTCCTGTTTCCAGTGGGTGGTAACTTTTGATCACACATACCTCTGGAGTGTACAGACCGATTTTGAGGTCAGCACGATGCAATCCGTATGAGGAGTTTGTTCAAATGCAAGGCCAAGAAATGGGCAAAAATTTTCCTGAAAATTACACTTTTTTCAAAATGGTCTACTTCCTGTTGAAATTAGCCCATAGGTCATGTAGGCAGTTTTGTACATCCTGGCATGATAAATGAATGTGACGAATTTCATGCATGTCGGTTAACGCCCTTTGTAATGGCAAAACATTCAGCAAGGTCGGACCATCATTCTTCCTCCACCATGCTTCATAGGTTGTAGGATTTTTATTGCGATTCCAAGTTTTCTTTTACAAACTCTATGACAAACTTGAAATGAGCCATTAATTTCACGTTTGTTTTTTTTTATTGTTGCTCTAAGTGCGTAAAGTGGCATCATTGTCATCTGTTTTTAAGATCCAGTCAAATTCAATCCAGCTCAATCTATCTGATTATTATTCAGTTCAGTCAACTTAGTATATCCAAATAAGTCCAATTTAAATAACTCTATTTATATTATGCCAGTTCATTAAAATGCCTAACACATTCCACTTCTTGCACTCTATTCCATAGATAAAAAACAACAGTCCTGAATCTTTTTCACTATTAAAGGTATCTTCTTGTGGACCGATGAAAACCTGTTTCTTTGGATTTCTTTGCCTTTCCTTTTCCAGCATTCTTAATTTCCGTAATGCATCCTTCAGTACTATGTACAAGTTACTATTATTGTGACAAGATTTACACCACCTGTCTTGTTAGAAGGCAGACTCTTAGATGATTTCTAAGAGCTCACACTTTTAATCTCATCCATCTTGAAAAAGTAATTAGCACTTAGGATCACAGTTCCACATTTAATCTAAAATAGATGTGATTGCAAGTTGTTGTTTGTTTTTTTTTAGATTGTGCTGGAATTGTGATTTAGACAACTGCATTGAATGAATAATCAACACAGAAATCTTGGATATTCTTAATTGTTCTGCTAAATCTGCTGATACAATATCTGTATGTGTCCTATACTTTGCCCAGAATTGATCTAAACATGAACAGGCTGGTAAAATGGTCAGAGAGTAGGTCTGCTGAAAAAACTCCAGTGGTTCAGAACAGATAATGTTTTTCTAATGAGCTCCACTATTAGCCAGCATGTTCACTCCCCAGTGGTATTCTTTACCAACAGCTTACTGATTGAAGTGGGGTAGCAACATCTTGAGGTGGGTGTATGTGTAGCTGTGTAGCCAAGAGGATGTTTATTAGAGTGACTAATTTCCATGTAAGATTATGAAGATTATGTGGCATTTGTCTGCCAGATTGCATTGCAAATTTTACACTTCTAGTATGTAAATCAGACTTTAAAATCACAAAGTAAATAGAAAATTTAAGAACTGCAAATGATATGAGACATTTTAAAAAATGGAGAATCACCCCCAGCAGTTTTAAAAACACTTTTGCTATGAAAAACTGGTCAGATATGAAAAAACGTCTTTGTTTTTCTAGGTCAGTGCCAGTGTGGACAGTGTACTTGCCACCCACCTGGGGACAGTCGTGTTCATGGCAAGAACTGTGAGTGCGATGACCGGCAGTGTGAAGACATTAGTGGAGAGGTCTGTGTAGGTGAGAGCACAAACATGCACACACACACACGTGTACACAACAAATACTTGCATCCATTAAAGGCTCTGTGTCTAACAGGGAATTTACAAAACATAGCAATACACAAAGATCAAGGTGCACTGTTAAAGCTGTTTTGTGGAGAAGACAAGCTTTTTTGGGCACTTGCTTTACAAATAATGAGAGTAATATTCTTTTTTTCTAGATAGCTATTTGGATAAACAGCACACAACTGATTTAACCCTAACCAATTATCTCATCCTTACAATGGAATAAAAAAATTAAATAAAATACAAACGGGGATGCACAATGGTGCGATGGTTATCAAAGATCCGGTTCAAGGGGAAGCAGTAACTTTAGGGAGTTCTGTGCATTCATACTTTTACCCATTATGAGACTATGCAAAGTAGTTCTGTTCTCACCTAAAACCAACTTTTATAACTTGGTTTTAATGTGGAATAAATTGCTTTGAAACATATGTTTTAAGTCTTGGGTAGCTTGTCCTCTTAATTTAAACCATTTTATGGACTGACACAACAATGGGAAGATCACACTAAAGCAACAGTTAAAGCTTGATTAAAATGGACACCTGCTATTACAGATGCTACAACTGCCAAAAAGAAAATAAGGGAACAAAGGAAACCAGAGCAAGCAATAACCACTTTTATTACACATTAAGTAAAGCTGAAAAAAAATGTGTATTTCTGAATGAATTCTGTTTGATTTGATGTAAATGTGTCTTCTAAATACATACATCATGTTTAAATCTTTTATGTTTTTGTTTTTTATGTCAAAATAAATTAGCTGTAAAAAATAGATAAAACAAATCACAAGAAGTTTTCCCCTTCATCTTAAACAACAAGGACCTTTGTCTTCACAGGCATATTTTTACATAAAAAAGGTACCTTGGAATCTAAAGCCTTTGCATTTATTCTCAAATGTATCTGGTACAATAGAAACATGCCTGTGGAAGTGCCTTCCTGCAAGCTGGGCTTTGTAATTCGGTGTAAATAACTGCCAGAAAATAAATTTTTACTTTGTGTCCTAAGAAATTACTTTTTATCTTTTTTTTCTTGCATTATGATTCAAGCTTATTTTGCTTTTCAAGTACTGTTTGGTTAGGTTTAGGCTACCTGTTTAGGCCACTTGTCAATGTGTCCCAAACCCTTGCAAAAGTCAGAAAATGCAGACATGCAAAAATCTCCCCACTAAATGCATTACTTTGAGCTTTAGCAGGACCCCCCAAAAAATAAAAAAATAAATAAATAAATAAATAAATAAATGAAAATAAAAAATATAAATAATAAAATAAAATAAAAAAATAAAAAATAAATAAAAATAAGAACATAATTCATGTCTATCAGCATATCAGCATACAAACAAGGATTCACATAGTGTGACTATTTCTCATACTGCCATTAGATTGTTTAATTTGATAAAAGGCTTTACCATTTTCTATTAGTGGTGCAATGCAGCATCTGAGGTTACATTTTTAAAGTCTCTTTAAAGTGGGATGCATTATTTATATGAATGGATTACTTGCTCTCATTGTGTGCTTTGCTGGCCAGAGACATTCCTTAACAAGACATCTGGGGAAAGCCTGTCTGAGCACCAAACACTAACACAGTGACACACACAAATGCATATGGTGCAATCCCTGCACACCTGGTGTGAGGCTGACAATTTTATACTCACATGCTTGTGGAAGTTCTTGGGTGTTGAGAGGAGCTGAGAGGCTCTAAACAAGGCATCTAAAGTGGAGAAAGTAGATCAAAAGAAAGAAGCTTTATTGTGAGGGTTTGTAAGAAACTTTTTAAGGTACAGGGCTGTCAATGCCCCTGGATGTTTGGGCCTTGCTGCAGACAGCCAAGAAGAGACAAGTGCATATAATTCAGTCCTTCTGTGTTCACAAGCTTGTCAGTCAGCTCAGTCCACATTTGGCTCTTGAGGTCTTTCTCAAAACACATGGAACAAGAGGAGAGTGTGGCAAAAATGTCTACTTTACTCACTGGAATTAAGGCCTGTGTTATTTCTTTTGTGCCTAGAAGTGAAACATAAAGATGGCACAGAAGCATTAAAAAGCACAGGCTACTGAATGACTACATAAGGTCAGCTTTTAAATCCCCATATTCTGATTTTTGCATGTTAAAATATATGTTTTTTGACAATGATTTATAATGCATGTATGTTGAAGCGTAGCATTTGGGTTTAGATAGAGATATGGCCAATGTTCTTGAACTCCACAGCCCTGCAGATCTCCGTGTTCCAACACACCTGATTTAAATGAACTGAATCTCCTCAACAGCTTGTTGTCAAGTTCTGCACAAGCCTGTTATTGGTCCAAAATTGGAGGGCAGTGGCACCCAAGGACAAAGGAATAGGTTTCAACATGTGTTACTTTTTCTTTTCTTCTTTTTGCCTCTTTTCATTTTGAAGTAGGTAAGTGCTGATTAGGGAAGGGGACATTTTTTGGGAAATAAGTTTATATCTTTGTTCCACCCTTACTCAGTTCACCTCTTCCTTATGTTGTTCACACAGCTGTGTCAAAGTACTCTGAAGCACTGACAGACAGGTGCACTGAGTTCATAGTTTTGCTTTTCAGCAGTTTCACAATTATATTCCCTTCACAATCTGCACAGTCTCTGAAAGGCAGGTGCAGACTAATTGAATAAGAACTAGGTTGTCGTACCTTCAAAGCAATTAACCGGTCTCGCAAACTGGCTGATTGAGGCAGCTATGCATAGTTTGCCACATTCCTGTCCATCTAAGGCTACAGAACTTTAATTTATAGCCTCCTGCCAGCACAACTGCTGCACACAAGCATTCTCAATATACCTCCCACCTCTGCACTTCTTATTGATGAATAACTTCTACAGCAACAGGAAGTAAGGCGAGGGAGAGATGGAAAGATAATTAGTAAAGACACAGATATTTTGATTTATAATTTCCAGCCTTCAAAACCAATAACAAGTGAACTAAATAACAAAGACCAATAAAAAGGTAATATTCTTCTGGGAAAAATGGGTCAGTTGTGACACATATCAACCTCGGGAAGATTTGCAGACTCTGAATGGTGGTGTATTATTCTAATGTATAGTGTCAAATAAGTTTAACAATAACAAAAATGTTTTGAGAGGAAAATAAAGCCAAAGCATTGAAAATGTGGCTCCTCATACTCGCTGACAGACTCTGTCTCAAACTATAAACTGTGGTAAAGCACAGCAACTCATTAACCAGAAAGAATAAAAATTATACGTTTGGAATGTTTCACAGCACAAAGAACATGCACTTATGTCAACACAGCAGTGTGGGAAGGTACTGCATAACTAGATTTTACATTAAATTCCCTCTTCTGCCATGGGAGCCCAAACCTGTGTGTTGCAGAAACACACACTGGAAGAAAACATCATTTTGATCAGTCTGAACTGAAGTCTGAACATCCATGAGATGTCATTATCAGGCCTCAGTATAGCGCCTGCCAAAAGTATAAAGAACTATAAATCTTTCTTTTTTGATAAAGTTAAGAGCTGTGCCCTTAAAGTAAGTGTATTTTTCCTCTACTTGCCTTTTATGGCAATTATTTAGTGGTTCCTTGTAAAATGCACCACTGTACAAATAGATCTAAACCATAAAGTAGTAAAAAATTAAACAAATCAAATAGCAAAGTAATTAGATTCAAATGTGCTTAATGATGATTTTATTTTCTCATATACTGTATCTTTATCATTGCTACACACTGCAGCTTAAATTGGCTACACACCCAGTCCAAAGTTTAGACATGCATAGATTGAATGGAAAACTGTGTCCAAACTTCTGACTGGTACTGTATTTACTCACAGAAGCTGCAGCATCAACAGCAGTTTCATGGAATAAACATTATAGATT
>JBAMHW010000014.1:9975163-9989123 GCA_037177495.1 Rhadinocentrus ornatus | reverse complement strand
TAATTCATACAATTATATAAGCCTACATACTACATACAGCAAAATGTAAAAGGATGCAGGTATCCATCAGATACAAATTCTGGAAGACGGAACATGTTGTCATGTTAAGTTACATGAGTATATTTGCAATACTATGTTTTTTATCTAATACCAGTCTACATGTCATTCCCAAACTAGACTGAAAGTTTGCTTGAAAACTCAAGGCAGAGGTTACTCTTTGAATTTTTTATTTCTTTTTCATAATAAAACATTAAATGTGCCACATGACACAACATTTTGCATGGAAAACAATGTGAAGACCTTAATCATACATGGTTACAAATCTGTTTAACATGACATAACTCCAATGGGCATACTTGCCATGGTATATTATATTTGTTTTTGAAAATAAATTTTTTGTATTACATATTCTTCTTCACAAGGAAATAAAAACAATCTGTCCTGTAAATCTACACTATCCTAGTATTGATGAGAATAAAGTGGAAGAAACAAAGAGAAGGGCATAAATAGTTCCGCTGTGGCATGCTGGCATGTCCATGTCACTTCGAAAGGTGGTATCAAGGGATTAGAGCTGCTTTGACACAAGAGCTCTGTCCCTCCTTGAAAAGAGTCACAAATAAAATGTTTATGTTAATTCTACTTTGGCCTTTTTCATGCTTAAACTAGCCAACCTCTCTGTTTTATTTGTCCCATCAAAATTGAGAGGTGCAATAATATACTGCACACTATATTGCATTAAGTATTAAGTTACTGACATTACAGTACGCCTTTATATAAATATTTTATTCAATATGTTGTATATATGTATACAACAAACACAAACTGTATAGTGTAGACAAACTCATTGCATATATGTAAAATTAGCAGTACATACCAACAGTTCTTGATAGACATAGCCTACTACATGCAGTTTATCAATGCCATCCTCTCCCCATGCAACAGATGGGACAACGTACAACATAAGAGGCTGAGAAAAGAAGCAACCAAGTTTCTAGAATATTTCTGTAACACATTTGAAGAGAGTGAAGACAAAACAAAAAAGTGATTGGGATCTGGAGACGACATTACACACGAGGCATATATACGAGAGTAAAGAGGACAAACAAACAATCAAACAAAAAAGTGGCTACAAGGATGCACATTTACACACCGGTCATTTACATTTAAAAAAATAAATAAATAAATGAAAATGACGACAAAGTAATGACAGTCTTGGAGCAAGGAGCCTGTTTACTGGGCCGGAGAAGGGTTGGAGTGGTAACCAGCCCAGCATGTAGAGTTTGTTAGAGTGGAGGATAAGTGATTGGAATAAGGGCAAAACTTGCGCCACAAACACAATTAGAGCCGTTTCCGGATCCTGTGTGAGCATGTGTGGATGGTTATTGTTATAGCATTAACAGCTTTGTACAGACAAGTAATGGCATCTACCTCATGTGCTGTAACAAGAAATGGTTATGTAAAATCCAAATAAACTCAGAAAATTAACTTTACAATATCAATTTCTTAATGTATTTGCATTTTAGCAGCATTCAGCAGCAAAGATCTACTCAATACTCTATATATTCTTATCTAACAAAACTTTTAGGGAAAATCATTAAAGCAAGATGTAGCCTAATAAATGCATTGATCAGATAGAGCTTTGATTAATTTCTAACAGTTGTGATGAAAATGCAAAACAAAGGATTGTTGATTTAACCTTCAGATTATGTGTGAGTGTGCATTGAAGCATTCAACATGCCCAATCAGCTCCTACACCGAACGTCTATGTGTCAACAATGCCCATACCTACTTCCTTATAGAGAATTCATGCATGTGATTAATTTAAGGTATATCTACATCTCCCAAAAATGACATCAGTCAAGACCTTCAAGGGTCCGAGTGGAGATGGTTCTTTCAAACTTAACAAATGATATTACAGTGAAAGCTTTGATGAATTAAATCCGAGAAATAATCTGTTTCTCTTTCCATTTTCTTTAAAGACTAAGTTCTACTTAAGATGAAAAAAAGACTTTGGTCGTTTTAGAATGAAAACATCTGAGTGTGATCTTTCATTTAATTTCTTTTTCTCTTTTTTCTCTGATGAGTAATGCTACGTGTCCTTTACATGGATCTATCGGGTGAGTGAGGCACCTTTGGCCCAGCTGGGACTGGGATCTTGTTTTTGCATGCCGGGAATCAAGGTCCAAACAGGCACGTAATAGGCCAAGATGATCAGTACTGGACTCTGCATGCTGAGCTAGGAGACAAATCCTCTCGTAATAATAACAATATCTAGTCATTTAAAAAGTTATGATTTTTAATAGTCATTTTTTCTTAAGTTTTATACAGTGAAAATGTTACACTATAAGCCATCTCTTGAATAATTGCTGCAAATAGAGAACATAATATTAACCTTGTCCATGCTTTAGTTTGCTGAACCAAATAGGGATGCAGCCAGTATAAATGTCACCTACTGGTTTTCAGCCATGTTGTTTTCTTTGCTTTAAGTAGATGCTGCCATAAGATGGCTGCCAGTGCTGCAGTTTAGACCATCTGGGTCAAAGCCACAAGCCTCGCCTCGTAGTCCAAAAAAAGTCAGTAAGTGAGGGACAAAGGCCTACAAGGCCTAGAGATATTCCTAGAGCCCACGCTCTGAAATAAGATTAAAGAAAAATAGACTTCAGGTTTTCTATTTACCAGAGAAGGCGGACTGAACCGCTGGTGGGACATAGATAGTGATATGTATACACCATTCCTTACAGCACTCTCCCACCCACACGCACATCTGTTTAGAAATGTGTGTGTGTTTGTATGCGTGTAGGGAGCTCCTCGCATTGATTGCAGAAGCGGTAATTAGCACTTTATCAACTATGATTGCAGGAGCTATCTGCCAGCCTCCAGTGTGTTTTTATGGGCTGTAAAAAAGCAACATCTCTGATTTGCCACACCAAATTTATGTGACTGTTTTTTAAATGTGTCAATGTTTTTGTAGGCAAAAACTAAATTTGGACTGTTTTCTATGTTTGCTTTTTTTTCTTTTTAAACCCCACGTCTATGTTCATGTGTTTCTTAGAAAATAACACAACTCCTTTGGAAAATGGTTTTATCTTTTCTAGGTTCCATGACAAAGAGAAAAGTGTGTGACCAGAAATAGAAAGAGAAGGAGAGGGGCCCGGACTTGTAAAAAATATAGGACAGTTGTCCAAATATTTACTCTATCTATACAGTCTCTATCCCAGAACATAGCTGGTGAACTGTGGTATAGAAAATAGATCTGAAGGTACATAGACTCTGCTGCAACAGGGCATTAAAGAGAGAGGGAGGTTTTTTTTGGGACAAACCGTCATCAAGAGAAGTACCACAAGTGTCATTGTGAAACATGTTATTCCCATGAATTCTCACAGTTTCAGAGGAATTGAAAGGCATTCCATGATCAAAGGTCCTCTTCCCTCCTGTGCTGAACAAACTCAGCCACACCAGAATCCATCTGCCTGCATGGAGACAGCTGGAGAAAGGGAGGAGGAGCGAGATAATAAAGGGAGGGAGTTTCGCTTGGATGTGATCCACAGAAAAAAGAGGGTCTGCAGTCTTGTTGGAAAAAAAGCTTTGCCTCCATCACATTCCTCCCCTTAGCACACACACACACCAGACACTACCCCAGGCAAGGCTATGTGGCGGGTTTGTCCGGCTTGCTGACAGGTTTGCCTCCGTTCATCACTGCCGGCTCACTTGTGCTTTTAATGGGAGGTACTGCCGCCTTGGGCACTGTCTCTCCTACATCATGCAACGATGGCTCTCTGTACATGGCAACTGGAGGAGCAGACATGACAAAAAAGAGCAGAAAGAGAAGGGAAAAGATGTTAGCAAGAACAATGTCTTTGCCCTTTTAAGTTTATCTCTATCCCTTAACAAAAAAATGTTTTGCTTTCTTTTAAAGGTTCTACTCAGAAATAACCTGCAGTGAACACGCAACACCTTACTGATTGATAAAACTTGATGCATGCTTTGAATATAACTGGGCTTCACCCCAATGTTTTGACTTATTCGTTTCTCCATCAGAGCTGATTCTGAGTCTAAGCATGATTTTAAAAAAAGGATTGCAAAGATCATAATTATCTTCCGCTTTTCAGCCTCTACACTACAGCTGTATTACTGTCTTGACAAGACACTTCACTTTGATTCCATGTTTAAAATGATGGGAAGCAATCAGGCTGGTGGCTGAGGAGAGTGGCAGTGGCATCTGCAGGACTATCAACACTTCATACTAGAGCTGCTCTGCCTCCCTAACTGCATGCCTTTAGTAGGAAAGCAATTTATTCAGCAAGTACAACTGAATGTACTGTAGGTCAGATATTTCATAAACTATTTTAATTGTTAAGTATAAAATCGAGTCTTAGCCTCTAAGAGCTCATTTACACAAACAAGTAGAGCAAGTGGTGACGAGTGGCACTCTGCTTTATTTCCTCACATTATAAAAAAAATAGCCCCTGCAAAGATGACTTCCACCAACAGTCGGGATTTACAATCCATTCCTGTTCTTGAGAAAGGAAAAGAAATTAACAGAGATTATGTGGAACATGTTTGATAAGCAATTTGCTATATACTGTCTCTCTCTTTATGCGCTTATTAGCTATGATAAACATCCGGTTAACTCTGTCTTGACAGACCATCTGTTGATTCAACTAAATCTGGTGAAAAAGACAATGAAAATATATATGAGATGGCTCGTCTATGTCTTGGCTTTTAAAAGATCTATTATACAGCTGTCTTTTAATTGAGTAGGGTGAGGTTAATCAAGCTAAACATATATTTACTGCTGGAAGGGCTCATGCAATATTAACAGTTTGACATGAAACGTGCATCTGGAACTAAAGCAGTGAAGGGAATGAGTAATGAGATAAAAGAGTCAATATTCAACTTGTATTTATTAGAAAATGAGAACCGTGTTCTAAGCATTAAGCTTTTTAAATCTGCAATTTAGAGACTGTTGTTGTTCCCACTTGCTATTGCACACATGTAGTACATACCTTCTAATGGCTTGGGCAGGAAGTGAGCAGCTGGTTTTGTTTTTTTCACCCGATTCCCTTTCATGGCTTGGCCCTCTTTATTGAGCCCTAGAAACCATGCTCTCCCCGACTCCTGTTGTCTGTACAACATGGAGGAGTAGATCACATAGTAGTTCTCAAACACAGACTCTTTGAACTTGCATTCTGCTGTAAAGAGTTCCTGCAGAGACAGACACAAACAGCTCATAAGAAAATCTTAAAACTAAAAGCAACACTGATTAAATTTTATCTGACTAAAATATATGCAGCAGGCATTTAAATTAACTTAAATAAATGATTTATACTTCACATTGTGTAGGAATGAAACAGATATCAGATTCATAATTTATAGTATGGAGGTCACCAGGACAACCGTCACCTTTAGTTTATGCTCACACTGTAAAGAACCTTGCCAGGTGAAATGAACTTCATACTTCTACCTGTCTGGAAAAGGATGAGAGCTGCAGTGTCCCTCGCTATAATCATCTTCAATGAAATGCAACTCTTATTCTCTCCTTGACTCTAACCTTGACTTCGGATTCGTTTCACCAATTAGCTCATGCCCCCAAAAGGAAGTATATATTGTTAGGCTCTGACACCAGGATACTAGCCTTGGGAAGATCCGACCACCCAGATGTTGTTGCCAAATCCCTTTAATAAACCCTCAGTTTTGTTTTGCCTTCTTCCCAAATACACATCTGCGTTCAGCAACTTGCTTGTCACTTCTGAACTTGTGCAGATAAAATCAGAGATAATCACAGGATTACTTCATCCTTTGAACCTTGTTCTGGTGCTGACAAATGAACACCAAAGCACCACATCTCTCTCTGCTGTTACCAATTCATCAGAAGGGTGATAAAATCCGTTTCCACACTGTCCACCATGCCTTGCTGAAAATAAAGGCATTCATTGGGGGTGTATTAATCAAAGAACACTCATCTTATTGGAGTGCTTCGCCATGTTTCACTCTGTGCTGCCTTTATATGTGAAAACCTCTGATTCACCCTGTGTTGCACTTTTTACAGCCTGTAGTCTTTAAAGTCATTACACAGGGATAAAAAATAAAAGAGACTTTAATTCCTTTATAAATAAACAGCCTACAATATTTGCAATCATTGTAAACACCAAATTTGTTTTCATGAGTTCACTTTATGACTATGATATGCTGACATATTACATATTATTTTATCCAGATTTAAACTGATACCAATACAACACAGCACAGTACAATACTCAATAAAACAATGGTCTATGTAAAATTTCAGATACAGTCTATCAAATGTGGTTCACATATTTCAGTCAGATCATACAGAATAGCCAATCATATGAGTTGCTTCCCATTAAAAGTGTCTGCAAAATGTAATTCAGTGTAACTGGGTAATAAGCTCACTGGTGAATTGCTGCCATGAAATCTCATCCTCTGGACAACATTTGGCTGACAGAGGAGCTGAGCAAAAAGAAACAAAGGGACAACTTGGATGACAATAATGATCCTAAGAAGGACCCGGCTAAGTGTCCTTTCTATCCTTGCTCGAGGACTTGTGGGCCTTTCCGAGAGGAGGGCACAAATGTGTGATGCATAACGACAGCAACAGCTGACATGCCAGAAAACTCAAGAAGAGCAGCATGTTCAGTCCCAGTTGAAAACAAAGCGGTTAGTGCAGACATTAAAATGTCAGACTGGAGATCTGTTGCATGAGATCTGTTTTGTAAACGAAATAAGTTGCAGCAGGGTGCTTTTCTTAAACCAATATAACCACTGTTCTGATAGAATGGTTAAACATGCTGTAACAAACCTGAAGCTGAGCGGATTAGAAGGCAAAATAGTTTTACATGGTTCCGTGGGTTGCCTCAGTTAGTAATTATTTTTACTTTTCCTCATCAAGTGAGCTGGCCCCCAGGTTGGTTTGGCTTCTGAAATAGGACACATTGCTCCAATGCCAGTCCAGGTTTAATGCAGCAGTCATTACTTATGTAACACCTACAAAACAGCCCTGAGTAGAAGTAATCATACAAGCCAGTGCCAAGGCCATAACTGTGGCTAATCGAATGCCTTCACACGAGCGCTTGTCATTGTTTACAGGCTGAGCATGTGGAGGTGGTTTGTTTGTGGAACAAAATGAGCAATCACCATAATCAACTTCATTTGTAGCTCAGAACAGTGAAGGCAGCTGACGTTAGATAAATTGGTTGCTGACTGTATTTTAAGTGGTTCAGAGTTAAGTTGAATGCTTATTATCTTATTTTTTGTCTTAAAGAAATAATCCTGCCTTGTTGTCATTCATCCTCATTTTATCACACAAAAATGTGTTAGAGACAAGTCATTCAACTTATATTGTACACATTATGGAAAATATTTTCTCCATATCTGAACTGGTGTAAAAAATCCTCCAAGCTAACAGTTACTGCGATAAAGTGTGAGACAAGTTTTTAAGTGTGACAAAAAAAGCCCTATGTGAGACTTGAACATCCAGAGGTACATGAAGGCTGAAAGCAACCAGATGCTGGGTATACCGAAAAACCATAGAGGAACAAAACTGAGATATTTAAACATCTTTCAACTCATAGTCTTTGTTTTATTGGTACTATGTTAACAGTTTTGGTTTTTATCTCATTTCACTACAATTTAATACTAAGTTGTGATAACTGTATGAAGTTATAAGCCCCTATAATGACTCTTCTAGGCCCTTCATGATAATGTGATGGTTAGAACGGTCATTTCATGGCAGTGGTTGATGTTTTGAATCTTGGTTGTGTGGAGTTTGCATGCTGTCCCTGTAAAGTTGCCGTGGCTGCTGGTCTATGTACCCATGACAGAATCCCCTGCATAGAGGGCATTTTTCAACTAAGCTGAAGCACAGTGGAGAGGAAGGACATGTATTTACAAGTCTGCCTTCTTTTCAACGCTAACAAGTTCTGTTCTAAAGAATATTTAAAAATATATCTACAGTATATTTTCTTAGTGAGTACTTTTTGCTGTGCCAGTGCTAAGAAAGCTTCACAGGGAGCCATAATAACTACAGCAACTTCCCTTAACACTCCACTGAGCTTTTCCTAAAGAAACTGCTTTCCTTTCAAAGGAACATGGAGAAAACACAACAGTGTAGTTCAGTGAGAAGGGAATCCCCGTCGAGTCCATACATAGAAAACATAACTCATGGGAAGCTTACAAAAGTTACTGCTTCATTCTCTTTATGTGTCAAAATACAGTTTTATTTGTTTGTTTGTTTATTTTTCCTTGCTTGTTTCATTTTTTTATTTTTGCCTATTTAATGTAATTTAGTGTTAATCTTCCCATAAAACAAAAAAATGACATTTACCCTGACTCAGGGGTTGTCTTTATAAGTATTTCAAAGAAGCAAATAAATGAAAAGTATAATACCTCTGCTGCTGTTTGCTGTATAATTTGAACCAAAATTCTAACTATTTTTGAGAGAAAATCTGGGTGACATTGAAGGAGAACAAAATAAAAGGAGATTAGACACAACACACACTTTCACACAGTGGAAAATTGAATTATTTTTGAGGCACCAAACGGTTGATTTTCTACCCGTTCGATCTCCCCCGCTTGGCACTCCACATCAGTGGCTCCCTGGCTTGTGATTTGCCATGCTTTTGAATGGGAAGGCCATAATTGACCTTGGCCGAGGACAGCGTTAGGGCCAAAACTGTTCAGCCCTATATAATCAGCCCCCGTCAGTAAAGCAAAAAGAGTGGGATAGAAATAAAGAACAGTTGAAGCAAACCAGAATGACTTGACTCTAAGAAAAACAGGCTGACCAGGGATGTGACTCGGGGAAATGAAAAGATCCAGGGAGAAACAATAACAAGAAAAAATGTCAAACATAGAGAGAGTATGAGTTCAACATAAAGAAAGCCCTAAAACTGACTGAATAGCATTCAAAAACAGGAGCAAAGGGACTCACTCTGTGAAAAAGAATATTTGGCAAAAATAAAAAGGAAGAAATTGACAAAGCAGGTTGTAATTACAAAGCATGACAGCTCAAAAGTAGGTGAGAGGAGGTTCATATGAGAAGGGGGTATTCATTAATATGCAGTGACTGCTCACTACCCCAATGTGAAAACCAAGAAATTGTTTATTAATGCTGCCAGCATAAAACCTATTAATCCATGGCAAAAGGTCAACCTCCAGAAAGCTGAGCAGCATTGACAATGCTCCTCGGCTCTCATATGTATAGAAGTCACGTCCACAGTGAGTGCAGACAATGGGGGCTTCAGCAGACCTGTCTGATTATTAAACTCCGAGGAGGAAGAGGGAGCAAATGGGGAAAATATCCAGTAAACAGCTGAATGAATTGTGCATACATAGTACAGTTAGAGCTTTCCCTTTTATCATGATCTAAATTCTTGTGGTAGGATATAAGAGCACATGCTGGTCAGAACTAAATTATACAGAAAGATAGGCTTATACATTACCTAAAATTATTCACAAAGTTTAAGCTAAATTGATAAAAGGAAAAAAAATCCACTCAGCAGTGGGTAAGAAAAAAAGTCAATAGGTAGCAAACTGCTACTTATTTTATTTAGTTTCCTTGTCATTGTATGCCCTCTCAAGCATTTTGCATAATTTTAGTGGCCGGCGATATGTTTTCAAACTGATTTACTGTGTAAAATTTTACAATTTCTCCATATAATCCTAGACTACATTATTTAAAACACTTAATATGCCAATGCAACATTTATAATCTAACAAAATAAAAGCAAAAACACATGCTGTTTGACACCGTGACCATCTTTTTTAAGGAAGCATGACAAAAAACAGTTACCCTTTCAAAGTGTAACAGTACCCAGAAGCACTTACTCTTTCAGTGGTGTTTCCCTGAAGGCAGAGACGCATTAACACTGAACCAGCACAGCTCCCTTGACTTATTACACACCCACCCACCATTGCACACAGAAAGAAATGTTGTGCAGAGGTGCAATTCTCAGTGAAAGTTGTTTCTGTAATGTGCTTTATAGTACTTTTCTGGTTGAAAGAAAAACTCAAGAAATGAATTGAGAAGAAGGCTTAAATTTAAAAAAAAATGTTTAATGCTTTCATCAACAAGTTTATTTTATTTTAGAGCAGGCATAAATATGGTATATAATATAAAGAAAACTGCGTTATTGTTTACCTTTCTTATTGAAATCTTGAGATTAGGCTTTTCTTTATTGTTTCTTTAATAAGTTTTAATGAGATTTGAAGCTGAAATGAAAGCATAACTTTGTACAGGAAAGATAGTAGATGAGCCTGCTGGTGAGCAAATACACAAAGTGCAACTGCAGGGTTTCATGTGTTTCTGGCATCTGCTGTATTTGATCTGTAAATTGGTGCCAGACTGGTGTCAAGATGGACACATTTTCTTAGATTGGACAGCCGTCTCTTGTCAAACATGCCAGAAGTCTACTGTGTGCAACAAGCTGACAAAAAAATATCTCAGACACATTGCACACACACAAACAAACAAAATTACTAAGGTGGAAATACAGTCTGGAAATAATACTGTACAGATGGAGAGGTTTGTCTGCAGGTACAGAGCTGCTTCTCCTCTCCTGCTTGTTCTGTTTTTGTGTTGTTTACACCCTCAGGAACTGAAACTGTGTCCTAGTTTTTTTTTTGTTTGTTTTTTGTTTTGTTTTTTATGAGGAAGTGCATGTCCTTTCCCTTGTTGAGTCACTTGCCACTGAATTTACACTTAACCATCGCCCTCATTTCAGCTTTCAGATGCAGTAAGCCTTCATCTAGGGATATACTCAATTATGTAAGGAAGAAAAGCATCTTATTTGTTGATTATTATATGTAAAACTCAACACTCTGAACATGAGTACACCAGTGCTGTTTAACATAAGGTGTTTGAACTGACATGTGTTTCAGTGAAAAACTCCAAACCATCAATAAAATGATTAAACTAACATATAGTCAATACAGATTTTTCCCTTGTGCAAAAGTCCCTGATGAGTGACTCATCACACTCCATTTAGATCCACTTTATCAGTGTGGGATTTTTTCCTTTCCATTAAAATAGAAGTTTTGTTTAAGAAAGTCTATAAATTTTACCAACAAAGATGATGCAAATATTTCACCGTCTTTTTGATGGATGTACAGATTTTTAAGATTTCATCAGCCTTTTGCCAAGATGGATTTGATCTTTTCAAGAATTTTGCTGACAAAAAGTGAAAAATGTAAAACAAGAATCCCAATTCTACCCCTGGGCACACACTGGATACAGCGGCAAAGATGCTAACAAAGGAAGGCAAAACACATATTCAACATCAACAAAGATGTAAAACTGATTTTCAAATCATGTTCCATCTTGTGGCAATTATTTACAAGCTCGTTTACCATCATAGTGCTGTTATCAAAATCTCTAATCAATAATGTTCATTAACGCTAACGTTAGCTAGTTTGCTAATGTCGCTAACAGTTGTTAGCATAGCTCTCCGTGTGTATTATAACAATATATCATAATGTCTTCTTTAATTTTTCTCATCTTATTGAAAACAAACATAAAATATGCCCACAGCCCAGGCAATTGAGACGTAAGAGCATCTTTGTTATCGTCAGGTTTTTTGCCTTTCGGTTGTCATAGATACCTGCCACTACGTCTGACATAGCAACTCACGACAACTTCTGATGATGTATGATGGTAAAGTAGGGGTGTCTAATTTCCTAGGGGAATGTTTTCACCCCTTTCCCTTACCACTTCGTTTTAAAGGATGAGGGGTACGGAAAAGCAAGGGGTAGGGGAAGGGACAAAAATGTGAAATGGGATTGGGTCTAAGTCTCAAAACAGTTGTGTTTATGTGAAGCAGTTGTGTCATTTATCATCACAGGATCATGTGATGGGCCATGGGAATCTTCTCTACTGAATTTTGAAATAATTTTTCATTGCTGTAATCTGGATTTTTAGAATACCCCTCCTATTGTACTGTATTTGCTGAAGCACACTTACAGCAACAAATTGCCATTATGACTACAAATAAATCCCTCCACTGAGGGATAAAGAGCTCTGTTTTCATAAAGCAGAGCAAAAACAGGTGCAGTTTTGTCAGGCGCACCTGCATTTTTTTCCCTTTCATCTTTAGTAACATAATGCTCTGAGTGGGTAGAATAGCACAGCGGAGGTTTGGTGAACGCAGATAAAATGCAGTGCAGTGGTAACAGGTTTGGTATTAAACTTTGTAGAACCACAGCCTCTTATCACAAATGCAGGCACACGCAGGTTTTCATGGTTTAACTGATGCCAGTCAGAAACCTGAATGATTAAGGGTGGGCCAAAAGCTTAACAAGAGTCTTCAAACGCAGCAGGGATGTTGAGTAGATGAAGCCAAAATTTTCAGCGTTAATCGCTTTTATGTGGTACATATTAAAATATGCCTTTTTTTCATAAAAAATTATATTATTATTAAGAGAGTTGCCTATTACAGTTCTTACACTGTGTAAAAAACAGATGAAAAATGAAACTATACATCAAACACAGAGCTGTTTCCTGCCCAGATATAAGTAAAGCTTTGTATTAGTGATGTATATTTTAATCTACAATTTTAAATTTTAGAGTGTGTACATACTCAAAACATTTGATCCATCGACTGTATAGTGAAACAACACAAATTATTAGAAACAGGAACCCTGGCTCCATTACACATTGCCGAATTGACTATTGTGGTTCATGTTGAAGGTAGCCAGATGTTTGTTATTGACATTAATGCAAATGACCTGAACCCAGGGGCTTGTAATTATTAAAGGAAAATTCTACAAATCTAAACCTATACAACATGCTTAAAAAGTACTCAGCAATCATATAAATTCAAACCATGATTTTAAGGTACATCTAAAAATTGATATAACTAATGCACAACAAGTTTTATAAAATAATTTTCTTTTGTAATTAAGATTCTTTTTTGTTTTCCTAGTCCTCATATTTTAACCAAATTATGTAAGCTGAGCTTTTTGACATAAAAATCCAGAGATTACACCATTTTATTAACTAAGAGGCATATTGGAAGTTTAAATTAAATTAATTTATCTAAACTTCCAGGCTAAATACATAATATAAATTAAAAACCTGGTTGCAGAAAACTGCTTCTCATTCAACATTTCTAGGAATTGACTGCAGAGGGTCCAACTCTCCTGAAACCAGGCTCATTATCTGCCAGAACACTTATCCCGAGCATCTGTGGATGGGGGAAAGACAGCTGAGGATACCCCTGCAGCCTCATGCTGGAAGACTATGTGAGTCGGCCAGAAAGGAACCACAAAACCAAATCAGCAGTTTAACCATAAGCCAAATCTTCTCAATCAAGAAATCAGAGACCTTCATTTCAAATGCTTTGGAATAAATTTACACAAACTGGAATGGAAAATGTCAATGCTCGCTAAACCTGTTAATAATTGTTACTGAGCATGTGGAGCTGAGGGGGGCAATATTTTAGCAAATGCCCCGGAATGTAGTATGACTTTCATGGTCAATGTGAATACTACAGTCATAAAGTTGAAAGAAAAGCTTAATGCAGATATGTCATAGAATATATGAATTCTTTGATTGGTCTTATTAATGATGCCCCATTTACTTTCCCCGTTGTCTAACTCAGCTTGGATACAGGAAACAGGCCTTAAGAGATTGAATTTGAAAACCCTAGAACCAGTAGGTTGACTCAATCTGAAACATCTTGATCTTTTACACATTGTCTGTCCAGCACACACAGCTACAGATTCTTTGATATAAACTGCTCCGTTTCCAACAACAGCATATAATCTAATGGTGATATATGGCTATATGGCATCGTGGAGAGCCTACATAGCCTCAGAGAAGGTCTAAGCAGCAATCTGTAAAAAAAAAAAAAAAAAAAAAAAAAAAAAAACTTCCCCAAAACCCCCCGGCCCAAACCCAAAAACTTGCTCTCCCCCACCCGGTCTGGCAGTTTTCCCCCCCTCC
>JBAMHW010000014.1:9956026-9970793 GCA_037177495.1 Rhadinocentrus ornatus | reverse complement strand
AATATCTCTCAGATAATAATTATTTTCTATCAATACGTCGCCCACCTCCCTGGATAAATCAGCTAAAATACATGTTACAGAACGGGATCTTCCACTTGCAGCGCTGACAGTCCACTGTCCCTACATCTCTCCCTTCATCAGATGATTTCTGAGTCTGCAAGTCACAAAAAACGATTTCATACGATAACATTAGCTGTTAGCAGTAGCTTGGTACTAAATACTTGGAGGGCACGCTTGGCATAAAAAAATAATTATGTATGGTTCTGTTCTTCATCACCTGACGGGACACTCGAACTTCACATTTATGAATCTCCGCGGCTTTCGTAGTCGTAATAACCGTTCTTAACGGTGAGGCTCCAGTAGAGCACTACTCGGTTTCTTGTAATATATTAGCGCATCACTAGATGGGAGTAATTCTTACACACTGGGGCTTTTATAAATGTAACATCTAATCACTGACTTCAGCCCTTCCAGACCTGTACTGTATGTTATCCCATGAACTTTATTTCCTATTTACAGTTCTACAAATCAAAATAAAGGCACATTGGCAAAGCATTAAGTAACTGAATTTTTCAGTCAGTATTGGAAATAACTTTACACTCAGTTCAGAATATAAAACATCCACATACATAAAGCTTATCCAAGTTTTTGTGTGTTCTACTTTTGTTCTACTTTTGATTTGCTTGCTCACCTTGCTAGTTGGTTAAGCTCTGGCACTAAAACTACTCAGTAAGGTTTAGGAAAACACAGTAATTTTGGTGGGCGGTTGATTTTATTATTTTCCATCACAGAAAAGATATCTGCTGTTGGCAACATTGACCACAAGTAAGTGGACAAATTAACTGCTACTATTACATACTTCTCAATTTTACCTGACACAGTGACGTCACAGCATTGCCTCATGACATCCATTACAGATTTCTACTGAATTCTTTCTGACTACTTGTTGAATAGCAATGCTTAAAGAGTAGCCTGTGTGTTGAGATGTGATGCTAACGAAACATGACCAAGCATTTCTATAGGATGAGTTTGTGTTCAAACAGAATACTGGGACAGATGACTACATAAACAGTGAATGGAAGAATTTAATGTGTAGCTTAAGAAGCAGGTGGACATTAACTGGAAGGCCCTCCAATGATGTGAGCCTACCTGAGGATTATCGCTTAAATATTGTCAAAGAAAAATAAAATCATAACTTTTTAGGGTCCTTTTATTGGGTAGCTAAAAAAAAGCCCTGTGCATTCAACATCTTTCATTAACCTATTATTAATATTCGTGTTACTTATGATGATGATTGCTTTTAGATGGAGTGACAGACAAATGGGGGCAACAGACAATGGTTGCCTGCATACAACACTAAAAATAACCATAGGATGGCATTCCCTGCTAAACACACCTTGGAAAACCTTCTCTCCTTTTGCGATATAAACTCTCATTCCCCCAAACGGTCAATGCACTATTTATATTTTCTCCAGTCTCTTGCTTTCTCATTATCTGTCAGCAGCGCACAGTTCATGGCTTTCCCTGCAGAATCCCTGCAGCATCTAACTAACAACCGTGATTTTTTTGCTACTCCTTAACACAGATATAAGGATTATCACAGATGGAGGAGGGAAATTTTGTGTAAGCTGTAGCTGACAGATCGATTCTTGGCTATTGGCCACTGTGCCAGAAAGTCAGGCTTCCGTGGGCTGAACATGCTTTTGTAAAGAAAGCACCGTAAAACTTTTTGAGATTATGCGGAGGGATATTTCCCTCTTAACGCTGCCTACACACCTACATCTACATCTGTGCATCTATAATCCTCTTTAGTCGAACACAGTTTAGTAAAGGTAATGACTTTGTGTAACATTGTGAGACAAGGTTATCACTATATCAGCGCACCAAAGCTAACAGAATGATAACAGATGGCAGAAGCAGATGTATTGTGGACCAGATCATAAGGTGACTTGTAAATGAGAATCACCACATAAACATATTTATGACAGTTCTTTGCAATTTTCTGTTTTAAAGACCAAGCAATCTGGAAAAAATATCAAGGTAAATTTGTGTCGAAGGAAAAGTTTTGGACAGTGTTTCAGTCATCCCAGTGTTTAAAAATCCAAATGTAATCAAACCTACATCTTCCTGCTTAAGACTGCAGTAGATTCACCAGATTTATCTTGGTTTTATTGGATGCTGCCTACAGCTCACAGGGAGTGTGCAAGACAATGGAATTTACATGTGTATACCTAAATTACACACAGTAGATATGTTTGTTTTTATCTTTTGCAACCGAACAAACTGTGCAGTGCTTATAATAAACATATACTGGGTTGCTGCATTTTTAAAGGGAAGAATGAGTTGTGTGTCTTTCAAATTTACAGGTAGTATTATTTACAATTTATATAATATGGAGTGAGACATCTTAAAAAAAATCTAATGGATAGCTGAAAATGTCCAACTATAGTATAAAAAAATCAACACTGAAATAGATCCAAGCCTTATTGGATAAAACCTTTGTAAAACCAGTTTGCCACTTTTTTTTTTGTTTGTTTGTTTATGGCAGCACATGTCCTCGAAGGAAAGAATATCAATCCAAGAGTTAGTCGACTAGTCTCAGAATGAAACAAGGAGTGCAGATTAACAAACATCTCCGACTTAAGTGGAAAAACAGCATTTTTGGAAACAATTTATTTGAAATGTCATTGTGTGCAGGATTTTTTTGTTTTGGTAAGTCTTGGTTTTGTTCTTTTTCAATTTTAATTTCTGGGTAAGTTTAGTTAGCGTTCACTTCCTACTCCCCTGTCACACCTGTATCTTAGTTGCTAAATGTCACACCTGCTTCCCATTCATCATTAGTCTTTCAGTATTTATGCTCTAGGTTTTTTTTTTGTTTTTGTTTTTTTTCAGAGCCAGATCATTGTTGTCTTGTTTGTCATTGTTGTTATCCCCACTCTTTTGTTGCTCCCATTTTGATGTCCAGTCAATCTGTTTTCCTGTGTTTATTTATTTATTTTTTTCCTAGATTTAGTTTCTTGTTTTCATTTTAGTTTTAGCAATATCTTCACTTTGCTGCGTTGCTGTTAATAAAATTGTAGTTATTATGTCTGTCTGTCTACACATTGGAACCATTCCTCCCTAACTCTGACTACGGATCATGACAGGAAAGGTTGTGCTCCCCTGTGCAGCTCTAAGACTCTCTAAGGCAAGAAAGATTATACTGAGGGAAAATTTGAGTTTGATCAACTAACAGTACTCCAGCATAAAGATGGGATAATGGAAGAAGAGCTTCAGTAGATGTGCTGGTATAAGATAATCAGCAGTCATTATGAGGAAGAAGTTAAGTTATGAAGCATAATGGAGTATAATTGAACGTTATTATAAGCAAATGGTAGCCAAGGTTACAAGCCCATGATGACTGATAAGCTAATGAAAATTGACTAATTCATGCACAAGTTCTTTTTCTATCTATAAGTCTAACAATGTACTAGTACACATCTACTTGGAATCATCCTGGCATTCATTCATTTATTCATATATTCATTCATTCATTCATTCATTCATCCATTCATTCATTCATTCATTCATTCATTCATTCATTCATTCATTCATTCATTCATTCATTCATCCATACAGCCACATATGCATCATATAACCAGGACTCACAAAGCAACTGCACTTTCTAACACTTTACTGACTGAAATAAACAAAAGAATAACAAAGTAGAGATAGCAAAGATGTAGCATAAAATTTCATTGATCTGTTTACCTGGAAAGAGATGGAGGACAAATCAGCAGTGGTGTGCACTCATGGTTTGTTGTTTAGAAAGCTTTAATCCACAGGTAAAGATAAACACACAGTGGGTGGCACTCCTTGTTTTAGGTTTGGAAACTCACTCTTGTGATTACAAATGTGTACAACGTTTTCATTCTCATAACTGAAAGTTTAAAAAGCGGGCTCAACAGACATGATTCTGCAAAGAAGATTTCTGACAGAATGAAACAGGCTTTTGCGGCAAGCCTAGATTGTCAAGGCATTACTAACAGCATCAGAGTTGAATGGCTGTAGAACCGGCTGTTCTATTCTTATCTCGTCTTGGCCCCGGTCAGCAGTTCACCAGTTTAGCTTTGACGCCTACCTCCAACCTTGTTGTTCATTAATGCATGAAGCTGCTCTCCCTCCAGCCCTTGTAACTGCTTCTCCTACTGACACTGCATTAAAGGCAATAGAGAGCAACACTTTGGAAATAATGAGGCTATACACCCACCTCAGCTCTGAGTCTGACACTCCTCTAGAGGCAAAATCATCTGAGTAATTACTATAGGTACCAGAGATCTGTAAGAATATGAAAACAGACCCTTGTGACTGTCTTTGCTCTTTGACTCCTCTGGTGCATATTTGGTCCAACAAATGGTTGTTTTTTTTTCTTATAAATTAGTTAAATTAATTTATTACCAACGGTTTCACCTTTTTAACCATTATTAACCTTCCAGAAAATATTCATGAAATTAAGATTTAATTTCTCATCTTAACATGAAAACAGTGTAATAGTTACACTGGTCTGAGGCTCATAAGTCTCTCATAATGTCTCTTTGCAGATGTAGAAAGCCACGAGGGCCACAGGGAGTGCTGTCAAGAGTTGAACTTTCATTGCAGATTCACTTTGACATAATTTTTTCTCAGTTTTCAACCCACCCATTATGGTTTTACCTACTTTATTCTATGAGTTTCATTCTTCTCGCATTTGTAGCAGTTAGTTTATCCAAGCACAATAAAAATAAATGATAGGTGACATATTTCATGTAGATGACATACTAAGTCTAAAGAGTTCGGAAGATGATGATGCGCTTGAAGTATAGACAATCTTTCTCCCCCAAAACATGTGTATGCTGGCAAATGTTTGTTCAAAGAATTTGAAGAAGCTTTTTCTCCTTCCAAAATAAGAGTTACGTGACAGAATACCTTCGTGCACTTTGTAGCTCTTTCTTACTATCTGATTCCTTAACCATTCACATGCAACTCCCCCAGTTGCCAAACAACAGTGCAGCATTTTGTATTTCATGTCGGCAAAAGAACCTGGAGTAATGATGTTTTGGCCAACTGAATAGTGTGTTTGTCCTTATAAACTTATGAAATAACTAGGCAGAAGCACGCTCTCCATGTTTTTCTCTTTCGACTGCAGTTCTTATTTGAAACACTAGGTGTCATTGTTACTTATTTTGCTTTTAATATTTTAAAATTAATGTGTTATTATTACAAAGCCTTAATGCAGTTGTTACCAACCTTTTTTCCATGCCATGGACCCTCTGCTCCACCCTGTGTGTCTTTTAGGCTATCAAAAGTGAGATTTTCACCATATATAATGTATTTGAGTCCTGTCCTTTGAAAAAGCCCAAGTTAAATGAACAACATATAGCCTTACTTTATTCCTTAAAATTGTGACAATTTGTGGACATTAATCACAATGGGTCTAATGTTCAAAGCCTCATAAAATATGAAACAGGAGGGAAAGCTCTCAGAAAATACGTCTGAAAGAAGTGCATTGTCGCCTGCTGGTATGATTTCTGTGAAGAGTAACAACTGAAAACTGTTACAACGTAGCTTTTCTACTGTAGGCTAACTAACAAATTAGCCGTTTTATATAGCAAGTAACAGTAAATAATCTGACTAAAACGGGAGGATAAAGTAGTTGCTGGACCACCCTGCCCTGTTTCTAACATAACGGCAAAATAAACTTCACTGTTAGATTGCATTAACTCATCTATCCAGCAGAAAGTTGCAACCTCCGCGTTAGTTTTGAAGTCCCTCTCCTCATTAGGTGCCTCCATCTGGTAAATGCTTTACCGATTTACACTCTTATTTTCTCCCGGTTATTATTTCTTTGTCTTTGCTTGGCTATTTTTTTCCTCCGTCTCGCAGGAAAGAGTATAGATGGTCCTCCATTTCAATGTAAGCTAGCAAGCTGAATGATTCATGGTCGTCTAGGCTTGTTTACACCACCCCCGCGCCCTTCCCCCCGATACAGCGGAGACTTGCAGGTAAAACACAAAGCACAAGGCTAACAAGTTTGTCCCCCTTCGGCTACTGTAATCAAAGATGGCGATGCAACATGGCAGCCTCCAGTTGGGTGCGCCTCCACCTATGTATTTATAAACATCTAATTCTAAGCTGCGAGACTTTTGATATGTTAAAGAAAAACAAGCAAAATGCTTGTGATTATTGTAATAACACTGCACAGTGTGGGCTCTTTAATCAAGAGATATAGTTTTCCTTTTGAGTCTTTAATTCTTAACCAGCTATATTCTTAAGATTTTTGTAAAATTGTGAAGTGTCGGGTAATTCAGATATTGTGTTGGTATGAAACTCTCAGACAAACTGTGAAAATCCCAAATTGTTGTTTTGTAAGTATTCTATCATTTCTTACCTCTCCTATGCATGATTTGAAGAAACACCCTGCTAAACAGTGTCCCTAATGGGCAGAACATTTGAAAGGACCTTTAGAAAATTTCCCTATGAGGGTTGAATATGAATAAGAGTGTTAACAGGGAAATATCAAATACCCAAACCCAGAGGACTTGTGGCCTCATACCACTGTGTTCTGAACAAGCCACTTTTCCCTTCATACAGCCACCATGTGTCTCTTGTTTGAATGTAAACTAAAGAAGAATCTGCATTAAGCTTCTTTGGAGCGTTCATAGATTTTTAATTAAGCAAAACAAGAAACAAATGCCCTCAGACTTCTGTGTTCATATCGCTGACAATACAGTCTTTAAGAAGTGAAGCTAGGACCACTGTACTGCTTCAGACTGGTACTCTCAAGGATTCCATTACTAAAAGGGCCACTCAAGTGATGTGGCAAGTCAATTTGACAATCATGAAAGGTAGCACTAACAAGTGCAAGCTTCTGATAAAGAAAGCCTGCAGAGAGAGACTCCAGTGAAGTGAGGGAACGGGGAAGTGGTTCTAAAGAAAGCCAGCCAACCATGAAATGCCGAACCTTCACACAAGAGAGATGGTAGGAGACTGTATTAAGACAGGAAAAAAAGACAACAAAATCAGCACTATAGGGAGTTGCATTCTCTGGTACCACAATTTCATCATGTGTAACAAAATATCAAACCCAACACTTCCTTGTTTGTTTTTAGGGATTTACATTAATATTGTTGTCCTTGCAGAGTAATTTATTTTTTTTATTCTTATTTACAGTTGTCTGTCTTTGCATTATGAATTATATTACATTTATATAGAACACTTGCCTCTGTTCTGCTTCTGGTATCTTATACAACAAGCTGGGAATAACTCTTTATTATATTTCAGAAGAAATGCCTGATATAGGGAGCAGCCTGCAGTAGAAATTAGCTAGGACTTTATTGGCTCAGATACAAAAGGAGTGGATTGAAAAGAGGTGAGATGATTGAACTCTCCTTTATTCTGTGATGTGTCCTTTGTGCCAGGCTGCACTGTCACTTTGATGCTATCTCTGTCATTTGAGTTGCACTCGGTGCCTTGGGTGCCTCGCACAAAAGAATATTATGCACCGCCAGAGGCCTTGAATAGTCCTGAGTGGATTTTTTTCCTTTTGATTTGCTTTGAGTGTCACTCATTATCAAAGTACATCATCGCAATAAAACCCTCGGTAATGTATTTAATACAGCAACAAACTACAACTGGAGAAGTAAATTCTAATTAATAATATTAATGAGGCTTTTGGGGAATTCGGCCATAACTCATTTGTTTCCACCATAAAACTAAATTGAACAAATTTTCCAAAGTGGATCACGAACCAGCATGTTTTTATGCATTAAAATTCTATCAAAGTAGTTTCTGGAAGTGAACTAAAAGCAGATGGCTAGAAAAGGTTGACAGATACAGATTTTTGCTTTAAAAGGAATAGAGTGATAATGGAATGACTGGCTGAACCCTGTTTACAGAGAAAAATAGGGAAGGCAGAAAGAAGGGGGTAGTGTAGGTATGGAGGAGGATGAAGAGCATCTTACAAGGTGACTATTACTGAAGTAATTCACAGAGTGAGGAGCAAAAAAAGGAGACCTTTGAGTAGGTGGTTGGGATAGTTGAGGTCTGATCACAACCCCCATTAGCAAAGGAATAAGCTGCAAATGGAGTGAGGTGTAGAGGGAGCTGTGTGAAGAGAGGTGCTGGGCTAACAATGCTGGCGGAACGTCACGCTACTAGCAGGCAAACACAGAACTACTTCACATTTCTTCTGGGTGGACTAAACATGTCATAAGGCTACGACACAAAATATGTTAACGATAAAAGACTCTGATCCAGAGTTAAAATCACTACTGCATAAGCTTGAATGTTAAATAACAGCATCAATGGGTTTTTAAATATATTGACAGTCATTAAGCTTTCATAGCAGCAATTATTTCGAAAATGTAAACCCAATGAAAAATTACTTTTCCTTTAAATGAAAGAGACAAGTTCAGTTAAACAGAGATTTGACAATTTGGCAGTAAGCACCTCACATTTGATGTTAGATAAACTGAGCTTTGTACAAGTTTTATAAATAGTGAATAAGATACATATTATGAAATGCATATGCAGGCATATGTATGTTTTCTAAAGAGAATGCAGTATTTTTTTTCTCATCCCAGACTGAAATGTTTCTCTACACTACACGAGCAGACTGAGATAATAGTTAACAGAAAGCCGTAAGGAGGTCATGCAGTAATTTTTAACTTGGGCCGTAAAGGAAAAGCTGCACATGCAACATTAAAGTGTTAGCAGTGTGTTTGTGTCCACATTCTGTCTCTGTGCTGAACACTGATCTGGAGCTCCCGGAGCTGATTGTCCAAAGAAGAATGCTGCACAGGCTGCCTAACATAATAGACCATTTTTCACATTACAACTCTGCAACACAGTGAAGAAACAGAGTGTGTTCAGTCAGAGGCTTCTTCAGGTAGCTGCAAGACATGAATACAAGAAGTCATTCCAGCTGACAACCATCTCTCCCTGGCTTTTTGCAAAGTGCATCTGTAGCCATCTATTTGCTTTATTTAGCCAACTACTGCTAATTTATAAAAATCTTCATTATTCAACCCATTTGGAGGTGTGATTTTAGCAGATTTTAGTTCCTAGTAACACATTTAGTTTTAAACTGCCTGGTTAATAAAGTCTTCGTTATTCCTTTAAAACTATGCTTCAAGTACCAGCAAAACATTCCACAGCATGATTAACTGTGTGCTCATGCAGATGAAGCATATTTGGCTGTATTGAAACTGCAGCTGCAATCAATCAGTCTGAATTTCTTTAGAAGTTCTTGTTTTTTTGTTAATTTTCCCCAAACAAGTACAAACTTGTACTGCATTTATAGTACTCCATTTAGTAAAGAAAATCTGTTTTCTAACTGTGAAACTTTTCAGCATCATGATCTGTTGAAACAGTGTCTTTTATTTTGTTTGTTTTCATGTATTTATTTTTTTTATATCCTGTACATCATTCACTGATAAACCCAGGTCATATGACAACCATAATATAAACAGACGTGAAGCATATATGCTTCCCATTATGCTTGAAGAACTCATGGGAACTGAAGAACTCAATAAAATTGTGTTCTTACACAAAAATGTTAAAGCTGTATGTTTATTAAAACATTCTGTCACTACAGAAATTTCTCCCTTTGCATTTACTTTACACACTGTATAAATTTAGCTTTAGTTTTTAAGTTCTTTTTCATATGGAACAAGCTCCCAGTCTGAGTTTGCAATCTTTGGAAATATCTAATCTATTGAATTTACCGGTTACTAACACTCTATAGCTTGCAGTTTTAGTTGTTGTAATTTTTCTTTGCATTAGCAGTTGTTGCATACTCTTTAAAGGTCCACATAGTTTAGCATGCACTTAATTTTCTTTGTTTTTAATGCATCATGGTAATTTTTTCCCCTTTTTTCTGAACATTGGAATTTTGTCTTTGTGAAGCGTAAACAATAAGTTCATGAGGAAAAAAGTTCTTACTGGACCATATTGTTTAACTAAAGATTGAATTACCTCAATTAGTTCTTAATAAGTTAATTGCAATTTATGAATTATTCTAATAATGTGGAGAAAAAAAAATCATCGTTGTTAGTTATTCTGGTATGTGCGGTTTGTATTTGCAGGGAAAGTGTGTGAAATAAAGAGAATTCATCCTAATTGTAAAAGTATATTTTTCTTAAAAGATTTGAAAATGTTTAACCTAATAAATATATACATTTGACATCATTTTAACATAACAATTGATATTCCAATAAAAAATCATATGACAAGAAAGTCTTATGTTGTGCCAGATTGTGTGCAGCCAATCAACTGTATGGTTGTGCCTTCTTGGGTGTTTTGCAAACTACAGTATTTAACCAACAGTTACAATATATTCATTTATAGTTCATGTTGTGTCATTCTGTAGCAGAATCCACAGGATTCCAGGTCAATCCTTTTTTAAATGAATTTCATTTCATGGTTTAAGTCAAGCAGCGATTAAACGTCAGAGAATTTCATTAAAAAGGATGGTACAGTAAGAGAGGCAGCTCCTCTTAACCCCCAAGGTAATGAATGAAGAATAAGATGGCCATCGCTCATCTAGGCTCTGAGAATCAGGGACATGAATGCAGGAAAGGGAAGAAAAGACAGTGAAGCTGATGGATACTCCGGTCTAAAACAGGAGCACTACTCCCCTGTGTTCCTCCTGCTGACTGATTTGAATGACTGGCAGAAGACACAGTGGAGGACTGACACTAGAATCTGTGCTGGGTGAAGTCTTATCACTCCTTTGGCTGCCTTGTCCTCTGAAGCCTGGTTTATTCTGTATGGAGGTAGTTCATAACAGTAACTACAAAGAATGCTGCTTCTAAATCAGATTAAAAAATCCATGTACCCCAGAAGTCCATGTAATACAGGCATGACTCAAAATGTTCTCACCAAAAACAGCATTATCTATTTCCATTGGCAATAAGTATAGAAATATGTGCTTACTGATGTGTAGAGATGGCCCTCCCCATTCATGGCGATGTATAACCCTGTCTTCACTGACTGAATGGCGACAACTCTGAGGCCCACAGGAATAAGGTTAAACAAAGCTGAAAAACACACATTAAGCACAAACAGATGTAAAAGATGTGTGTATATGAAATATAATCAAAGTAACCAGACAGAACATGAACTGGTGGGTGAATTTAGATCATTTCTGTAAAGGAATCATAGCCTGGTGGATGGATGTGATCAGCTTCGACCCCCCAGAACTTCATGGGAACCAGTTGTAACTGTAGCCACTTTCTTTGTTGTTGTTTTAGCAGACTTGCTGGGACAAGTAGGTAGCGGCTGTTGGTTGTTCTGGTGGCCTGGCGATTAATTTATGCTCATGTATGTAAGACTTGAGGGCACATAATAACCACTGAGGGTTTGGTATTAGGAAGTTTGGAGCCTGGGACAAAGTCTGAGAGAACTAAATGTCGGACTACTGATTTTTATTAGTGTCTAATCATTTTCAAAAATGTAAAAGCTAACATGGAGCAATCACTGCCAACACTTTATTTGATCTTGGTGTTATAATAACATACATCCTCTCCACACACTATCTATAAAGTTTGTGGTGTCAATAAATCCCTTCATCTGATCAAATGTGACATATGCCACATCTCCTCTTGCTGACAGCAGTAAGTGACACAATGTGGAGTGTCAGGATAGCGTTAGCACCAAGCACTGGAATTAAATTAACCACCTAGCCTGAAGCGTTAGAGGAGCAGTGCCAGAACAAGCTAATAATACCATTTTCCTCCCTGTTAAGCCTGCTGTTTCCTGGTCCACTTTCTCTCTCACAAATGAAGACAAATTAGTCTGATTCCAAGGCTGCATTTTAAGAAGACATTTTCACTCTAAAGGCTAAAAGATGAGAAAATGAATTGGATGTACTCAGTTAAAGGAGGGTTATGGACAGCTGATGGTACATTATCTGAACCTGGGGGATAAATCTACCACAGGAAGGCACTAAACTTCTCCAACCATTATGGTGAGGCTGGCCGCACTGAAGGAGGTTTTAAATAATGAGAATGTAAAAATGCTGAGATGTGTTTTACTGTGCACTCAGTAAACAATTCTTTTTTCTTTATGTCTTTTTTTCCCAAACAACTCTAAAATGTTGGGAGCAGAAGGCCATCAGATACCATCAAGATACTCACAGGAATTACTGCTGTCATCCTTGGTCCCATCAAGAGAGCCATCGGGGTTCATTTGCAAGTAGTATCCCTGCCTGCAATATAACCTGGTCACTATGCCCTTGAGCTGGGGATCTGCAGAAGAGAAGAAGAAATAGAGATGATAATAATAAGGGAACCTACTATAAAACAGACACGTATAAAGAAATTAAGATACCACAGGATTCCGAACAATAATATCCTGTTTTTATGAGGCCTTAGCTGGAAAACACCATGAAACACCACATGACTCTTGTTTTTCCATAGGCAAATCCCAGAGCCACCTTTCAGGGCACATAAGCCGCATCCTGCTCAGAGATAGACCATCCAATTATAGACATCAGAATTAATCTGTGGCTGTCTGACTCCAATAATGAACCCAACAGCACCCTCTCTGGGCCCTTAATGTGTAGGATGTGAGCGAGTCTGTATTCCACCCCTACTAGCTTATCCAAAGGGGGAATTAACCACATATTTACAGTAAATAAATAGCTGCTGTGGTTAAGTTACCCAGAGCCATTGAAGCTAAGTTGGTCATACTTTAATTTTATCAGCATTTTGCAGGGATGTAACTACATGTAGAAAAGTAAAGACGTATAAAATGAGACATTTTAATAAACCTGCATGTGGTGGATAAACATTGTTTCTGCTTAAGCCATGTGACAATATTTCTTCATCTGTCTTCATGTGCATGCGTGTGTGTGTGTGTGTGTGGGGGGGGGGGGTCTTATACCTTTAACATAACAATTATTGTTGAGACAGCTATCACACTAGATTTCATTCGAAGAAAGCCCTGGGGAGATGAAAAATCAACTTCACCTGTGCCTAAGCCATTTTCCTTACAAGCAGCTGCATGTGTGTCACAAAGAAATAAGAAAGAGAGCGTGGCCACAAAGGAGATCTCAGGAGGTCTAGCTGAGAGCAAAGTTGTGCTTTTTTCTGTGGCTTTGCAGGTCAGGACATTCCCTTCTGAAATGGCTGTCAGGTGATGGCATTAAGTATCTCTGAGCCCTTTTCTGCTGGCTGAGAGGAGGAGAAAATACTTCTGCTAGTGGATCTGAGTAATATTGCTACAACATTAAACTATTGTGGGTTACCTTGTTGCATTACCAGAACAATGAAAATGTGGCTTGAGTAAAATCTAATTGTATGAGTATGATGGCCCCCACTAAACATGACACATGCTGACAGGACAGTATTTCCTTTTTACAATAACACTAAGCCAGTCTAAACTGTCACAGCCACTCAGTCAGTGATATGTGACACTGTGCAGATATTAACTTACAGCTGACATCCCTTTAATAATAAAACTACATAATAAGCACAACTAAATTTCTGTTACAATCCATAAATTTGTTATCCTTAAATCAGGAAGAATGAATAAATGAGATGAATAAATAAGTAGAAGAGATAAAACTCAGCCAGTTTCCTTTGACATTTTTTGGGGTTTGACAATAAAAAAATGCCATAAAGACAGAAATTAAACATAAGACCTAAATGGAAAGATTTTAATGTGTCGGTAGTGCATGAGGTGAAACACTGCCTGTCGACATATAGTTTGTCAATCAGCTCTTCTATATGTATCAGACATATGACCTGCACTGTATCATAGAGACATTTCTCAAATTCCTGTGAAGTAGACAAAAGCAACAATTCTGATGCACTTTTGCCTTAAATGTATAGCTCTTATAAATTATTTTTCATTGTGTCACTTTACATTGCAGGTAAAGCCATTCGGATACCGAACAGTATGACTCCGAGACCACAGCAGCATTCCCTGCAATCAGATAACAAGGTGTAAGCAATCACACAGATAGGGAGAGCCGGTCACAGACACCCACAGAGCATTTTATTAAGAACACCAGGCTAATACTGGGTTTGGCCTCCATCTTCTTTAAAATGTAGTCTCGGTTCCATACATGCACCAGCATACAGCCCCATTATACCTATTATCCCACATGGATTTTTAATAAGCACACAATCTACCCGAGCAAATACTTTTATGATCGATTAATGATTTTGATCAGCCTTTAAACATTGTGGTTGGAAGTGAGATTGATTACGGGGACAGATCAGTGGAGAGCAATCTGTAATAATTAAAACTGCCTAACTGGTGGCTGGCTATGTGAATTCTTTCTGTATATGTGTGTGTGTGTGGGTACCCGTGTGTGAGGTGAACTTGGCTCCTCCGTCACGCTATAAATCATGTAATGCTGGCTGTGTTCCCTGGGGCAGCAAACCAGTATATCACACAAACACAGATTTTCCCTCCAGGTTCAATCTTTAGAACCACTGAGCAAGATTAAGATGGAAATCTGCAGAAAGTTGAGCAATTCATCGGCATTAAAAAAGATTTGAGAAGAAAAAAATTATGATTAGAAAATGTGTAAAATAATTGTTGATAAAATATTATAGTTGATATATAATTCTGTTCTCAGGAGCTCCTGAATTTGTCTAGATTCAGTCATGTCTTCAAATGCCAACAGCAGTGTGTTTTTGACTGGCTTTTTTTTTTTCTTTTTTTTTTTTTAACCTGTCCTGTCCAGCATCATAGCAGCAGAATGATAGTCTGGTTGCTGTATTGTGCCGAACAAATT
>JBAMHW010000014.1:9934673-9952848 GCA_037177495.1 Rhadinocentrus ornatus | reverse complement strand
GAGAGAGAGAGAGAGAGAGAGAGAGAGAGAGAGAGAGAGAGAGAGAGAGAGAGAGAGAGAGAGAGAGAGAGAAATGAGAAGAATGCTTTAGTTATGGAGAGAAAAACACTGAAATGTGCAGGACTTTAAAGGCAGCCCCCTGATAGCAGAGTCTGATGTAATTTTGTAAAGATTTTCCTAATTCTCTAGTGCAGATGAAAATTAATGAAGTGCATTCCCATTAGGCCATTAATCACAAACAGTACAAAATTAAAGCAAGATAAATTGGAGTCTTTGCTCTGATTAGAACTGCAAATAATTAGGACAAAATACCATTCTTGTTTTTTAAGCTTTTATCATAATTTTACTTTCATTTCAGTAAGTCTACCTCATCTTCCAGGCAACAGGGTTATGCTTTGGATGCTTAATGACACAGTTAATTGTCCCTGATGTCGGCTGTTACTGCAGATTCACATAACTTTTTAGAGATTCAGGAGACCCTCCTTAGTCACTCTATAAAACATTTGGTCCAGTTGTGAAATTGTCAAGTTTCCTTTGGGTTGACTTGACATCAACATTTCTTACTCATAGTTATTTGTCCAAGAAAACACACATTTAAATCCATTGCACAATAAAATATATGGTCCATAGAAAATGAATAAAATAAGCCACTTTTTTCATTCCGTATTTACATTAATTCCCCCGTTACACATGACAGCATCATCTGTCCACATCTATGGAGCTTCTGGACACTGCTGATGGTATCCATTGGAAAAGTAGCTATGCCATAAGCCAACTCAGAGGTGACAGGCAATTAAACACACAAACATGGAGAAAACTTCTCACATACATGAACACAGCAGCCTGAAGGATAACCGTTTATAAACCCTCCATTCTGATGAACCCTGACCTGTGTCCAGATGTGTACTCTATGGGCTATTATATATATCCTGCTTTATCAAAGCCATTTTAATCCATAAAATCACTGAGGGCTATTGAAGGAGACATTTCATTATGTTTTCAGATCTATCGTTAAAGCAGACAGCAAGCGAGAGACTCACCAATCAAAATGGCTCTCTTTTGAGAAGATGAACTTTAAATCTGCTACTATGTCTTTTAAACAAATGTAGCCAGTTCACCACAAATGTAGCACATAAGTCAGCTGAAGTTAAAGTCTGATGCAACAGGTATGATACCTGATGATTCTGAGAGGATCATGCCACGAGCTTTCTATCAGTTACAAACAAGCAAATAAATGCTGATTTTTGTTTCTTTTTTTTACTTATTTTTCCTAAATGAATAATTTAAGTAAAAAATATCTTCGCTTTTGGCGCTATTTCCTGCTGAGAAATAAGTATTGATGATGCTATTTAATAATCTCAGGTTGCCACCTTACAGCAAAAACGTTCATGACATTTTCATAATTGAAATAAATTTCAGCTGGGGCACGAGGCCGTTAGCCCCAGAATTCGAGAAAAGATTGTGTTTTTTAAGGCGTAACCCCCATTCTGTGCGAAATCATGACCTTTTTGCTTGCATAAAATGAGTTTCATTCCTGGCTCTTGTGATATGCTTATGTGCTAGATCGTTCAGCCATTCAACGATAGGGCCCTTTTTAGAGTCTCGGTGGTGACAGCGCGGTAAACCTGTCTAAACCATTTGGCACAACTCATCACGAGCCTGTCACCTACAAGACTGCATATAAATGGGAGTCTTTTTTCACAACCACCCTTCCGATATGCAACAAAATGCTTCCTCTTGCTCAATATTAACTTTTTACGCATGAGGGTGACATTTGACCAATCAACCTTTAAATATAAAATGAGAGGATTCGGCTGTGCTGTAGGTGAAAATGCAATAAGCCTAGGATGACAATATGGCTAATTAAGCTATCAGCCAGTGGTTAAATGTATGCACATGTTTACACTTAATTATAAAAGCTCATATGCCAACAAAGCAGGTACTTCGCACACCGAAGTTCCCAGACCTTGTCTCCGTAGTCTCCGTTTCCTGAGGCCGAAGATGCGCACTTTAGAGAAGATGTCGACCAGGTTCCCATTGCAGAGCCCCTTGTTTTTGTTGGGGCTCTTTCTCCGACGATTGGTCGATGGTCGGTCCAAATGCTGCTCCCGTGCCTGTCTCTTCTGTCTGATCAGCCCACTTGCAATAGCAGCAGCCATGGCTCAAAATGTCACAACTGCTCAGGTCCAGCCTGTACACAGAGCACAGACTACACAAACAGCCGCCACTCAGAGCTCGCAGCCCGGGTCACAGTCCCATATTGGCGGCTAAGTGGTCCGTTCCGTGATGTCAACTGTCAAATATTTTTACCGACTGTCTTCTTTCTCCAAATACTACATGGTAAGAGCAATATTAAACCAGATTGTCATTATCACTCGAAAGATTGTTGAACATGGTGGAAGAATGAAATCACTCCATGCGTAAATCCATACATAAGTGGCAACGGTCTTGATGAAGAGCAGTGCCAAACTCACGCGCACAGGGACTTCAGAGGATTATTCATACCTGCAATATGTGTTTGTTTATTGTCTGGGAAATTTTCTGTGGCATCGTCCCCCTCAGAAATGTTCATCACCTGCTGCAGCGTCCACGCGGCAAATTCACCCACTATTTCCTCCTTTCGCCCTCCGTTTTCTCCTCCTGCTGCCAGCCAAGGTTCATCTGTCAGAAGCCGCTGTTTTGGCTGCGGTGGGGACGCCCGTGCATGTGCGCCGCCAGCAATTAAACAAACAGCTGCCTTCTACGAAGATCACCACTCGGATGAAGGCACAGCAACCGGTGCAAAATGAACTCCAAGTTTTCAAGAAAAAAATCTTTAATATCTCACATCAGTAGACCATATCTATGATTTAATCAGATCGACAGGATAATGTTCTCAAACAAAATTTCTTCTCTGCATCCTACATCAAAACACAAGCGGTTGAGCGCGATACGAACCAGAGGGGGGAAAATACCAAAGCTGATCTGAGTCCTGTGGAGATGACGTCTGCATGGTGTGACAAGCTGCATACAAATACATAAACTTAAACGCCCCGGCGATCAGCACATAACACGATCCTTTGTATTATAGAGCTTACTGTGGGGGCATATATGGCGATCAGTACGTCATGGGAATAAGGGAGAGAAGTAATGCCACTAGTGCAATTTGTTTTCCCACGGTTAAAGAAAAAACAAAGCTGATAGGAAGTGACGGTCACTTGTTTTAGTCCATGTGTCCCAGATCTATAAATCTTCCCCATCAACAAGTCCTAACCGTTCGTTAGCACACGCCTCATCGAGAAGGATGCCCACCCCCTCCCTCTCGACTACCAAGCCCCTGCTCGAAGGAGAATGAACCACAGGACTGCATACTGCTACTAGATGTAAAAATTTTACTCCTGGACGGTCTACATTCACTTTCTGAGACGTCTCCCTGTAGAGATGATTTAGCCTGCAAGCTGAAAGCGTCCAATGTGTTTGTCACCTATTTTTTTTATTTTTTTAAACAAAATCTAATAATGTAACTTTGTGCCCGCGAGGAGGAATTTATTTGGTTTCAGAACCATGAACAGCGCTATGAATTTCAGCACCACAGCACGATGGAGGGGAATGTTATCTCACATTTCTGGCAGTGCTTTAACTTCAACGTCTGCTGCATATTGCAGAATGTCTAATGTCAGCCACACAATAAACTGTGCCGTACCCTGTACAATCGCCTCCCTGTTTAAACTGAACTGGACGTGTCCTTTCGGGAAAAAAGACAACGTAAAACAAAACATTTGTTTTATTTCCTCGATTTACAGTGAATACCATCTAAGCCTTAATCACAGACAGAAATTAAAACTCAAGAGAGCCATCTGCTGTTTGTGCCTGTAATTAACCACAAGGGCTTGTGGGGAGACTGAAGTGTACTGCTTTAAGTGCTGTTGCGCGTTCATTCTCCGCACGCCTCACACACCTGTTGATATCCAGCTGTACGAGTGCACAAATATAGGATGGACTGAATTGAAAACAAACAACAGAAGGCGTTTGAGAACAGATGCTACTTACAGCAGCTGTACAGAGAAATTGACAGCCCTGTTCCTGAAGAAAAATGCGCCCCACTTTTCAGTTCACGCAGAACTCATTAGTGCTGTTTAATATAGGTGTTCATACTGCTATTTGTATTGCAAAAAGCTGTGTTTAGGTATGAGTGAATGCTGTGCACTCCTCCTCTTCCACCTGCCTCTACTCCACTGCCTCCTGCATATGCGTCTATATTTTTGACTGTTGAGAAACCTCCTGTTCGGTGTTGTTTTGTGCAAGACATGCAGTTATCGCTTCAACCAGCAGCGGACACTGTCAGCTCAACAATAGTCCCAAAACAGCCTGGACAGCAGACCTGTCACCATCACGGTTCTGAATCGGATATGGTGTCCGTTTTGCTTACTGGTACAGACTTAATCAATTTTATTCAGTGCTTTGGGGCAGCTGCATGCTTGACTTAACAAATAATGGACAGCAGACCAGATGGAAATAATAAAGTATGGTAAATTATCATTTTTCTTTTATTATTTTAAATATATACATACACACATAAAAAAAAGATCATTATTTGAGATACGTTACCAATAATTTGCTTGAAAAACAGCAATTGATGTAGGAGACCAAGTTTAAAGTTTGCCTAATTTAGTTTATCTGCACAGATTTAATTAAATTTATTTATTTTATTTTACAAATAACCTATAGAAGGCTTCAGTTTTATTGTTATAAACAAAAAAAAGCATCAGTACGTGTCAATGACACATGTATCCAATTCCACTAATGTGATGCAGTTACAAAGAGCAAAAATGTGCCGTTGGGGCCTTGGCATTGAGACATTGGTCACTCAGTATGAGGTTGAGTGCCCGGATAGCTTTCTCCTCAAAGTGCAGACATTTACATCCGAAGGCATTACCATGAAACACGAGGATCAAAAACAATCTAAAAGTCTAATTAGATAGAAGGCTATTCTATCAAAGTGAATAAACCACAGGTCTCCAAAAGCATGTCAAAGCCCTGTTAAATCATTCATGAAGCAAAACAAGGGCGCACATACCTACATTTTTTTTCCTCCTGCATGTGAATGTATGCGAGTCCATGGCAGTCCCATTCCATCTCTAAGTCAAGCCCTTTCCCTGGGACTTTTAATGTCCCATTTATACTTCTCTTTAATGGATCTAATATTGTTACTTTGAACTGACAGTCTGCCTCAAGCTGTTCACATTTATCTGCCCACAAAATGCCTAAAACACTTCATTCGTTCTCTTAGTTAGGTCAAGCAGGAAGGCACTTAGATTAACAATTTTTGACACTTTGTCCAAGACTGTAGCCACAAATGTAACATGACTAAAACGTGCCTTAGGTTGGAGAATTCGTCATCAAGAAAAAAATATCAAATTAATCAATTTAGTCTTTGTGCACCCCCTTTGTCACTTCAGTCATAGCGGAGAATACCAGTAAGCACAATACCGTACATGCCTACTTGCATAGAGATCATGGCAAACAAACTGCATGTATTCAGAGAAGCAGAAGCCACAACGGATTCAGTCACAGTTTCATCAGGTCAGAACATTTAAATCCAATCACCTGAGAGGAAATTAAATTATCATTGTTAGATGTCCTGCTTCCAGGGCACCGCAAATGTCACCTAACAGAACTGGGAGTAAACAAGCCATTTGATTATTGCTGTTTCTTTGCTTTAGGGCCATTTGTTTTTTCACACAGTCTGAAAAAAAAAAAAAAAAAAAAAAAACATGCTGTGGGATTTAGCACTTTTTAGGTCCAGTGAAATAAAGGAAGCTTAACTAGCCTGGATCACATTACAATGCATTATCATAGACTGGGAGGTAATTTAATTTGAGACGAGTAATGGTTTTGTATAGCATTAGGAGCTATGCAATTTTCTTTTCTCCATCTTCCTTTATTCGACCCCATGTTTAAGCTATTTAATCATGAAATTTCCCAAGTCCATGTACTAAAGCATTAAAAGCTCAGAAAGTTCTTGACGGACTCTAAATATACTACTTGTGTATGTGAGTTTAATAATCTGAGCTAATCAGAGAGCAAAGACAGGCTGATTATCAAGAACTTAAGGCTGAAGTTTCAGTGACAATTCATGTGATCAATATTAGCAATTAGGTAGTTATACAATGTTACATCCTTTTTGTGAAATGGGGGAACAACATGCAATGATAATAATAGGTATTTTCAATGTATCCAACCTTTATTCCAGCTGGACTACATGGTCTGTTTTTATTCTCTGTATAAATTCAAGTGCAGACATTAGATGTTACACAATGATATAACATCAGTATAAACCTACAGGTGTGTCAGATATGTGAAGTTTTACTTATGTAGTAAGTTTATTTTTATCAGTGATTATGATAAAAAAAAACTAAATATAATGCAAAGAGAAACACTTAAACTCTATAAGATTATTCTAATTGTCACCATATCTTCTTTTATATTAAAAATACAATCATGATCATATGAGCAATTTAGTCGTCCTAAGTATTGCAAAAGATTTTGATGTGTGAGGTGTTGTGCTGCACAGCACCATAACTGTCTTCTTCAGTTCTCTTAAAAGAGATGGCTGATCTCTGTCCTGTATTGATTTTGAGCTTAAATGTAAGTAAATACTGTCTTTGTTTTCTTAGAAGTTTAATGATAGAGTAAATTGTGCTAAAGTGTTTTAGTGGAGCTTGTTTTGATCCTTATGTGTTGACATGATTGAAAGATTTAATATGATTGTTACACTTTAAACACTCGCAATGTGGACTAATTTGTAGGAAGAAAATGACAAGAAAAGATATTTGATCAAATTTAAACAAATATAAAAAAACAGGCTTGAATACAGGCTTTGATACCTTGGAAAAGGTTTAAATCCCTCTTGATCGATTGAAAATTCCTTCGAAGCCATCTGATAAACTGAGGTGTTTACATGATGCACTTCATACTGATTGAACATCAATCAAATCAAAAGTACTCCATGTAAACACCACTAATGCCATCCTGTCTAGAGCTCTTGCCTTTGCTTTGACACCCCATGCAACATTTCCACTGTCTACGGGCCATATCCAAATTATTCCGTGTGCTGTAGAGATGATGGGCTCAGCTACTTTGTATTGGTCTGCCTCTGGTGGTCCCTTTATACTCTGCAGCCTTGGTGAGATACAAATTCACTTTTCCACCTGGTGCAAGTTCTGGTTCAGATTGACTCTTCCGCTCCAGCTTTTGGGTACAACCAGCTACAATTTAAGGGTAAATATAAAACATGCAGTTTTCTATGTAAAGATGTTGGGACATTCTTATTACAGAACAGCCACTTTTACTGTGTGTGTTGTAAACTGTACAGTAGCTGCCTTGATTCATGCATACACATCAGTGCATGTGAGTCCCTCCCAGGCAGTCAAGAAAGCTAACTTGCAGATTTTTCTCCACTGAATACATCACATTTTTCAGATAAAACACACCACATAGATTTATAGGTGTCCTAGACCTGGTTGTCCAAATACTAAGCTATCTGAAATGCTCCAACTTGGGTTTAATTTTGTTTTAAAATGACCTTCTGCTGCTGGAGTGCATGACCAATGGGTTTTCTAATGTCCTATTTGCACTTTTAATACAAATATTTCATTTGGTCATAAGGTGCAAATCAGAATAATTTGGCCATAGAATACTTGTTTAGATTATGATTAGTATTATTTTAGTCAATATAACAGTATATGAACTTCATGAAAAGACACAAGGAGCCTTTTCTTGTGACTACTGTGATAATAGTTTAGCTTTTTCATCTTTCATATTCAGCTATTCAAGCAGTGGTATCTGTATACCTGAAATCCACTTGTTTTCTCAGATCAGTCACTCACACCTGCTGTATTTTGTTCCTGCTCCCTGAGACCACCTGTTTCAGTCCCTTCAGTATGTAAACCTCCTGCTTGAACTGCACTTTTACAGACTGTCGTTGCCATTTAGTGCCACTAGTTTCTAGCATTCTCTTGCTCCAGTTTGGTTAATTTACTTGTTTTTTAGATGTTGCCATTGTTCTGAATTCTGCCTCTGCAACCTTGGATCAATAGTTTTGCCTCTACCTCCTTATTGTGCTGTACAATTCTGGCAGCTGCATGAGCTTCAACATATGAACTGCAAAGAAGTAGTTAATAACCACAGTGCTATCCTGTGGATAAATATTATATTTAAAAAAAAAGAGTAAACAGCCCAAGTTAGATTAAGTTTAGAACAAGACAGACAGCTCACAAATAACTGGTTTATCATCTCATGCAGAGTCAGAAAAGTAATTTAAACATATATCACATAATCGCCACCAGATATCCTAAATATGGCACCAGAGAACATGCATAGCCACCTTATCTTTTCCTATTATAAGTGTGATGGAGCACTGCCCCTCTTTCAGCTGTGAGATTAGAGTGGGCCTGAGGCGTGGAGCTTTCCAACAGTGACATTAATGAAACACAGTGGCTTCAAACTGTTAGCTCCACTTACCAATAGCCCATCCCCAAGTTGCAAAAAAAAAAGGGGGAACAATTGTAGTTAACACTTGTGTGGCTGTACAGCAAAACAATGTGAAGTAAAAAGCATAAAAAAGAAGAAACAGTAATAAGTCAAGTATTAGGAACTTCTTTTGGGGCATAATGTTAATGGCTCCCTTAATACATGTTTTTTACTTTCTTCAGCCATCTTCACATGATAAATTATCAGGCTTTGCTGAGGTAACTTCTGAATTTTCACAACTTTAGGAAGTTGGCAGGGGAATGCTTTGGACTGAGTGGCAGTTATGAAACAAGGTCTTATAACCGACTGAATAACAGCTCTAATTACAGAAGAAACAGTGACATGGGGTGAAGTTAAATTGGAATGTTTAATGACTTTGTGAGTAAAGAGCCAAATATAATAAGAAACGTTTCAGTGGCCTGACATGTTGATGGAAAACACAGTAACAATACATCAAGGAGTCAATATACTGGTCACACACATTCTCTCTGTTGCCCACTTGTTCTGTCTCACACAAACACACAGACACCCTGCTCCATCTTTTGATCCTATTTTAAGTCTGCAGCAGTGATGGAATATGCCTTGTCAGCAGCACTGCAGAGTGAGGTTCCTTGGAGAAGCCCTGGGTAATGTAGGAGAATATAAATTAGTCCAAAACTCTCTGGTAAGGCCTTACCCTGGAACTGAAGGCTAACACCATAGGTGTGTGTGTTTGTGCATGCACACACATAATGTTTGCCTCTCATCAAGTTAATACATCAATCAGTGTGAAGGTAAGCAAAGACAAGGTGTGTTCTGACTTGGAAATGCATAAGGTGTGTAGGTGTACACATTAATATGAATAATTTACAGGTGCAGGTGAAGGAGTTGGGTTGGAAGATTTAACATGACGCTAATGAGATGGAGGTCAGGGCAGGTAGAGATCTATTTGGGATTTCAAAGATAAGATATGGAGAAAAGCTGGTCAGTAAAAGCTGCTGTGGGGTGCCTGTGATAAAAGTTAGTTAAAAGTTGCAGCTCCCTTAAAGAACTCAATGTGTGACAGGTGTAGGATGACCAGAGGCTACAGGAAGCCAAGGGACAGATCTGATGGCACAAATAACAGTTTCTTCTATCAAATTAGGACATTCACACTCAAACATATAAGCATCCACAGTTTTCCATATTGAGATTTTGCATTTATTTCCTTTTCTTGTGTGCAGACTGACCCAATCCTAACCTTAAGGCAGAGAACATTATAATAAACCTCAAATCAGACATTACCTCCAGCAAACACATATACACAAGCAGGTTTTCTTTAGAAATTAGGCTCAAATCAAATAGCATGAAATAAGATGAAGTCAATTAAAAGTAATGTAAGAAAGGTGTTTTAATGGAATTGCATCAATTACTGACACACTCACATATGCACACATAAATTTATAAAAGTTTTTACAGGTCAAAGAAAAGGCTTGCTGCATCCTCAATCCTAAATCATAAAAATGTGTTGATAGATGGATTATAGCTTACCACGATCTGCAATCTATTGGAGCTTGTATTGTTTGTCAGGCAAAGGTCAACAATCATGTGGAACATGAGCTCAGCAAAATGCCAAATTGCTGCTTTCACACATTATATTTTATTGGATTTAACAGACAATATGTATCATAATAATCACAAAGCTTTAAAGGTGTATTTTTTTTACAGTTAGTCAGTGATTATTTCCTGTTTCCAGACATGAAAGCAGCATATTCTCATCAATACAAACAATTATTTTCGAGCACTGAATGAACATTAATGGTGAATGTTGTCCCACATTGTCTGTATCATTAATCTTTTTCTCACTGAAAAGCAAAACAAACTAAAAGTACGTAAATTCACATTATGATGGGTACTTTTACGACTACAATAAATGCAACAGAAGTTTCTATGCTGTGGTTTCATAATAAGAAGTAACTTCCGGTCAGCTGCAAAGAAATCTAAAGCTTTGATCAATACACACTTAGTCGAATTTCACATTTATGAGTTCTGGTGCTAAATAAATCACAACTATGCTTGTATGTAAATAAAAAAAATTACATCCTTTATGACATGACAAATGTCCTCTTATTAATGAGAGAAAATTGCACCTCCATAAAACATTCTGCAGGTGATTTTTTTTATATTGCTCTTCTTTCAATGTTTCTCTCCCAGAGGTCTATGAAGCTGAACTAACATGATATACACCACAGATCACCAGTTAAAAAGCATCTGAAGTGGACCTCTGCCACCTCTGATTGAAAACACCAATGAAGTTTTCCCCAGGAGACAATGAGAGACTAATGATGTCTGTAATGACCAAAACCATAGTGCTGATCAGGATTGCAGGCCTGCACTGTGACCCTCTTTGCTCTGAGAGCAAAAGCAAGAAAAACCAGACCATACTCTGCCAACACAGAAGTAATGTTCCTGCAGATGAGTGTTTGACTGTGAGAGGATGGAAGTGACAAGAGGAAGAGGAGTGCAGTCATTATTCTGAAGTGATGAGGTTAACACTCTCATATGACAACAGTGATTAACCAGCAGACATTATGACACCCATTAATGCTGCCACGGATTAAATGTTACCACAGTGCTTAATATATCAAATGCTTCACATGTTAAAAGGTTCATTACTGTAACTACTGAATAAAGATGCACCATAGTGCTATGAGTAACTTTTACTCTGTAGGACAAACCAAATACATGATTTAGTCTAGCTTTGTTCAAAGTAGATATGATTACTTTAGTCATCTGTCCTGTTCTTAAGCTGTGATCAAGTGGGTGAAGGTGATGCATTTACACTTAATAACAACCGAAGACAGTGTATGCATGCATTTCTTAAATTAATTCTTTTTAAAAAAAGGTTAAATTTACATGTGAACAGGGAATTGAACATGATTTTCTCTTAACCATAAATTTCTTACTTTCATATCAGACATTGCTGAAGTGTCAGTCCATATTTTATGTCTGTTTCACTTCAGATAAAAGCTTTACTCTTCAATGTCAGCCATTTTAGCATCTTTATATATATATAAATACACAACCCATACTATGTAACCCATGCTTCATTTGTAAAACAATATATATATAGAGAGAGAGAGAGAAAATGAAGATGAGCCTATTTTTATCTTGACAGAAGGGAGTTCACCAAAATTTACATGTCAGTGACATATCTGTATCTTTGAAAATCTTTTTTAAGCTAAGTGGCTCTATGATAACAAGATGCTACTTCTCTGTGGAACAAGGAGTCAGATGTGGGTTTAGTGTTGTGTATTTGCTGCAGAATGGTGCATGCTGGAGAAAAATGTAAACATATAGCAAAATACCTAAAATTGTTAGAAACTGCTGCATGTGGAAAAATGAGTAAATATTCTTTCCTATGCATCTGTCTGGCAAAAACTTGCTAATAAAAATGTTTTAATAAATGTTGCTTGAATTTTTCTTAAAGGCTTTCAGAAGAAAACTGGATGTCGGTTTTTTTTTTTTTTTTATTTGATTAGAAAATGAGAATAATGCACATTTTTTTCTGTAAAGTTTCATTAAAAAGGAACTTCCATAACCAATCACGGGTTTTACTTGCATAAAAATTAAAGCAACAACTCAGCATTCTGGGGCTCAGTAACATCACTGTGACAACCTTTTCAGATTTCTGCATCCACACTTCTTTAACACTCACATAATATTAGGGTCAAATTTGACTCGTTTTGATATTTAACAGCAGCAAAACAACCTTAAACAATATTCTTTAGTATGACATTTTATTACTTTTCCCAAAAGAAGAAGAAGAAAAAACCAAAAAGCTAATCAAAAATGAAAATATTTTTTAAATGTACCCTTTCATTCATGTGCTACAAATTTGCCCCATGTCTATTTGGATGGATTTTTGATCTACCACTGTTGGCCAAGTTAAAGGAAATTGTTTTTTTTAAAAGAATTTTTAACCTGTGAAACTTTACAAATTGTGTTTGAGTTAAACAGGAGACCCTGACTCATAAAAAATTATGTTCCCACCACATTAGCCCAGGTTTCCGCAGACACACCTGCTGAACTTTGGTTGGTGGGGGAACCTTGAAACAGTGAAATAATTAACCAACACGGGAGTCATCATGTATGGCGTCCATATGGGACAGAAGTCACCCAGAGGCCAGTGAGGGCCTTGATACAGACACAAGATCTGCACGTGGAACGTAAAAAAAAATAAATAAATAGATATTTACATCTCGAATCACTGTTAACTGGATGTTGGTGTGGGGTTCATAACATTATAAAGGTACCTCAGTTGGTGTTTTAGTAAATAATATCATGGCAGCAAAGTTTAATGCACAACGAGTCTGGATATGATCTTCCATGATGAGAACCAAGTTGGAGACTGTTTCAGAGCAGGAAGATGTACATTGCATTAATGATTGTAATAATATTTTAACTTCCAGCAGTTTGAAAGTGTTCCTGCAATATTTAAATGCAATAAAATATATTTTAAATAGAAATTTTTGCCTGTATGGTAGTGTGGTGGTAAGCACCGAAACCTCGCAGCAAGAAGGTAGCTAGTTCAACCCTTGGCTGGGGGGGGGGCGTTCAAACACTGGCCCTTCTGTGCAGAGTTTGCATGTTCTGCCTGTGTATGAGAGGGTTCTCGCCGGGTTTGCTGGCTTCATCCCACCATCCAAAGACATGCATGCTAGGTTAATTGGTCACTTTAAATTCTCACTAGTGAGCATGAGCAGTTGTTTGTCTCTTTGTGTTGGACTAATTGATATATAGGTATTGAAGAAAAATATATTCAAATCAATTGGCTTTTATGTTTTCATGTCTTTAAAAAATCATGACATGAAGGTCTGATAGTAGATGTTTTTGTCCAAAAAGGAGTTATGTAAAACTGAAAAAAAAAAACTTCAATTAATTAATATATAAATAAATAAATAAAAATTAACTCGAACCATACTATGAAGGTATAAAATTCTAACAGTATTTTAGGCTTAAAAGAACTGGTCTCATTTATCCTGCTGCTTTTCTCTTGTTGACACTACATATATTGTACAGTTTGAATGTCAAGAAAATTGCCAAACTAAGAAATCCATCAGTTCATTACTCCATGAACTTTGTTACATGTAGACTAGTACTTCTAGCATCATGTTAGCATCACATAAGACTTCACTTTATAAATAAATCACCTTCTACTGAGGTGATCTTTATTCAACTGTCAGAATACAGTAGATGCTCTCAAGCTGCTTTACTGCGTTTTAGCCACTAGAGAGCAGTGCAGAGCTCAGCAGGACACCGCTGCAGCATTACAGTGTAGATTAAGCTGAGCTGCTTACAGTGAATATGTAAATCAACTCAAATAAGCTCTCCTTTGTCCAAAAAAAGAAAGCTTCCAAGTCATGAGATGGTTTCAATAGTAACAAAAACCAAAATGAGCTCTTACTACATGCTACTTCAAATTTTAGTACAGTAACATGAACATGAACGGATGCTGCAAATTAAACTCTGGCTTCAGTTTCTGAAGCTGTAAAAGTCTGTGATGCTGGTTCTTTGTATTGAAAAAAAAAATCACTAAATTTAGATTTTAAATGTTTAGACAACCATTTACACAACCATCTGTTACTGTTTTAGATTAAACCAGAAATTACAATTTTAGAAGAAAAAAAAGGACAAATAAATAAATAAATAAATAAATAAATAAATAAATAAATAAATAAATAAATAAATAAATAAATAAATAAATCTGTTTCTTAAGACAACCAAGATGCTGTCAAGATGTGTCCAGATCTTATCTTTAAAGATCCATCTTTTTTTTATTATTATTATTAATCAGTAGCCATAAACAATCTGAAAACATAATGAACTTTAACCACAGGGAATGAGGATGTGCTGTTAGTGGTTACTAATATTAGAGTCAGTAGTGATGAGCCATAATGTGATTGAGAGTTTATGGATGTTGTAAAACATATTGATTGTCTGCCTATATATTGCTTTTTGTATTATTTACATATGGAGAGCACATGTTGCACATAAATAAATAAGTGTGAACATCAATGTGGCAGACAAACAAGAGCCCCAGTAGCAGAATAAATGCAGAGATTAAGAAAAGCAGAAGAATAAAAGAATAAAACGACAATAAATTTCATGCGTGTGTGTGTGTTATGCAATAGAGTCACAGTTAGCTGTATGATATAAAGATCAGAGCTGTAGGACACACAATTCCCAATAGCATGGTGCAACTTTGTAAAACCACACTGAGCCCGTCATAGTTAATGTTAAGAATATAATCCTATCATCACAGCTGTGACTATTAGAAAGCAGGTTTTACCTTTTACCAATCAAAAATTCATTCAAATATTACAGATGATCCACAAACAGAAAAAAACACATGAATGAAAACTTCTCATTGTTATGAAGACTCTTTTAGGACCTCATTTTGTCTCTAGAAATAAAAGGCTTTAAGTATTTGTAAAAGAGCTAAGTTGACCCATCAGAGCGAGCGACATAACGACAGAGGGAACAGAAAACAAACAGGCGGTGAAATAAATCGCAGAAAAAAGACTTAACACAATAGAAAGAACAAAACAAAAATAAAAGTGTAATCACGCCTTTTTAAGCCTAAAGGCCACATTATAATATATGCAAATCAAGAAAATTAAATAATAACGGTAAAGATGTAGACTTTGTAGAAGATTGCCTTCAAGCTGTTTTTTAATCTTTGTAAAAGTGAGACATGTAAAAGAGTAGAGGCAAAAGATAAAACCCCATCTAAAATAAAATAAAAAAGTGTTTCATTTGCATGTCTGCTGTTAGGACCTAATGAGAAATGACACATTTGTAATTACAGTGGACTATAATTAACTGGTGTGTAAGTGAGATGTCACAACCCAGTCTGGTCTTTATGACTCGGCTGCAACATGGGGGAGGGGGGATTTCAAATCATTTGGAAGTTTAACAATATTTAATATGAAGGAAAAAAGCTTTGAAGATATTGATTCTTTCCACATTAAACATCCTGATGGGATGTGGCGTGTTTATGAGCTTACAATGTAGACAACGTACCGCTAAGGATCACTCACCTCCTCCATCACGCCTACTTACAGAAGAGGTGGAGGAGAAAGAAGAGGAGGGACATGTTTTATCCTGAGCCTCAGGGTATTTAAGATGGAGATTTTGGCAGAAGATAGAGCTCCGGATGATACTGTAGCAAGCTGACACACCTCTGACCTCCTGTTACTGCTGCTTCCACCCATTAGAGGAAACAGATTTTCAAAAACACCCAGTGTATGCTTTATTTAGCTGTCTTAGATAGATTCTTTGTTAAACTGTCCCTTCCCGTGTTAAAGTTATTTCACTTTGTCAACATGACCATATATGCTTTGTGTCTACAGAGAATGTCAGCCTGAGAGAGGTGTAATCAAACAGCCTGTACGTCCTGTATAGACTGTTTTAGAGGAACCACCATCAACCAATTCTGACTATTTCCTGGAAGCGGGTCTAAAAAATTAGTGCATTTTATTCTGTGTTGCTAAAATGGCAAGTCACATGGTCTGTTCATGACTGATAGCATTAAATCAGATTATGTAAGCTTGCCCCAAGATGTGTATAAATCCAGCTGGATTCAGTGTTTTAGGAGACATGTACTGTCCCATCAAAAATACATGAGAGAACACATTCTGTAGTCTTATTTTTTTAGAATGCTGTTTTTTTACTGTTTCTATCCTGTTTGCAACTCATGTCGCCAGGGGAAAAGTAGCACCGCAGCCACAAACTGTTTGTATTTTCAGGCTAAGGGGTGGGTGGCTGCGTACTGTGTCAGACTTCTCACAGAACTGAGAGAGAGAGATGGTGGTGCCCAGGGTCTCTTCCCTGGGCAGAAAATCATTGAAACCCAAACATTAAGTCAACAAATCTGGCACTCAGTGAGAAAAGCTGCTAAAAAGTTTTGTAGAGTTTAGGAGACTTTAAAGAGGAAGTGCTGAGTGGCTGAGCTATAGCAGACCTCATTAACATACTCACAGATTCCCCACTGAGGAAGAAGTTGGAGAGAAATGCCCTATGCTATGTTCTTTTTTGGCAAAAACTTAAAATAATGTAATTTTCAGTGGATCAGGAACTACTGGAGCAAGAATTTAAGAAAGTGTCATTAAGAGCGAGCATACATTAGAACATCCTACATGTATGTTAAGTTGAACTGTATTAGACTTAACTGGCATTCCTCATAAAGCGGTTTGTGAAGGCAGAAGGAAGAAGTGGTTGAAGAGGTTTCTTGAACCACTTGGAATTCACACAGTAAAACTTAAACTTCCTGTATCCCCCTCTTATGTGTTAAGGTGTGGGTGTTTGACAGGTGAAACTTCTTTGTGTCATTGTAAGAACAATGGACCTCATTCACCAATATCTTTTATTGAATCTTTTTTAATTTGTTCTTAAGTTGTACTTGAGATGTTTTTACAAAATTCATGAATATGTTCATAGATCACGGAATTGTTTAACACCTTCCAGCTGGGTGCTTCGACAAGACACTTAATGCTACCGCCAACTCTCAGATGTATGTTGCTTTGGAGAAAAGCATCTGCTAAATGACTGTAATGTATTGAATAAAATTATGAAAATTGTTTAATTGTCCCTTGAGGGAAATCATACCATTTGGATCTGCAATATTGGTATTTATCTTAAATAACAAAATGCTTTGTACTTCATCAAATGTTATTTAAAATCTGACAAAAACATTATTGTAAGTTTTGTTCGAACGTGTCGGCTTGCAGATGTTCGTAAGAATTCTCCTGTGTGCTAGTAGGATTTGTTCTTAGCTAAGAAAAAACCAAGATACAAAGATTTTGGTGAATGCCACAATTTTCATAAAATGATTAAAAGTTGGATTTAAGAACAAGTTTCTTTATAAGAACGGTTGGTGAATGAGGCCCATCAACATGAAGTGCTGCTTTGATACAAGTCATTAATAAAAGGCTTCCCAGCCATATACCAGATTAATAGTGCTTAAAATGATAATAGCGGTCTTTTATTTGGGGTGGTATTAAACGTGCAGCAGGTGACTCTGACACACTGGTGTCTATTTCCCAGTAGATCCATGTTTTCTGTCAAAACGTTCTTTCAGTGTTTTTCCAGCCAACTGACGAGATGACCTTTCGACACCGCCCTAAAAATAGTAACACACTAAAATAAAGGAGAGCTCCTGGGATAAGTAAGAAGCTTGTTGTGAAGAACAGAAGCACACAAATGTCTGCACTTTCAAACAGTGTTACACTTATACAGGAACATTAGCACACACACAACACATTGCCCTCTTCATCAGGCCCCCTGACACCAGGTCAATTTCTGCTCAGGGAAACAGGCTCCTTTCCTTTCTACAAGCTTGAATTAGATTGGTCTGACTCATTTGTTTTATAAAGAGGTTGCAGTATTTTCTCTCCACAGGCGGACTGGAAACACATAGTTTGCAAGTGTTATCACATGCATACTGTAGATTTAGGTGAACAGATGGTGAGTTGGGAAACAGAATAAAGTTTTGAATTAATTAATCATCTATGCAAGTAGATGTCACATTTAGCTGAGTCACATCCTATCAACAAAAGACACAAAAGAAGTTAGATAGATAGATAGATAGATAGATAGATAGATAGATAGATAGATAGATAGATAGATAGATAGATAGATAGAT
>JBAMHW010000014.1:9898285-9920476 GCA_037177495.1 Rhadinocentrus ornatus | reverse complement strand
TCAGCTGCCTCCATCTGGTAAAAACTCCACCGATGTACACTCTTATTTTCTCCTGGTTATTATTTCTTTTTCTTTTCTAGGCTATTTTTTCCTCCGTCTTGCGGGCAAAGAGTATAGATGGTCCTCCATTTCAATGTAAGCTGGCAAGCTGAATGATCCACGTTTTGGCTTGTTTACACCACCCCCGCACCCTCCCTCTCCCCCCGAAACAGCGAGGACTTGCAGGTAAAACGCACAAGGCTAACAAATTTGTCCCCTTTTGGCACTGTATTCAAAGATGGCGATGCAACATGGCAGCCTCCAGTTGGCCACCTATGTATTTATAAACATCTAATTCTAAGCTACGAGAAAGCTTCATTTGGATGGGACTGTGATTAGACTTTGGTAAGGTTTAAATCTCCCATTTTAAGAAAATTCCAGGTGGTAATAAATGATAAAAGGGTGATTTCTTTTTACCTTCAGATGCATAAGAAGAATGTAGGGCCATTTATTTTAGAGTGGAGGTATAAAAAGTCAAAGTAATCTAAACGGTCATAACGATTCATGATTTTTTTAAGGTGATTAATAGATTCTAAAATAATTGTGAATAAACTTTATGCATAATTTTTCAAAATGTTGGAACATTCTATTCTAATGCTCACCTGAGCCATTTTAAAATGATCTTGATGAACTCTTACATCCAACTGTTCTGTTTTCTGTTATTTCTCTTAAATCATTCCTCCCAGAAATGGTGCCTATTTTAAACTGCTTGACATTATATGCTGCAAGTCATCAAACATCTGCATCTGCCAAGGTTACTTGGATAGATTCCGAACAGCACACACGTGAAATATTCCTTGAAAAAAAGAAAGAGAGAACAGAACTACACAATGCATTATAAAAGACTAAGGAAGTGGGCTTACTTCCGTCCCCTATTCCTAAATGAAGCTTCTTTCCTCGGATTTAAACGGAACTTGTCTCACCCAATGCAGTTATCTTGTTCTGCTGACATGAATAAAGCATGCAAAGTGTACGACAAGGCCTATCCTCCGTGTCCAGTCACTTACCATTAGGAAGAGTCATACACTCACTTCACTATGTCATAATTAGAAAACACTCACTTCACATGGAATCTGGAGGAATAACACACATGACAAGTTTCTACCGCAGGCTAAAACACGGCTGCTGTGCCGCTCTCTGCCATTCCAACACTAAGAGGAAGTTTAACTACGGAAAAGTTTTTCTCAAAAAAACAGACACGGTCGAGTCTTGAATGTATTTTGAGCCTCGTGTGGTTTTCACTAGCTTATCGTTTCCGGAGAGTTACCTCTGCACTGAAGTCTGCAATAGTTAATAAGTATAGTTTTCTTGCGCAACAATATAAAAATCTTGTAGAAATGAAAACGCAAAACTACAACTTGATCATGACATTCTTTGTGTAGGTAAAGTAATTTGTTGTTAAACATGGTTAATGACATGAAAACAGTATAAAAAATCAGCAAATTCTGAGGGATGTTTAAATTCTTGACATTTGCCTAAACTATTGGCAAGTTATTTTTATACTATGAGCGAGACATTTGCTGTATTTTTCGTGTTGGATTCAAACCTTAAAAAATGGCACATCTGCTGTATTTTACTGGTAACAGAGGACAGACTTTGGTTCTGGCCATAAATGACCAGCTGTAGCCTTTCTGAGGATGAGGCTGCTGACCCCTGATAATGGCAGTTTAAGATTGATTTTTGCAAGTCACTGACACCAATACTTTCTCTACAACTGAGAATACAGATATTTCATGCATGTAATAAGATAAAGATATGACTTCTAGCTTAAAATTCTGGCATTAACTGTTTTATTTAATACATTTGCTGTCGATTATTTCAGCAATAGTAGGATAACATCAGGTTTTGCATCATAATTTACAAGCATGTTCCACATATTTACAGCAGGTAATAAAATCAGCCTTTTGTATATTTATTGATGATAAATAGCAACTAATTATATATTACAAAAAAAAAAAAAAAAAAGGAACTTTGAAGACCCTAAGAGCTTAAACTGAAGGGAGCTGGATTTCTTTTTCTCTCCTGAAAACACTTCTTCACTTCTAAACTGAATGGTAAGGAGTTCTAGGCTTATATTAGAGGCAAAACGTTTTCAAAAAACCCAAAATAAATTTCAAGCTTTTAGAATTACCAAGACCTGGATGACTGAGAATCTACACCAATATAGCCTTTTTATTTCTTTCTTTTTTTTCAAATAATATTGTCACAAGAAAGTTGGTCCAATCACACCACTATTCTCTGGAGTAATGAGTAATTAAACTGATTAAATCTGACACATTAAAACCCCAATAAAGCTTTATTTCATGCACAAACATAATATGAAATCATACCAGTGCTTGATGTCAATGTTGTCGACCTTAAAGACGTTATCTTGACAGGTCATTTTCTGCTATTGAAGCAGATAAATCTTCAAGAGCACGGTGTCAGGTCAATAGGTGAGTATTTTCAGTGAGTATACAGAAAAGCTGAGCAGTTTCTGATCAGGCAGAAAAATTATAATATCAGCCCACTCTCACCAGAAGACCTGTAATAGGAATATTTTGTCTATGTGCCCAAAATGATGTGCAGTATTAGCATGAAATGACAAGAATTGCCATCTATAAACTATAAAATGTTCATGTGTGACGTCCTATGCTTCTTTTATATAGGATACGACATGTACTAAGCTCACTGCAGGAGCAGTGATGGGAGAAGCAGCAATGGAGAAGAGTGTTCAAATCATGTCCAAGTTGTGAGGCGATAGAAAAGGCATCCAGGAAGTAGCTAGCTTTTCCAGTTGCAGACTTGGATGCAGGATTACCTGTCAGACTGTCAGAGGAAAGCCCAGGCAGCACTATTACTGATGAGAAGAAGGAGGAGATGTGCAGCTGCCTAGAGGGTGTGGGTTTAAAATATTCTCGAGGCTAGACAGGAGTGTGAAGGGTTTAGGCTCATTCAGCACCTACACCTGGACAAATGCTTCCAGGTCTAAATAGAGAGATTTTTGACAACCTTCTGAGGAAAGTCACGCCTAAACACACAAAAATCAGAACCAACTTCAGAGAATCTAAGGGATTTGATTCATAGAGGGTTTAAATCAGTGTCACCTACTTTAAAAGGCATCAGTTGAGATCTGACAGATTCCCTCCTTCTAGATACATTAATGTGTCATCACAGGGCACCATGTAGCTCTGATCTTTCCTTTGTGTAACACATAGATGTAAATGGGTTTGGAAATGGTGTACAGTGCCCACTTCATCCTATCTGATAACAGCTTCAGGAGTATCAAATTATCAAAGCGGAACAAAAATTGTACAACTGAAAAGTTAAAGGATGTCAACCAACATTGTGCAGGGCAAATATCAAACCAATAATCTTTTAATGATGGTAGACACAGAAGCACTTTTTGGTACCCTCTCCTTATTATAAAGAAGTGCTTGTGAACAAATCAAGAGCACTGATGTTGCAATAGCATCTTCTTGAGACAAAACATTGCTGTTGTAACATATCAAAACTCAAGCAACTTCTACTTAGAGAACAGAATAAAAAAGTAATTATTCCATCTTTGAGCTTCTGTTGTAAAATGGCAACATTGTGACCAGCAGAGCTACTTCATCCTAGTAGCTACCTCTAGATCAGGTTGTCAAAACATAAGAATCCCAGTAATAAATCACGTTTCTTATAAAACAGTAGCACTTAATAACCATTAACCCTGTGCAACTATTTTCTTTTTTTTTTTCATCATTTATTTCACACTACATTAATATTTAATATACAGAGAGAGAGGATTATGATCACTGGCCACGTTTAAACCATGTATGTTGAAGTTTTGTTTTTGTTTTTTTTAATAATTATCATATGCATCACTACAGACTGTCAGAATGTCTTCTTCTGGAGCCAAACTCTACTTATACTGTTAACACTAAAATGATATCATGTTTTCTCCTGTAAAAAAAAAAAAAAAAAAAAAGCCACAGAAATTATTATATTAACCCAGGTATGAGTCTCTGTTTTCCCTGAAAGCTTAAGATTACTTATGACTCAAATACCATCTTTATACATTCGGGACTGTGTTATCAGCAGAAAGAATGCAAACTGTTTAGTTTTCCCTCTGCTTCTCCATCCTCCCTTTTCTCTCTTAACAGAATGGCATTCAGGTAGGGTACACAGTGTTTTCCACTAAATAAACCACATGTGTCATCACAGAAGATCCAGTGTGTGATCAGCAAAAGGGGAGTTGAGAGGCACAGGAATAATGTGAAAAGGTTAAGTGTACACAAAGATATTGACAAGTGACTCAGACACAGAAAGAGGAGTGGAAAGCTGTTGTGTAGTGAGGCATGACCAATCAGAGAAAGACACAAAAGACAGAGGCAGGTAAAGAGGAATACAGCTGCATGTCCCCTGCCCCCTTCAATGAACTGGCGTTCCCCTGGGTGACTTAAGCTTCAACAGAACCTGACTGAGTGTGTCAACAACCGACCGGGGGGGAAACATTCACAGATGTGCAGACACTTAGGCAGTCACCCTCTTATTTATTTTGCAACAGACACTTTCACACAGGACTGTTTAGGACCGGCATCAACAGTATTATCAGACCCATCAGGTGACATGGCTATTCTTAGAGTTTCCATATACACAAAAGAAGGATGGAGATAGTGGAAAAATAGACCAGGGAAGAGTGTACTTCTCTGTGTGTGCGTGTCAGAGAGAGGGGGAGAGAGAGAGGGAGTGAGTAACGAGTTATGGGAAACAAAAATGAGGAAAATACAGAGGTTAAACACACAAGACAAAGACATTAAAGACTCTTTCAAGTCACATCTTTAAGCTGAAAAGTTCTTATACAATGTACTTCTAAGTATAAATGCTAAAGATTTATGACCTTACAGGGTGGCTAAGAGGGACAGCGTTCTAGACATGGTGCAAACATTAAAGTTAGGGGACAAGATAGCAATTAGATAGTATTTCATTGATGTTTGACAGAGTGTATCTAAAGAATAAATTACAATAAAAACTATTTGTTGCAGAGTGAGTAGGAAACCTATGTCTGGACTATGTGCAACTGACTCCTATTTAAGTGTAACAGTACATAACATTCCTCTAGTCTTATTACCAGTTCACTATAGCAAAATATCACATGTCATGGAGATTAATTTTATTAGCTGCACCTTGCTAGTACTGAGTTAGATCCCCTTTTGTCTTCTGAACAGCCTTAATTCTTGGTTGCATAGGTTCAACAAAGCGTTGGAAACATTCCTAAGAGATTTTAGTCCATACTGACATGACATCATCACACAGTAGCTGAAGATTTGTTGGCTGCACATCAATGATGAGAATCTCCAGTTCCACCACATCCCAAAGGTGCTCTATTGGATTGAGATCTGGTGACTGTGCAGACCACTGGAGTAGAGAGAACTCATCTTCATGTTTAAGAAACCAGTTTGAGATGATTTGTGCTTTGTGACATGGTGCATTATCCTGCTGGGAGTAGTCATCAAAAGATGGTACACTATGGTCATAAAGGGATGGACTTGGTCAATTCTCGTGTGGTACACATAAATAATGCATAATTGGTACTAAGGGGCCCAAAGTGTGCCAAGAAAATATCCCCCACACTTTTAAACCACCACCAGCCTAAACTGTTGAGACAAGGGAAGGATGGACCAATGTTTTCATGTTGATTACACAAAATTTTGACCCTACCATCTGACTGTCACAGCTGAAATGAAGACTCATCAGACCAGGCAACGTTTTTCTACTATAGTTCTATCTTCTATCGTTCAGTTTTGGTGAGCCTGTGCAAATTGTAGCCTCAGTTTCCCTTAGCTGACAGGTCGTAGTCTTCTGCTGCAGTAGCCCATGTGCTTCAAGGTTCAAGATGTTGCATTCAGAGATAATTTTCTGAATACCTTGGTTATAACCAGTGGTTATTTGAGTTACTGCTGCCTTTCTATCATCTCCAACCAGTCTACCCATTCTCTTCTGACCTCTATCATCTTTAAGGCATTTTCATCTTTTTTTTTTTTTTTTTTAAACCTGGGTTGTCCAGCATCATAGCAAGCAGAATGATAGTCTGGCATTTTCATCTTGACAATTGCCGCTCACTGAATTTTTTATTTATTTTTGGACCATTCTGTGTAAACCCTAGAGATGATCTCCACAAGTGCTCAATATATTCATTGAACAGTGTACTGAACAAGAACAAGTAGGTTGCAGAGGTGAACAGATTCTATAAAGTTTATAAACTCAACATGGTGTACTGAGAACAGCTCAAGATTTCAGAATGACCTGTTCTCATGGAGACTTATAAAAATCGACTTTAGATAAATCGTAGATTTAAGCTGATTTAGTTCCTGACAGAAAAATGTCACAGTTTCATTTCAATTTCAATTGTGCTCAACTCGTCATTAAAAACAAACAAAACCATGAAGAATTCCCATTTTCATCTGTGAGGGCTGATGTTAACAAGAGATCTTTGAGAATAAAACCTTGAAGCAAAGACTCTAAAATTAGTTTAAAAAAGTTTAATTAAATTAGTAAAGGTTAAATCTGTTTGAAGTTACCTGGATTTATGCCACATTAAGTGATAAAACATATACATGTGCTGTGTAGGGTTTTTCTTGGCTTTAAAGTAATATCTGTCTGTGATTCTGTACATCAATTAGTTTTAGACAATGGTGATAAACAAGAGTTGTGAGGAATTTGGGAAGAAGATGTGCTAAAAAAAAGGAGGGCTAACAACCCATTTACACAAAGATGAGAAGTAACTACTTCACATTTAGGGCAGTGAACTTATCTTAACACATTAAATGGTAAAAAAAAAAAATCATTATTTAAATAGTTTGAATTGAATTTTGAAGTAGCTTTCTGAAGTACTGATTCCTTTGTCTAAGTTGCTGATACTGTGAATATTTGCGTAGTGTGGAGAAGGTTAACAAAAATCTGAAGTCTATAAAGTTTTAGCAGATGCAATCCTTCTTTCGTTGAAGCTAAATTAGGGAAAAGAAAATAAAGAAGCATCATCGAAAAGTTTGAGCAATACAAAAAATTTGAATTTGACAACTTCGATTAATTCTACTACGGTCTGACTTTAGTCAGTTGTGAGAACAAACTTTAAACTTCACTGTATCTTTACCAGAGGGGTTCAGCTATTGAATAGCTGCGATGAGGACTTGAAATCATGTCAATCAGTAGAAAGTTTAAAAAAACTTCATAAAATTATGTAATTACAAAATATGAAGCAATTAATAGGACTTATTGACAGTAATGTGTATTGTAATTTATTACGAGGGTATTATTGTCATTAATATCCTGATGAAATTCTGTGACAGTGTTAATATTAATGGTGTTATTGACAGAAGGGTTTTGGACTAGATAAGTATTTAACTTTATCCTTAACTTAAACCCTTTTTGAACTTTGAAAGTTTTGAGTTTGTGTATTTTTTTATTTTTTTGTTTTGTTTAAAATTTTAGTTAAAAAATTAAAAAAAAAATTAAAAAGAAAAAGTGACTGTGTGTTGATATTATAATTTTTAATATGTTATATTACTACAACTATAATCATGAGCGATAAAAAACTGTATACTTGAAAAGCACTGACAATACTAATATCATAAATAAAACAGAATAAAATAATGTTAAAAATAATAATGCAATTTGGATATAAAATAAAAAAGTGTTACAAAACTTTATACTAAAACTAAAACCTCTCCTATTCACTGTTTCTAGCTTTATAACTTCTGCAGGTGGGTTATATTTCTTAGTAAATCATTACTTTTTATTACATTATCAAGTATTTGGCAAGATTGTGATATATTATCTGAAGTTACAATGTTTATTTTGTATAAAAAATATAAATTCACGCCATAATTTAGCTAATTTAATTAAGTCTAACACAAACAACATATATGTTGTTAAGTAGCACTACTTTTCAACAATGTAATGTGAGAGTTTCATAAACTTACCATGGTTCATTTTAAAGATCCAACAGTAAAAGCGGAGGGGACCGAGCAGCAGAACCGGCGTTTTCAGCTTCCAGGAAAACGTTAAAGTTTTCCGCTGATTGGTTGAATCGCACAATGGCGTAAACTGTGACGAGCTTGATCCCCAGACCACATAATTCTACAAATGCGCAAAAAGCCTCGGTGACGTTATTTATGAGGGCTGCGGAAGTGATCAAAAATAGTCACTTGCCCTATAAAGGGTTAATATAAAAAGCTTCATTAGACAGAAGGTTGTAGCGGCTGAGGGGAGAATGATTACTGAAAGAGACTCATCAGTTACAGAGCTGTAGTCTGGACGGATGCTATTTGTGTCTGAAAGCAGAACCTCCTCACCACTATGACTCACGGAGCATGCACTCACATTAATAGTGAAATGAAATGTGTATCTAGAGATACTGTATGGCTATTACACTTAACTGCTGAACATAAACAAAAAGGTGCACACATTCATGTACAAATAACACTGCAAGCATAATCTTAGCAGTGTGTTGAGCATAATGTTATGAAAATGAGCAGATACGGCTAATTTGCTAGCTACAGTATTTGTAACGTCATCATAATGGAACTGGAACACCATGAAACTTACCATGTATGGTCTCCAGTTACTTCATCACTGTTACTTAACACCCGTCTCTGTAATAGCTCCTTACCCACAAGATACAAAAGTGCTTCCTGCTTCATGTTCTAAAGCAGGAGTGAGTTAAAACCATTATAAATTCAACAGGACGGAGTGCAGGCAACAGCTGTAGTACTGTGTTTACTGTAGCAGGCGAGCATACATAAATGCACACACAGGAATCTGCATGCGTTAACAAACTTGCTTCAAATTGTCTCAGTGTGTTGAAGCAGATTGTTTTTAAGTGCTTGCTGTGGACAGCAAGTCTTGATTTAATAACGATTAAACGTTGAGAGAAATGAAGCAGGAACCCAAATCTCAATTCAGACTTAAAGGTGATAAATGTGGGAAGAGAGGGCATATAAAACTACAATAATAAATTTAGATTTAATCTGTGAGTCATAAGATTTAAAGACACAGAGAGTCTACTAACAATTAAAGCCCTTGAGTTGTTTAAATCCTTTATTATATTCTGGTATTGAAGGGGTAGTGCACCCAAACAATACAGAATTACTTAATTGTGATGAAAATCACATATACTGTTCATAAAATTAGTTTTTTTCTTTTTTTTTAAAAAAAACAGGATTTTGAGGGTAAAAAAATGGCCCTCTACAGGGTAAAACCAGGTTATGTTTTTCGTGACAAAGAGAGGTTATCTACATCACGAGAAAATTTTAAAAACCTCACAGCCCCTACCTCCACATGTAAACAGATGGGTCCTTAGCTTGCAGGCATAGAAACCAACGTCCACCAACGAATGTGAAGGGATGTGAACTTATTTGGTGTAGATTTGCTTGTTTTAGACTTCTGTTCTTCCATAGAGTTTCTGATGAAATATTCCCGCAATGGGACGGATTTGTGGTTTTGAGGGGGTGTAAAAGTAACACCGGACTTGTTCTTTACTTGCTGATCCTTATCTAACAAGAGACAGCAGCTCAAATCTTAGCAGCAGCAACTCAGCGGCACTTCCTGCAGCTGCCACATCCTGCCGCGAGTCTCCACAGCTTTCCAGAGCTGCTGGAGCTGCTGACAGGCCAGCGTAACAGCGCTAATGGCTCAGACTGATACTGTTCAGGACTGCCTTGTTAATGTGTAGCTGAGGAGATTCAGAAGGGTAAAAGTCTTTCACTCCAAAGACCGCTCTGTGGTGTAGGTGCTTTGTGAATCTCGCTTTGCGTCTTGCTAGTGAGCTGAGCTGCTGTCTGTCAATCATTTCTGCCTGTGTATCCCATCGCACCCACTCTCCACTCCCTGATCACCCCACACCTCCCACCCCCACCCTTGCAGTTTCAGGCTTTTTTAAATTCGGCAGTGTTTGGACTTACGCAAAAAGTTGAGTGTGAGGTTACACTGTAAAAAGTCTAGACATGATTCGAGGTAGGAAAAAGTGGTTTCCCAATTATAAGTAAAAAATAATGCAGAGTTTGTGTGTTTACAAATGCATGTAAGAAATGTCACCTTTCATGAAAATGGACTCAGCATCAAGTAATTAGATTAATCCAAGGTGAGTAAAGGTGGTTCACAGTAAGAATGCACGGGCAGAATGAAAACAGCTGGCCGTAGGACCACACACACAAACACAGTGATGCATGCGTACAGTCAATGTGCTGTATACACAGAGGGTTTCCGCATTCAGAGCACTCTTTAACAGTTTGACTTCCTGCTTGTCAGCATTTTTTCTGCACACATGCACACACAACACCAGCTCTACCTGTAGCAAAGTTTCCGCTGTGATAGCAGTAGTGAATTCTGAGAAAGGCTGAGTGAATTTTTTCCAAGAGTCAATCGTCAAATAATCAAACCTTATAATGTGAGCATATCAGCAATTAAGACCCCTTCTGTGCACAGTTCAGTTATGAACTACAGAAAGTTGTCTTTCTTGAAATGTATTCAAGCATAGACTTCTTCCCACTTCTTTTGAACATTAATATATTTTATTACATGTTTATATTTTTGTTCTGTTCTGTTCAAATAAATTAATAAATACTAATTAAAAACAATGAATTAACATTAGCTGCATTACTGCAAGAAACACCCCATGTTTTACATCTTAAACAGTAGTTGTGTCCTGACCACTTTAAACAAAAACCAGAGCACTTACAATAGCAGCCTTCTGCAGAAGCTGCTTGTTTTGTAAGGCAGCTTTTCTACGCACATTTGCATCACATGCACACCATCAATAAATAACAATTTCCTGAGCCATGACAATTCCATTATGAATATTTCACTGAATTGTTTCTTTTAAACATTACACACTGCTGAATAGTTAATGTCTTTCCAGCATTTTGAAAGGCTTCATTACTGAGAGCCATTTAACTCCCCCAAAAATTCGTAGAGCTGAGACTGAAGTAGCAAGCCATCTTTGTACTATCGCCATTACTTGTTCTCGGACTCTATGACCTTACTATCTAAAGTGGCTCATGAGATAAAATTTGTTTAGTTACTGAGGTTAATGTAAGAGAGAGGACTATACTTTTATTCTCTTTGGTTTGTTTTTTTGTCCATGACATGCATTACGAGTTTTAAACTATAAATAAAGATACAGGTAAAGTTTAAAACAAAGTTAAAGTACAGGGTAAAACAAGAGTACATATATCAATTAGAATCAATTCCTACATTAAAATTTGATACATTTGATAATTGATATTTTAGTAAAAATAAATATGTTTTTCCCCATATGGGATATTAACAGGAACACAGTGAAATATATTTATGCCGTCATGCTGCTCACTCAGTCCAATTAATCCAGTTGACAACGATGACTGAAACAGTCATGTGTGGAGCTCAATATGATGTTATGATAAGGCGATCTAAGTGAAGTAGAAGAGAGGGACAAGCACTGCAAGGTCTCTCAAGACTTTTGGTGCTGCAGGCAGGCACAATCCAGGTAAAGAGCAAGAAAATGTGGAGCTGTTGGTGATGTGTAGCACTACTATAAAGCTATAATATTAAATACACTATTTTTTTTTATTTATTTATTTTTTATTTTCCAAACAAAACGTTTTTGTACAAAGTATTGATAATGGATCAGTATTATTGATACCAAACTGAATTTTACTAGCTATAAAACTGGAAAGGTGATCAGTGGTACCACACATCACTAAACTCATTTATCTGTTAAAACTGGTAAAATTCCTCCAGTGACAGTTCTATAAAAATGTAGTGAAACTGTGCTCCAAAATATGATCCTTCTGGACAGACTAAAATTAATTTGTCACATTCTGAACAGCTGTGTGACATCTGAGATGGATTTTATGGTTGTAGTACCTAGTTTCTGGATAGGCAGCCAGTATGGCTTTCTTCTTTTTGTTGTTTATATTGTACCTTTGTTAAAGCAATTGAAATTCTCACCTAATATGCAAGATTCCAGTCATGTGAAAATCCATCTCTAATGTGCATGTTTGTGGCCAAAGCATAAATGTAAATGTAATTTTTTTTTTTTTTTTTTTTTTTGCTTATGTTGCACATTCACTAAAACACCTCAAGGATGTCCTGTCACCCACTTCTGCTTTTATAAATGCATAGTGTACTGAATATAATAGGGTTCGGTGATTTATTCCACCATCTACTTTTATTCAAGTACCTCTAATAAGATTACCTCAAAACACATATTAATACTGAAAGTGTGAGGAGGCAGGTTTCTGACGAGCTCAGCAGCAGGGTGCATATGACAGAAGGACCTTGTTGCCTCACTTAGTGTCCTTGTCACTTACACTTACCTTCCCTCATCATCAGTGTTGCTGCCAATAAATCACATCAATGGGCTAATCAAATTAGAACCACTGTGAATCAGTAAATCTGACAACTGGATTTAAGAACTATGTGCATAAGTGTGCCACAGAGAGAGTAACATAAGTATGTATTTAGTAAGATTGTTTGATAGAGGGACTTGATAAAACAATAGGACTGGGCATGTTAAGTAGGTATCGCGTTAAAGCATTAATTAACATTGAATTCATTTTTTAATCGCATGTTAACGCAAATTTGTTTTATTTTTTCTATTCAAAGTTCTTGCTCATTGGCTCTAAACAAAGAGAAGCCACATGCAGAGGCTTAAAGTCCAAAGCCTCCTCCTCTATGTCTTGTCCTGCTGCAGCGGTGCATCTGATGTAAACAATCAGGAGAGAGCGGGTTTCTTAAAAAAGTTTTCTGTCTGGTACCTAAGAAAGAAAAAGAACCAAAATTTCTCATTGTCAGACAAAAACTTAGATTTTTTTGTTAGTTTTTTTTTTTTTAAATTAAATGCGGTTTTATTCTGGGGGATATAAGTTTTCAGGCAAGACAGTAAAGTTAAAACATTTTATCACTACATTTTACAAAATGAAGCATAAATTGAGCGTCTTTTTTGCCTTTGGTTCGGTAAATCTTGGTCATGGCAAGATGAAACTTACAGTTTTGGAATATGTCGTCTGTCCATGTCCATGCCGTCAGGTGGACATGGGGAGCCATAATTTGCATTTACATATTTTTGGGGACTTTGTGTATCTTGTCTATTAATTGTTTGCTGTCTTAACTGAGTTTGGTGGTCATAGAAATGGTTTTACTGAGCTGTTAGCTGAGATTCTGGACTTTTTTGAATACCACATATGTTTATAGTTACATTTACAGACCTGACATTACACCTGACAAAAAAAACAGATATTAATCCCTTAACTCTCGGTAGCAGCGGGTGCAGGCGCAAGAGGTTTAGCTAAACACTCAATCTAAGAATGCAAAGTTAGAAAAATTTATAGACAAAAAATCTGGATAATGACCCACTAAAGGTGCATGAATGAAAGTTATTGTGCATATTGTTAATATTTATCTCTCCTCACAATCTATAAACTGTGAGATTCTAATCCTATTCTACTATCTATTCTACAGTCATTTGGCAGACGCTTTTATCCAAAGCGACTTACATTAGTGAGTAATAACAACACAAGCAAGAATTAAAATAGGAGGGGACATCATAATTAAGTGTTTTGTTTTGTTTTTCTCCCTCTCTACAACAATCCTCTGTTCAATTACAAGATCACAATTCCATCACACAATATCATCTTGGGCATAAATGTACGCAGCTTATTCAGTGCTGAGTTGTGCCAAAGAGCTGGACCAATCTTTCTAACTCCTTTCAACGAGTACAAGAGTTAAGCTAAATGCGGAAATGCTCCTTAAACAAGTGAGTCTTTAGTTTGCTCTTAAAAGAAAAGAACTCTGCAGATTGGAAAGAGTTTGGTAGATCGTTCCACCACTGGGAAACAACAGAGGAAAAGAGTCTGAGCTGTTGGGGTTATTGTTTTGTAAGCCAGAAGCGGAGCTTTGAATTTGATGTGCGTTGCAACTCGAAGCCAGTGAAGAGCGATTAGCAGCGGAGTGATATGAGCTGGTTGAAGACTAGACGTGCTGCTGCATTCTGAATCATCTGCAGAGGTTTAACTGAGCAAGCAGGCAGGCCTGCCAGTAAGGAGTTGCAGTAGTCAATGCGTGAAATGACCAGAGCCTGGACCAGGAGCTGGGCCGTGTGATTAGTCAGGTAGGGTCTGATCTTCCTGATGTTGTAGAGAGCAAATCGGCAAGACCGGGCAACCGAGGCAACATGGTCCTTAAAGGTCAGCTGGTTGTCTACCATGACACCAAGATTCCTGGTGGAAGACGTAGGCACAAGCAGGATAGAGTCAAATCCTGCTTTCTGATGGCTGATATTCATCAGGTATTGCTACTCCTGTGTTTAGAAGGAAGCAGCTTTACACAGTTTTAAATTCATCCTGCTGACTTTTTACCTTTTAGTTAGTAAATCCTGAACATTTCATCCTTCTTTGACTAAAATATTAGATTTTATATATATTAAGAAACATTTTAACTGTTGCTGTTTAAAGACAAAAACACTGCTGCTAAGCTGTTTGTTTGGTGCGGGGGTCTGCAACCTTTACAATCGAAAGAGCCATTTTTTCCTCAGCCATTTTTAGATTTTAAAATAAAGACAAACATCAAACTTTTACAAAATTTCAAAAACAGACTTTTAAAAGATTAAAAACAGATTGAAAAGATATTACTGATACATTTAGTGTGATTATGTTGTGGAAATTCAATGCAATTATTCCATTACAAAAGTTTAAAAATTTATTAAAAACCTGCATTTGTTATTATATCTATATTTAAAAATGTTAGTTCTTTAGCGGTTTTAACCATGTATCAGGAGCCATTGTGGAAGTTCCAGAGAGCCACTTGTGGCTCCAGAGCCACAGGTTGCAGACCTTCATATAGCAGTAGGTTTTCTTCTAAAGGAAAATGATATTTTGCATGTAACTGTGATTTATTGCAACATTTCATGTGATTAATCACGATAAAACATTTTAAGCGTTGCCCAGCACTAGAAAAAAGCATCCTGCACATGATTTATGCAGTAATGCAGAATTGATGATGTGTCTAAAATTCTTTCCTCCGGAACCTTTCCAACATCAAAAAGGGGCCTTTTACATTTAATCATAGACTCCAAATTTGTCCCTGTTGTGTGTAGATGTATAAGAAATCAATCTCACCATTGATGCCATTTGAACAGATTGCTTCAAAATTTGTGCCATCATCTAATTTAAATTATATCTGACCCTCTCTCACTGATATGAGAGCCAACTTTTCAGTCTGGTCTCCAGTCCGTGAACAACATCAATTTGGTTAGACGAGTCTAGAAAATTTGTCAGAGATGATGTTTAACAAACTTTATTGTGAGTCAAGCTGTTGGAAAGCTTTCTGTTTTCAGATTTTACCTTTTTCATCTCAGTGAATTTTTTTTTTTCTTTTATCGACAGAAGTTTTTTTTTAATGACAGAGGTGATTCTCTTAAAAGAAAGTTGCTGCTTTTCAGTTCTGTTTGAGACGAGGTTTAATAGGGGCTGGAGCTCAGCTTTCCTGTCAATGCTTATCCCATTATTAAGTCTCAAAACTGATACTTTTCTTGCTGGCGTGGGTCTATGATTGTAGCGCATCACTATTTTGGTTATTTTGGAGCATTTTAGCGGCTCAAAAATACTGCTGATTTAGTTTGAGAGAAATGCATGCACCCCTCTGCTATTGCAGCTTTCTTTGTTAATGTCAACAGAATCTAGAGTTACAGGGGAGATATTAAGAGACCTTTTCTTGCTGTCTGTGGTGAGTTGGAGGGCACCAGGAGGACATTTGGCCACCATCAACAAGACTTTGGCATGCAAGATACTGGTGCTGTTCAGTCTAAAAGGATCAGATTTTACTGACGGGCCATTTTGGAGAAGGTCTAGGGGAGCCAGTGTTGCCCTTGTAGGGAAAAGTGATACAGCAGAGGATGAGGAAAAAGAAATAAAGTGCACCACAATTAGATAAGGGGGAGATAAGAAGCCCACCACAGAGGCTGTAGAGGATTAGACCATCAGCTTAAAAAAAAGCAAGGAAATATCAAAAGTAGCTTCAAATACCCACTCCAAGTCAACTGCAAATACATACATCAGAGCTTCCACAAAAAATTAAAAGAAAATTTTGGCTTTATTCACAACATATCCTGTGATATTTAAACTAAACAGATTTATTTAAACAAAAACTAAGCTAGAGGACACGTCCTGAACTTGACAAGATTACTACAAAAATTTTAAAATTAAAAATATGGTATGAATACTATGAGACTGTGCTAAATGACGACATCAACATCATCTAACAATTGACTGGTAGGGAAAATAAATTAAACCAAGGGGTCTATATACACATAGATGGACTAAGGAGGAACAAGTGAAGTTAATGAGCAAATAAAACCAGGTGCACTAATGAGAAGAAGCAGAAAGCAACACAGAGCTAAACATGGCAAGACAATAAAAAACCAAAAACACTAATCATGACAGGTAGGTGTGTTGCTTCACTGCGTGTAATGTAAAGTTGAGAAATAGTTCAACAGTCAAATATGTGACTGATTATATGGCTGACTCATGGCAGACTGTTACAATTTAAAAGGTCAGACTCACCCACTGTCAAGAGTTATCACATCATATCCATGTGAATCCTGCCTGCAAGTGAACGTAATGAGCAGTATTTTGTTATTGTGGTTTGTTCCTTCTGACTGAATAGTAAATAGTAACAATAAAACAAACAGACAAACAAGACAACAGTTACCACAACAACATTAGAAAAGTACAACTGTAGGATGGCCACAATGAGCCAAAACTAATAGCTAAACAACGGAATATAATTAAAACTATCAATTCACCAAATCAGAAAGGACACAGCATAAATAGAAACAAGAATATAAATGTCAGTTGTTTAACTTAAAATGATGATTTAGCCAGACGATGAGCTGCTTATAGAGTCAATGTTTTAACAGGATCTCACAGCAGTCTGGGAAATGCCTTGAAAGTGACAGTAGATCAAGATATAGAATAAATGGCCTGTTTTTGTAGTCACAATCTTAGACTGATCTCAACATTTGACATCAGAAACAGAAAAAAATGTAATTAAGAGTAGCTATAGGGCTATTTGGCTCTACTAAGACAGGGAATATGTGAGCACAGAAACCAGAGGAGGAGTAAATGAAAATAACAAACCCCAGGCAAAAGGGAAATATAATGTGGTGGTTTAATGAATATACTAATTAGCATATTAAATTGTCTAGAGACATTTGGCATCTATTTTCAGTTATGAGGAGTTGGTAACTCTGACATGGCTCAAGACAAAAAACAGGAAACATTTCTTTAACATGTTGTCTTGGTCTGAAAAAAACAGAATTTTGTCACCTCAAAGTCATCTGACAAAGATTAAATTAATCATTCTTTGACTGCAGTTCTATTAAAATTATTTGTCAGAGTTAAACGTAGAAGGAACAGAAAGTTTTCCTAAAAGGGCCGCGCAGCAGCTCACTTTAGATTTTAAGCTGCAAACACTGAAACAGTTAGTTTGGGACAGACAAAAAAACTGGAGATAGTATATGCATGGTGGAATGAGCCTTCAATGACCATGCTGTGCCATGTTTTACATAGCAATTACTATCTGAAGCACAGAGCATTTGTCACTGCTGAGAACTTCAACCAACCATAGTGTGGCAACTTTAATTTACTTGCAGAGCAATTTATTTTCTATGACATTTCACAAATGATTGGTTTCATATCCAGTTTATCCATCACAGTTTTCTGCCTGTGATTCAGGAGGGCTCACCACTTCATTATTAACAGGTATCTGTGCACAGGTATAGCTGCTTTTGTCTACAAATGTCTGACTTCACTACTGCCCGGGCAGAGTCCACAATGTGTTTGCCTCTTGTTATCATTCATGATTCTCTGCAACATCAGCATGTCAACTATTTTCATTTATCATTTGCATGCAAGAAAGCTACCTCCTTATGTATTTCTGTCAAAAAATCTTCCACTTTTCTTATAGTTTCTAAATTCAACACAGTTAACAAATAGGGAGGACCAGCTATGCGCTATAAATGCTTAATTTGCATTAGACGGTCTTTTACTTTAAATTAATTTCATTGTTACAGGATTAAGTATTCTACAAATCAATTTTTTGATAATAGGAAAACATGTGATATGGAGAATTTAACTGTATTTCTAAGACTTAATGTGTCTATTTTACTATTGATTCCTTAAATCATAACCAGTGTTGGGAGTCTGTAACAATATTACTTTTTTGGGTAACAAAGTAAAGTAGTGCGTTACACTTAAAATATTGGTAACGAAATTACTTTACTGGACTACAGTAACGGGTTTTTCTGCGTTACTCGAGCCGTGTTTGCCTATGTGTGAAGTTCTCCTCTGTTTTAAGTGGTGCGCGCATGCTGCTGCCTGTGTGTGTGCTTGCCTGGGCACGTTGTCATAGCGATTGATTTGCATGACGTAGCTGATTGTGCGCCAACTAAAAAGAAAGAAAAATGAAGCTGATGACGGAGATACAGGCTTTTGCTCAGTGGCGAAATTCACATTATTTTCAGTTCAGTCCAAACTTGTGATGAAACATCCTGCTTGCCGGTCAGTGGAAGGAGTCCTTCAGCAGCCGACCCCTCCTAAACAAGCTAAGATTTTTTCAACATTTCCTGGAACGCAGCAGTCGGTAACAGACAGAAATTAACAAGCTAGTTACAGGGTTCATTGAGACATGCTCCCCCTGTGCATTGTTGAATCGCCCAGGTTTAGGAAAATACTAGATAAAATGATTATGCGATAAGTGTGTCCATTTTCCAAAGACAGCAATGTTTTTCTTATGGTTTTAAAGCCGTTTTGATTACAATATACAGTGGTCACTCGTTTATTGCGGGGGTTACGTTTGGAAAACACCCCGCGATAAATGAAATCCACAAAATGGCGACCTTATTAATTTTTCACGATTCAAATGCACGTTAAGGCCTAATTATCCCTCCTTGGAGTGTTTATAGACCTTTTCCCAAACAATAATATTTTTCAACATTCTCACACACTTTAAACACTCTCAAAATCCTACATATATTTAACAACGTGAATTTATTAATAATTTCTCACCCCATAAAATATATTACAACTTCTCTGCTGGCGCTGCGTCCCCACCCTCGTGTGTAACGTCGTTTAATCAAGACATAAAGCACAGTGGGCTGATTTCTACTGTAAAATTTGGACATAGACTGGTTGAAATAGGATTTACATATACTTAAATATGCAGTGCTGCATACAAAATAAATCCGCAAAACAGCGAGACCGCAGAAGATGAACCGCGAAATGGCGAGGGACCACTGTACAGTAAACACTATGCAGACAGGCAGTGATGATTGTCCATGTCTACACGGTGAATTATAGTCAGGTAAAGTAATAAGTAGTGGCGTTACTTCAAATGCAGTAACAAGTAATTTCATTACAATTTACAGAAGTAATGAGTAACTATTAACGAATTACATTTTTAGAGTAACTACACCAACACTGATCACAACCAAGCATAGCATTAGTAGGTTGTAGAATTAAATTGCCACCCCAGTGTATTCACTTTTCCTAGTGTTTCGAGGGGGGACAACTAAGCGGGAAGCATGATTTTATTTTTTGTTTATTCTACTATCAGTTAAATAGCCAACATGTTCATAAAGCAAAACAATGTTCTGCAAAATTGACACCAATTGTTTCTGCAAGTATTAAAAACTACGGCTCACCAAAGAGCTTTCTCAAGGAGCCTTTCCTGCAAGATGTTTCTTAATTAATAGGAATTCATAAGTAATTAGTCACAGACTGCTCCAAAATTATTTAACAATAACGATATAGTAATATAACAAAACTGTGCTAACTAAATCCTTTAAGTTTTGGAAGAATAAAATTGAGTGATGGTTTCTATTAGCAAAGGTCTAGCAGTCTGAGAGTATAACCACTCATCAAATCATAATTTTACTTTTGCTTTCTGAAGTGAAATTCTGAGGTGTCTCACAGCTGGAGTTACAGTGAAACACCTTGGTTGAGTTTCTTTGTCTGTCTCCCACTCCTGTGTTTAAACAACAGAAGTCTCCTCACACAGGGAGGGTTCAGGGACCATCAATTAAAACTTCATACGATGCGTCACTTACCAACAGCATTCTTAGACCAGTCTTAGAAGAAAATGCATACTAGAGGTAATAGATTAATTTAGGCAAGACTGAAGGAGGAAGGATTGCAGTGCTTGTTAACAACAGATGGTGTATTTTGAATATATTACTGAACATTAATGCCTTCTGGATATCTGAAACCTGCATGTCATTTTGACAGATCAGAAGAAGGCAAAGTACAATGATATGTAATTTACTGCAACAGTGTCAATGATGATGTGCAGACCACCTGTAATAGAGCCCAGTCTTGAATGGGCCAAGAGTGCATTATCAATCATCTGTTGTGTAGACTTGTGATGAGATCATCACTGGTCTTGAAATGGTAATCAATGCATCTTCCTATCCAGGCACTGACAGTCCATTCTATGGACTGGAGGCCTTGAGCCAGTCAACAACCACTAAAGGTTACAGGACAGAGCAGTGGTGCCTTTGGTGCAGCGGGAGCACATGCTGAGTGATTTTATGCCTAGCATCTGCTTGCGATACCTGGAAAAACTCTTTCACTTCCCTTGGAAAAAAGTTCTGAGACTTTCCTGGTTAAGATTAAATAGCAATGTAAATTTCTGTCTGATTTAATGGTATGGGTCTCTTCTGTCATAAACAGCAGCATGAAGCTACATTACTCCACTTCTTTGTAAATGAGCAGAGCAACAGTGTTAAGATGTTGTTATGTGAAAAGACATCACAGGTTAACAAAGTTGTGAAGCACTGACATGTGCCAGTGGAACGTTAGCTCATTGTGAAAACATGGATGGATTTTGAACTCATATGTAATCACGTAAGCTACATTTAGATTTAGAGTAATAAAAATGTTTCACAATGTAATTTTCAAAACTTTTTTTTTTGAAACTTAAATGTTGCATAAGTTCTGTTGTGACATGAGCTTGGGATTCTGCACAAAATGTAAGATGAAAAAAGTTTAGAAATAAAATTTATAGTTTACGTTGTTCTCTCCACTGCTTCTTTACTGAAAATTATGACATTCAATTGAGTATGGATTATTGCTCTTTTTTAAAACAGTTTGTTTCAAATATTTTGTTCCATAATCTTAATTATGTATCATAGTTAAAATAGGTTTGACATGTCCTCCCCCTCTCTTGTCATTCAAGTTTCTCTAGAATAAAGAAAAGCTTCTGATTTGTGTCCCTTCCACTCATTTGCAGCTTCTGCATGTAAAATCTGACCTATTTGTACAGCCAGAGTCAAGAAGTAGAAAATTTTTCATCAGAACTGAACACCATAAATTACATGGCCTTTGTGAATCCATATGATTGCAAATAAAGCTTTATTAGCATATCCGCAACTATTACTGTGAAAGGGATTCTACCGTTGAGCATCTTCATCTGATAAATGATCTGTTTAATATTCCCCGATTCATTTCTTTTCCTCTTTAACATGCAAATATCTTACTCCAAATTCAAATCAGATGCCAATAGATACACAGACTGGATATCATGTTTGAGTAATTGAAGGTGTTTAGGAGAAGATTAACAGTTCTATTGTATGCTGATGGGAAATTGGGAAACAAACTTCCCACCATCAAGTTACATTTGAAGATTTCACAGTTTGTATATAAGAAAAATTAGATGCTTTCACATTATTTTTGATCCGCTGCATTACTCTTTAGGTGAACGCCAAAGAAACAACTATAAAGCAGTTATTCCACTGAAAGCATCACAGTTGCCAGCCATGATGTTTGGCCTTGAAACATGTCAATCGTGACTGTGATGTACATGAATTGAACACTTTATTGACCGTTTTTAGAAAGTAGTCATTTTATCAAATGTTAGGTATGTTGCTGCTGCATTGCTGCGGAAAAGGTTTTCAGTTTGTTATGTTTGACCTGTTATATTCTCATATAAGCCTGTGTTTAGTAACACATGAGGTACAGCAGGCGGACCACATGCACTTTCAAGAGAAGAGAAGAGAAGAGAAGAGAAGAGAAGAGAAGAGAAGAGAAGAGAAAAGAAGAGAAGAGAAAAAAAGAGAAGAGGAGAGAAGAGAAGAGAAGAAAAAAAAAAAAAAAAGAA
>JBAMHW010000014.1:9883881-9894005 GCA_037177495.1 Rhadinocentrus ornatus | reverse complement strand
TTGCATTACAGGAAATAAAGAACTTTATCACAATATTCTAATTTTCTGAGACAGGGGGGGGGGGAGGATTGTGTACTTGTGGTTTGGTCCCAGATTTCATTAAAATCATGCAAATTTCTTACTCCCTAATGAGTATATAGATGCAACTCCAAGACTAAGATGTGTGCTGAAAGTTGAGACTTGAAAAAATCACTTGTGTTTAATGAAATCAGTAATAGGAAGGGCATTTTAGATGGTAAATTGTGCTGCCAACATGCCAGCTTTTACATATCAGCACACAATAAAAAATTATCCAGTCCTCACTGGTGTTAATTTAAGCTAAATAAAACCTCAAATTAGCATTTTTATACTATATATTACACAGTTTCAATATTGAATTAGGAACATTTATTCTAAAATATGATTTAAAAAAATTGTTACTATAGGAATAATTAGTGAGGAATCATATGGAGGGCTAATAATACCCACAGGACGAAACCTTACAGCCACTAAGTCAACCATAAACTACTCTAGAGTCAAATGTGAGGCCATTTGACAGCTAAAGTTTGGCTGAAATTGGATCATGGAACTGAACAATTAAACCAAGCAAAGCGTGAATCTACAGGAGAATATCTGAAAAAGAAAAGACTCAATGTGTCTGGGAAAAATGCTGTGTATAATATGGTAACATATCAGTACAACATGTTTCCCCTTTTATTATCATTTCCCACAGAGTAACTGTTTGTTCTTAGTTAATGGGTTATTACATTTTCATTGTACAACAGGCCTTAACAACATTGTCTCATTTATATTATTTATGCTAATAAAGAGAAAGACTGGAGAAAAAGGGAAGGAAAGACACTGAGCATCCTGCTCAGTTTATGCCATCAGTAGGGCACACAGATGATGGACACCAGTAATAAATGAGCTACAGGCCAGCAGTGAGTCATGAAATCACATCAGCAATCTATCATAATCAAATCATTTAAATGTACTTTCAGCGCAGACCTAGATGAACCTGCTCTGTGTTTCCGTCCAACAGACCTTCTTTGCTGATAAACAGCAGAGCGGTGGGCCATTACTAGAACAGTGTCCTTCTGGTGTGTATTATTTGTAATAACACATTCTGTCATTCAATGACACAAACACACACACACTTCAGTATTTTAAGTTTGGTATGTGATAAAGGTTAAAGATGTTACATTGTTGTCATCAGAGCCACAAGGTAGATGACCCAACATTTTCAGCATTTATCATCAGCAACATACGACTGCATCATTAACAACGGCTAGATGATAGCTTTGGAACATATTCTTCACAACACTTTTGCTAACTAAGCACAGTCTTTTTAATTGTTCAGCTAATTGTTCTTAGGTTAAGAAAAAATTAACCATCAAGAGGTAATTTCGGTACATGCATTATGCAGCTAAATTGTACCAACGCTGAAATAAAATGGTGTGTATGAATGATTTTGTTGCTGCTGCTGTACTCCCATCCCATTTAAATGTGTTCTATCAAATTTATTAATTATCATAATCTTATTAAGCTCTTTAATTAAATATATGTCTGTATTTTTATCATTTTTCTTGTTTCAGTGCCATTATGCGTGCTTCATGTTTTAATTGTCCTAATATCAGAATTTATGTTGGTAATATCAGTGATAGAATGTAAATGTGAAGTTTCTTTCTCATATCACTAAGAGGAAATAAAAAGTTAGTTTTTATGTTTCTTCTCAACATTTGCACATCAGAGAATATTTTATATGTTATGAGAATAGAATTCTAAAAAGAAATTATTAACACCTAAATGTGCTTAACAAACACAAAAATCATTAATTCAGAAATATTCTGAATATGCAACATTTTAGTCATGCCAGAAAATTTATATTGATAGTGATATTACAGGAAAAGCAGCTCCATCTATAACCACTTGAAAATGGTTTTATTAATAATAATCAAATTAAGAAAAAATACTTTGACAGGTTTAAGGAATTGGTTACATTACAATGTTTTTCTTAAATTCTTCAACAACTCACAAACCAGCTTTTAAGGATATATTCAGACTTGTCAACATTATTAAGGTTTAATTAGGTAAAATTTAATTTAAAAAACATTTACTTTTTACATTATATACATAAAAGTTTGAATACCGTACATCAACATTAAACGTGGGCAAAACTACACTAACTTGAATTTATTAAAACTTTTATGAATAGTGTTTGAAGAAAGAGCCTATTGACTGTAGCATGTGAGTTCTAACCAATTAAAACCTGCCTGTTCTTTTATTAATGAGTCTTGTAAATATAGCTCAGCTTTTTGCCACTGATGTCCACTGAAGGCCTTTCATTTAGACAATGATACCCTCCGTAGTCTGTTAGAATATGTTAGATGAACTTAAATGGGTGAAATTATAGCTCTCCTGGGTTTCTTTCAACTGGAGCTAAATGCACCCATTAAAAACCTCTCCACTATCATCATGTCAGCTTTCAATCTAAAGAGCAAATGTCAGACGGCGAGAGGATTATTTAAGAGTTATGCTGTACCACAGACCAAACTGTGCTGCCATTTAATAAAGAGGAAGGACTTCAGTAAGCCAACTAGAAGAAAATCTGCACCAGTATAAGTACTGAAATTTTACATCAGAAATAGCCATCCCCATCGTATCCCAAGGGTGTCAAAGGCATCTGCTTTGAAAAAGAATTTGAGGTGTATTCAAGTGCTAATTTATTTCTCCATACATAGGTAGTGTGAGCTGGGGGTCTACTGCCATTTTTTGGACATTGATTTGGTTTGTCAGGGCCTTTAAAATATGCACTTAGGTAAAGAAACCAGTTACTTTAAAAATTGTAAATGAAATTTCTCCTAATCCTCTGACCAATATGTTACGCTCATTAACTTACTCTTAAGACATGCTCAGTAATCCACTTTGATCCAAGGCTCATGGGAAATTCTGTTTGTTAAAAGCCAATAAATGTTAGATCATTGTTTCCCAAACTTGGGGACCTGTCCCCTGGGGGGTGGGGGGCAAAGTGATGATAGTGGGGACCCTACTAGGCTAAATATATAGTTTTAGACATAGTTTTTGCACTACTAGCTAAATTTGTACAAACAATGATGAATAAACAATAGACATTTCAACAACCAAATAAAAAAAAAAATGGATTAGAAAATATGACATAAGATATAACATATAAGACATTTCTTGCCCTGGGCTTGACGAGTCCACTGGTGGGTAACAAAGAGAGACCACAGTGTGTTTAAAAATATTAGCATATATGAAGCAGTATGAGGCCATCAATGCCACTTGGAAACTTCTCATCCTAAACACAAAGAAAAGTCTGTTGATTACTTTCTGTCTTAAATAGAGTTATTTTTCTGAAGCAGCATCCATCCGAGTTGTGTGAAACGTTTCCATGTCCAAAAAGCCTCACACTAAAGCAAAGGAATTAATATGTACTTTCCTCTTCCACTTATATGTTTTTAACTGAAGTAGCAGCCAATAAACTTAAGTTATAACCAGACTTTAGTCTGCCAAACCACACCATTTTACGGTGCATTTTTTTATTGTTTATGTTGGGGATCACATTGACATGAAATGATGGGGTTTGAGATTTCTGGGGTCCTAGAAAAGGGGTACCCTGCAGAAATAGTTTTTAGTAGAGTCGGATTGAGTTCTGTGGGTAATGAATTCCATATGTTAATTCCTCATACTGAAAAAGCAGTTTGTCCCAGGAAGGCGTTTTGCAAAAACACCTTCAAATTCCCTTTGGGTTTTCAAAGAGTCACTGAACCTGTCACTATAGGTAGAAGGTCACAAGATCAATGAATGACGGATTCTGTAAGCATTCCAATATCAGTTTAAGATTAGAAAAATCAAGTAAATAATCCAAATTTACCTCAATTTCTTAATAATATGACACTGATGTGATTTAATGGATTTCCTGTGCAATACTTTAATTATCTAGGTTTCAATCTGTCAGAGTTTTAACTGATCATAAATCCTGCTTTCCACCACAGCTCCAAACATCACCACAGATGTGGAAATGTGGGATACTGCATGTCACATTGATCCTACTATTAAGGTCAGAGGATGAGGCAAATTACATTGATTTATGAAGTCTCAAGAAAATAAAGGGCAGAAAACCAAATGGGGAAAAGCACAGGCTGTATTTCCCGCTGCTGTAACCAGACCATTTTGACATGTGATTGCAATCAACAGCAGAGGTTTATAAAGACCAAAAAAAATCCAGCCTTCACAAATAGCTGTTCTAAGCTACTGATACTAATGACACGGAGAAGTCCTTGCTATTGATCTATCACATGCAGTCTTAAGAAAGAGGTTCCATCCACAACTGTTTTCAAATTATTAAAAAGAAAATTTAATAGTGCACTTAGTTTTTATATTGACCACTCTCATTACATACCTTCCCATAAGTGATTTCTTCCCATCTCCTCTTGTAAACATAGTTACGCAAGTCTGGCATCAGTGTTAAAACAAATATCTTTCTGATTCTGCCAGAACAATAAACTCAGAGAAAAAGTATAACAGGCCAATAAAAGTTCAGCTAAATCATTTTAGTGCACATTAGTATCCAACAACTGTCTTCAAAACCACTGGCCCAACATTGACTGAGTTCATTCTCACTGTGTGTTGCATCAAAACTTTGATGTGAGTCAAGTTGCCAGAAAAAAAACACAAATGCGTATAACCCTAATTATTTTAAGCCAAACCAAAACAACAAATTAGAAAAAATAATGTTGCATAGTAATGATTTAATTACCTGTAAAAGACTGAAACTGCTAAAGTATTTTACATCTTGTCATAAGACAAAATGTATGTTAATGTATGTCATTGAGTTACTCTGATGGCTGGGATTTTGTGACATGCTCACTCCTCTCTCATCACATCCTCAGGCTTGGTCACAAACACAACTGGACACATTTAATGCATTTATTTATTTATTTATTATAAAAGGAACATGTTTACAGTTGCTTTTTGTTGGTGGAGGATTTAACTGCATCAGCGGTTATGGCTTGTCAAGCAGAAAACCTTCATTTTAGTCCTGTGACTGAAATAAAGTTCAAATGTATCATTGCATATTTTACCCTCTCCTCCATTTTCTTGGTCCCCATGGTGATTCAGTCCTTAACAGTGAAATCATAAGAAGGAATGAAAACAAAATAAAACAGAATGCATGATTTGACAATCTCATTAACCATGTTTTAATTAATAAAACATAGAACTCATTAAATGTTGAAAGGCAGAGCTTTTAATACTTACTAGAAAAAATACAGAATACGCTTATCTTTAATTTGATAGCAGCGTCACATCTAAAAAAACAAACATGGAATGGAGGCAACCAAAAGCTGGAAAAGCAAGCTCTGCAAAAAAAAGAAAAGAAAAAAAAGAAGATCTAGAGAGACATGCTACAACTGCTTAAGCTAATTTGCAACAGGTCAGTAATATGACTACATATGAAAAGACCACTTTAACATTGTAAAGTAAAGATGGGCAGAGGGTTCTACAATCTGCAAAAAAGCTGCATCTATAAATTGTACTGTAATGTAAAAATAATGTTTCAACTGATTTTACCTTTTCTGCAGGTAGTTTAATTCAGTGTTATTTCTATCAAGTTATAGGGCATTAAAGATACTTTTAAAGATACAGCGCTCGAATGATAGCAGTCATTTACTTTGCATCACTGCTGAGGATTTGAACTATGTGCATTGACCATGCAGAATCTTTTCAGGTGACATGTATGTTACTCTACATGGCTTTAAAAAGCCAAAATATGAGAGAAAATTCAAGCTGGAGCTGGATAAACTATTTGTACAGCACAGCAGTGTATCATTCAGCAAATCGGTGTACTAGGCCATCAAATAACCGGAATCGTGTGGTTCTGGGATATACCTTGTGATGCAAATACAGTATTTTGACTGAACTTTATAACTGTCTCCAATATATGCTGTGATAACTTCCCAGGATTATGAATATTACATAAAAGTGTGTAATTTTCCTGGCATCTCAACTGTCACTCTCACTGGATTTTATTGTCCTTTAACTGCCTAAAGCAACATACCCCAGATAAACAACCCCCTTTTGTTGCTTTAGCATAGTCCATTTTCTGGCCTTCGATGAAAATGATACCCTTACACAATTTGAAGTTGTTTTACTAAAATTACGCTTGCCAGATGAGTTACTCTCTAGGTTGCATTTAACAGCTGTGCTTAACTTAAAACCTAAACTTATTTTACACTAAACTTAAATTATTCAAAATAATTGAGGATACAGAGGCTGGCATAAAACTGACAACGGAGAGAAAAATTATTACACTTTTTGAAATAGTTCCTTCAAATCTGACAAGCTCTTGTCAGCACCCATCCGCAAATTGACAATTTCACCACTTTCTGTCAAACATAACTCAAATCAGTCACAGAAATCAAGCTGCTATCAGAAACTGAGAAAACCGAGACTGCTGTGCAGCATTTATCACCAAAGGGTTAGAATTCCTGGGGCCACTGCCTGATTATGTTTTCTGTAGATGGCCTAATAAAGGTGCAATATGCAACATTTCCTCACAAAGCTGCCTAATTTCACTAAATCAGCATAATACACAGAAATCCCTCTGTGGTTCTTATTTTGCTGCTTGTTCCTCAGAGCAACCAATCACACCACAGGAAGCAGACTGTATCTATGACTCCGATAACAAAGCAATCAACTAATAATCACTTATCTCTTTTCTCCTTCTAGCTCATTTTGAATAACATGTTTGGCCTTTAACAGCTCACTGTGCCTTATAACATATTACATAAAGAGCAAAGTTGTACACTTTAAAGAAACTATAAATATCATCTTCTTTACCTTGAGAGGTTTGGGCAAAGATAAAAGGTGCATTGGAGAGTCTACTAAAGACAGATATAACCTTTTAGGGCAGGAAAACAATATTATCTCAAATGCCTTAAATCTAGTTAGTTGCTTAAAAAAAAAAAAAAAAAAAAAAAAAAGATAGCATCATCTGCTGGTTGCACTTCCCTAAGCGTTGTGTCATTATCTAAAATGTTGGCAAATATTGAGTGGTTTATGTACTGAACACTTGTGAAAACAAACACAACACTGCCCTTTTACTTTCGGATGACAAACCTGATAGCAAATGGCAGATCATTTACACGTGCTGCACACATGGAGCAACATAAGCATTCATCTTGAGTCATATGTCTGGCAACCTGACAAATTCAGCAGTTCCATTTTTTTCTTCCTCCTCCGTCAACTCCTCAAGGAAGTATTAGACCCTTAACTGCTAAATGCTTTTCTATGTTCACCAATTACTCACCTTTTCTGTTTGTTGTTTGATCCTGAACAGGCTGTATGAAGTGGATATCGGTGCCTGCTTTAAAATAAAATGCTGCCTATGTGGTGGTTAATTGTGGGCAGCTGTTTTGTGTCTCTGATGCAGCAGCTAAATGATTGCATGCTTTAACTGACTTTTAATGATAACACATTACTATTATATCACCTGAGGTCATCATGCATGTTTGCTTCATTTGTGCTTATTTTCCTCTCTTGTATTCTGTAACAAGATACTTCTTTTTATGGATTTGAGATTCCTTTTGACATATGCTCATTCATTTAATTTCTATATTCAAAATGATAATTGGTCTGTTTTTAAATCAATGATGTTCTACACTTCTGTTGTTCTACAGGCAAACATGGTAATACCTGTTGTGGTAATTTTGTAAGTACTATTTTAGGCCAACAATATGCTTGCTTTTCAACCTTCTCGTGGAGGACAACTATGTTAACAACGGTGATGTTAGCTTACTTGCTCAGATTCCTTCTCCTCACATTCAAAGCTCTCAATAACCTGGCTCCCTCCTATTAAGCCAACCTCCTTCATCCCCGTGATCACCGCTCCTCTGATACAAGCCTTATTTCTACTCCCTTCATGACCAAGTACAGAACGTGGGAGGGCGAGCTATCTTAATTGCTGCCCCTACTCTCTGGAACTCATTCCCCATTTACATCTGTGATGGTTCCGGCCTGACATTGTTCACAAAACTCAACAAAACATATCTTTTCAGAGCTGCCTTTAATGATTTTAATGATGTAAAATTATTTTATGAGAGGATAAAGGCTAGTTTATTTGAAGTTATGAATACAGCAAAATTGTGTGTGTGTGTGTGTGTGTGTGTGTGTGTGTGTGTGTGTGTGTGTGTGTGTGTGTGTGTGTGTGTGTGTGTGTGTACCACTGTGCTTTTTCCCTCTTGTCTGATTTGTATGTAAACTTGTTTGCTTCCCAGAGGGAGGCATAATGGCACCCAGGTACTTGATTCTTATCAGGTCTTATTTTACAGGAGCAGGACAGAAAGTCTAAATTAATTCACTATGGAAACTGATCGCGCTACTGCCATCATCAAGCCCACAGAGATTAAAGTGAAACAGACTTTCTTGTTGACCTGTGACACATTCGCTGCGGAAACACACAACTTCATCTCCCTTTCTAGATGATTACAAAGCACAACAAGAACCACAAGTCATTACACTGTCGTGAGAAAGCCAACACTTCTCTGTATTCATTTCTGGAGTGAGAATGTATGTGCTCAAGAAACAAAGGGTCTTTCTATGTGACACGTAGTTTAAAAAGTTTACTATTTTTAATGTGAGCATGTAATTGGCTTAACTGTATAACTTTTATCTTTGCCTTGAATTATCAGGAACTACACAAGATATGCATAACTGAAGCTGTTATAATTATGCACATGCAACAAAGACTGGAGGTATTTTTAGCCAATCCCGCTGTTATTCTAATTGTTTGGAGTTCTTGTTTAAATCTTAACCATCCCCTTTAACCACACTGCCACCTCTTTGTTAACACAAAGTAAACTATGAATCAGTGTGTAAATGCTAAAACAGGCATGGTTTGGGGGGAAAAAAGCTGCATTTGGGATACATTGTTACACAAGCAGCAGAATATATTAAAATGTAGATGTAATTTCAGCAAAGAACAGTGCACACAAAAAATGATTGTTTTTCACTGACAGAATCATAAAGTTAATATGGCAGCCAAAGCATCAGGAAACATGCGCCTTTTCAAAGATTTTTCAATATGCTGATGCAAAACCAGCTCTTGTTCTTTAGAAGGAATTAACAAGCTAGTCATGAAGCTGTCAGCTACAATTTATTGCCAAATGAATGTAGACTCTCGGTGGTTCCCATCGGCCAAACAAATTCCCTCTGTCCATTTAGGTTTCTTCTTCTATAGTTTCAGATCATTTAATAATAATTTCAGATAATGTGAGACACCATAAATTCATATGCATGGATTATTTTTAGTGGACCAAATGAAAAGATTTGAAAGGTCTCAGTTTGAAGCATTAGTGTAAAGTTAAAGTCTCAATGTAATAAAGTTATCTTGGGTTAATTTTCCTATCAAACATAAATTTTTACTTGCAATATACTTGATGTCTTTGGTGGAAAACAATTGGATTTTCTTAAAAAATAATTAGAAAGATAACTTGAACTAAATTTCATGGCTTTGCTGATGTAGCACCATGATGCAATGAGTATTTTGTCAGGGTTTTTGGAATGGAGTGAAAAGCAGTTAAAAATGTTCCTCCATTGGCTGTTCAGTATCCATGAGAGCACAAAAAAAGCAAAAACACATTCTATTTGAAATATCCATGTGGCAATGCACTGCTTGACAACATTGCACAACAACCTGACAAAGCTTTTAGTCCTAGCCATGGAGCTGACTGGCTCATCCTTAGTGGTCTCAGAGTGTTCATGACCATTTGTTTTCATATCACAATGCCAGACAAATTAGTCAATTCTAAAGAAAAACTTGAAGGTATGAACCCGGGCAAATGTTGTATCAATCTGAAATTAAATAAAAATAAAATCTTACATCAATCTGGAAATTAATTAACTATAGCTTAATGACGATGACTTTCAGGACAACAGGCAAGATTTCTGGGTTTCTGGTATAGCCAGATAAGTCAAATCTGAGTCACCGTTTGCATGCAGATAAATTTAGATAAGCCTATAAAAAAACTAACAAGTTCTCACAAAACAGCAGATAGTTTGGAGATTTTAATTCAAGTACGTTCTCAATCTCTCTCTCTTTCTCTCTATATATATACATATATATA
>JBAMHW010000014.1:9869232-9882921 GCA_037177495.1 Rhadinocentrus ornatus | reverse complement strand
TCTCATGGCTCTCACATAAACCATAAATCTTGGTTTCACTGAAAATGCTCTGACCCATTATCAAGTGGATTCATGGGTGTTTTGTGACCTGTACTGTCACTTTGCTGTTAGTGAGCCACTGCTGTGCAACTCTGAGGATACCACCCACTGATTTTACACATCCACAGCAAGTCTGCTCTTTCAGCAAACTGGCTTTGGAACATTTGCAGCATTTAACCCTAAACTATGCCACTGAATATGAATCAAATATTAGCTTTATTGCGTATGGCAGCTAATGACTTAACTTTCTCTTTTGCCATTTACAGCAAAGGCCCTCATTAAACTATTGTCATTCATCATGGCTGTATGCACCATTATATGACATCTCACATTTTTACGATGGCATCTATGCTGACATTGGCACAGTCATTCCTGCTTCAAAAGCTGCGGGGTGAAGCTGTATTTCCATCTTTTCAACTCAGCTGGTTCATTACTTAATCGACTTAATGAAGTACTCAAAGACTTGTACCCATGCTAACACACCACAGTGAACATTATGGGTAGGTCAGGCTATCAACTCTAAGTACAAGCCACCACAAATGAAACAACAATCTCGCTTGAAACAGTTACAGCTGTAAAATATTGACAAGTCAATGAGTTTAAAAGCTTGGTAATAATATAAAAAGCCACTCTGGAAAAGTGGATGTATAGTATTTAGAAGCTGCTCTACTCACCAAGTAGCTTTCAACTTTGACCCATCATCTCATTTGCATCAGAGTATTGCATCTATCTATAATTAATCTTAACCTGTGTCTCATTTATTAAAGTTAACAATAGTATAGATTAAGTGAGGAGATGGTTATCACCATGCAAAATAAAACCTATAAGAAAACTTACATTTGAGGACTAGTTGTTGACACACATACATGTAAGCAGTACATTATTAGCTGTACATAAAACCTGGGAAAATTTCACTGTGGTCTGAAACATCAATGTAAGAGAAAATCAAAAGGATGCAGAAAGATAGATAACATAAATATACGAATGGGTATAAAATATTTGGCACTTTAATGATTTCCAGCTTAATTCTGTGATAAAATGTCAGTCTTCTAGACATATTACAGTGGCCAGCTCATAAAAAGGCGTATTAACTTAGAACTTATATGTAAGTTACTATGTCTAAGTTTATGTACTTATATGTGCTTATAACATCTTGCATGTTATAAGCACACATTTATTTTATTTAACTTTTATTTATACATAAATATTTATACATGATAACATTAAAACCCAATATATCAATTCAAGAGAGTGATTTGTTTCAGATAAAATTACAATAATAAGATAAAAAACAAGATATAACAAAAATGCACCAAGCTATACACATGATGGTACAAACGGTAACATCTTAAAAACAAGAACAATGATATTTGTAGTTTATCATAACATTGCAAACTATGTGCATTGAGAGAATGATACCCAGCCCTGTAAGTTTAACACTAACCAGTTGCAAAGTAGACACACATAAATGCAAATACTGCTGAAATGGGTGTGCTATTACTACAGACTGCCATTGTCATCATATTTAATGCATATCATTACTAGGACCTATTGACAAACTACCCATACAGGCTGAAGTAGAATTAAAATGTTCCATAAAAACACTAAATAAAGTGTCATCAACTGGTCCAACACATATTTTAACTGGTGATGTACAGTAAATATACTTTTATGTGTAAAAAGATTTACAGTGAACAATATCTGAATTTTAAACTGATGTCTGAAATGACAGCAAAGACAAAGAGCCTCTTTGATACAGGGTGGTTGGCTTGGCCATACTGTGTTTTAACACGTATGTTGTGTTGCTAAAAATAAAGCCAAGGAGCTGGAGCACTTTATCTAGGCCTTTGCAGATCAGGTCCTAGTGAGAAGTATATTGGAAATACTGTACTTGCCTGTGCTGTTAAGAGGACCACACACACAATTCATTGTCCTCTTATTACAAAGACAATAATAAATCCTATGAGGTTTCCTTTAAGGCACTATTGGAACTGGAAGTAATTGGTGATGTGATTTGTCTGACAGAGTAGATTTAATGAGTTTGCAGTTTATAGTTGTGAGAAACAGTGCAACACCCCACTGTCACAGTCTGTATTCTGGCCCACTTCATTTCCAAGTCAACTAGCAGCTCCATCTGCTGCTTCCATACAAACTCTGATCTTTCTGTGTCCACACCATCAGTTTTTAGTTCAGTCAGAATCCCCTTTCAAGTAAATCCCACTTTGAAAGTCACAGCTTCAAATTTCAGTCAACTGACTGTTAGTCTTAGCTTTAATTGATTGGGTGCATTGTGTTGAGCACAAGTTAGGGAAGCAGTATCCTGCTGAGGCTTTTCCACAGAGCAGCAATCAGTCAGTCATCACCCCAGAGCTCACTGTGGCATGTAGCCAAAGGTTAAGTTAGGGACAGGTTATGTTATTTTTAAATCTTAGTTTGCATCTGGTTGCACAAATAATCATTAAACCCAAAAAGAATGGAAACGAGAAGTGGCATGCTTTTCTTTTACCTTCAAATCTCGCCATTTGGGGAAACAAGTCCCTCGTTATGTTGGAGGCACCGAGATTGCTAACCCAGTAGCATGTAACTATTAAATCTTAGTATTTTTTCTGTGTCACTGCATAACTATGTTGAAGTTCAAACATACTAAATTCTCCAGTTTTGCAAGTTTTTACTTTGGTTTTTGCATGATTTTTTAACCCACTTTTAAAAGCATCTTGTAACAAAATACAGTGCAGGCTTAAAGGAGTCAATTGCTTTCTCCATCACCTTACTGCCAACAGTTTGGAGAAACTAGGAGGGGAAAAACAGAGAACTTTAACACTGTGCTGCTGAGAAAGGGTCAGAAGCACATTTAGAGTAAATTTATTTATCTTTTCATCAGACAGCACTTTTAGACAAGGAAGTAAAACCATCTATGTTCTCCTCAAAGTCACTAGATTTCTTTGACAAAAAAAACATATTATTCATACAGGAAGAGCTTGGTTGCTGAGTTTGTATTATTGTGTGATTTTGGTAAGCAATAGGACACACGTTTAGATCAGAAAACAGCATAGGATGACCAGCAACTCCCAATTAAATAATATTTATCTTCAAATCATAATCCATAAAACCTTTGCAAGCTCAAAAAGTGAACATCATATGACAAATGTGCCTGCAACTCTGACAAGAAGGTAATTTGAACAGATGTGTGAAATGTGACTTTACTATATCTAAAAGAATTAACATGAACTTTTATTTGAGCTGAGAAATTATTGTCATTTCCAGTGTATAGTAATATAATACTGTATATTGCTGTCATTTGTTGTGTTGCCAGTGTCTTCGCTAAGGAGCAAATCCCTCTTGTTTTTAAACTTGTGGCACACTTACTCAGGGGAACTACACCTCATGTGAGTTGCTCATTTCCAACTAATGATTAACCTTTGACCCACACAAGAAGCCCTCTTGGGTCCACTTATGTGCTCAACACTGGTTTGACCCAAGAGGGACAAGATATGATGCTTGTTTGGGGGTCTTTGAAGTCTGTACATAACCTACAATGAACACGTGGACACATTATGGCTAATTGAGCTAACTTTTAATCCATGTCTATATTTTGATCTACTAAAGCAAATGAGCATAAAACTCACTGTTAGATGTTCGTGCAGGATGTAGCTAAATTTGCAGCTCAATAGAAATGTTCAAAAGATTGTTCCTGTTGTATAGTTCAATCAGTATTTTCTCTAAAATATGGATATATCCCATAAGTTGTAAAACTTTTCAAGATCTTTTTTTTATTATTTATTTTTGTTTAACCTATAGCTATTTCCCTTTAAGAAAACTTATTAGGTTGGTTTTCAGTGTGGATTTTGTCTACTAAAAGGTATAAATTGAACTATTCTTGACAATTATGATTAAAACTGCCTTCTAGACAGGAATTATTCTCTTGCTCAACACATCTTCTCCAACCCCTTCCCGTGAGGTAACAAGGTGCCCGCACAACATACTGTCTACCTGAGGCTTTGAAACAGCCTGTTGAAATAAACAATGCTCCCTCAACCTCAGCAATTTAATCAGCCATTATAGGGATCTATACTTATAACTGCTGGTGAAGTTATGACGCCAGAGCTTATGTATTGCTTTTCTCCCAAGAAAATGTCCAGAATCTGAGTAAAAATTAGAGTGCTTAAGTCCAGACAGATAACCAATGCACTGTAGAGCCCCAGTTCCTTTCCTCATGTCCAATTCACACCTTTTTAAACTGCATAGATTCTTAACAGATAAAATAAACTCAAGGGACTTGTATAAAATTCCCCGCATGATGAGCGCTGGCCTGCAACAGCCGAGTGATAGACATGAAGGAAAGATTGGGTCTGTCTCCTAAGGCTCGCTGGCTGAAAACAGCAAGTAGCTCATTTAAGAGAAGAGGTGATGCAGAGAAAGGGGGGTGGGGGGTGGGGATGCGCTGCAGTCAACTCGACGATGGAATAATCTTGGGGAAGAAGACAAACCTGTGCGTGGATTTGATCTGATGAAATAACATCATAACATCTAGCGTGCGAGAGTATGTGCAGTGCATGTGTATGTGTGTGTGTACGTGTGTGTGAGAGAGAGGGGAAGAGAGACAGAGACACAGAGAGTGAGCAAGCGTTATTTAAAAAGTTAGATCAAGGTGTCGTGGTGATGCAGGGAGGAAAGGGGGGCTTTCTGCGTGTCTGCTGCGTCCTCAAACCTGTGCTCGCAGATATTAGCTGCTCAGAATAAGTTAAACCCCCCTTATAACCCCCCCACCCCCCCACCCCCAGCACCACTGCATGATCCACTGGCTGCATAAATTTGATTGCAGATCTCTCACCGTTACAAACAAATGAATAAAGCATTTACTCTTTCACTTAAACACACACACACACGCAAACACACGCACGCATAACACCGGTTCGCAGAGAAACGAAGTATGCATTAATGGTGATGAGCTTACCACTTGGATTCTTGTTTTTCTTAAGACTCTTGCCACAAAGACACTGCAGCATATGCGTTCCTTTGCTGAAAATGTTCCAAAGAAACCACATTGATTTGGGCGAAGAGCAATCCAGTGGCTTAAACACCCAGATATAGATGAGATCCTTGCGGTTGCATAATAACACAATTGGATCAGTTCTCCCGAACAAGGCTACCAGTTGTATCATATAAAATAGGCTATATCCAAGTCCTATACGCTTTCATTCACGTGACAAAAATAGTCAGTGTCTGTCAGACTTCGTAATAATGGTGTGTTTCTTCTTCTGGCGATTTAAGAATGCCTCCTCAACTAGTCTATAATAAAAAATATACTCTATAAATTGCATGTGTCGCACCAGGAGGAGACGGGTCGCCAGTAAACAAAACACAACTAACGTGAAGACAGTAAACCACGGTGGATTTCCGATGAGAAAATCATTGCCTATTAGTTCATCACTCTGAGGAGAGGAGGGTGGATCTGCACAGCATCAAAAGCCAAGGGAGGATGCATCCTATGCACAGACTGCTGCAATGATAGCCCCAACAAAACACCACATTGCCGGGATCAAGTCCAGTTCGTGTCTCTTTAAACAGGCTTGTTTTGGCGAGGTCAGATAACAACAACCTCAGTTTTTCATTTCTTCTAGTCCCACGCTGCAGCGTTTCTGTTAATGCCAGGTTTGGGGGGTTCTTGGTGTGTGTCCGTGATTCCTGGAGTGTGCGTTTGTTTCCTTTGTGGGGTATTTTCCTCAAGCCTTTTTAACACTACGCTACTGGCATCTTTTAAAGTGCGCTGCGTCTGTATGAAAACATTTGCGTGAATTTCCTGTAGTGCCGGACTTCTGTTAGAAATAGACGGGGAGGAGGGGTTAAAATTGAAAGATTGGCTTTCCATTACGTGAACACGTGGTTTCTGCGCCGTCATATCAGGGGAGGAATTTTTTTTGTGATCCAACTGAGATCATTGTCCCAACAGTTGCAGCTGGATCTTTTTTTCTGTTTCTTTTAGAAATGTCTGGGTAGGAGATTGCCCACTTGAGGACATCTGTGCGTCTCATGTTGAATGTCGATGCCATTTGTCTGCCCCTAGTTCTTCATTTAGTGGAAACTTAATACTTCTAGTTTCCTGCCAATCCAGAATTGAGTGAAAAGCTATAAAGTCACGTACTTAGACTCATCTAGACAGGTCGGCTTTCATGCATTTGTCAAGTGGGCAAAATAACATTGTTACTTTTTCATCCAACAGGCAGTTTAAGACGAGTGCAGTTTTGGCTTCTATCGATGAAATAAGGAAATTCAAGTCAAATTTATTTATTTGTTTTATAAAAAGCATTTGTTAGCTGTCTTGTACCTTGATCCCCGAGGAAATACTGTTGCCGAGTGACTGTTTCCAGTGTGATCAATTTTCTCCAAGGATGTAAAGATTTTCCATCACGATAAAAGAAGATATTGTTTTCTCTTAATAATGCTTGCCCTTCTGGAGTATGAGCTGTTGAGAGAAAAGCTGTATGATCATATAGAAGCTGTTTTTCACATGCAGTAAAAGGCGTTTATTTTAGTTGTCCCACAAGTCTTTAAGGTATGTGAAATCCTTAAAAGTTTTGTTTTAAAAGTCTCCTTAAATGTAATAAACTGATCAAGTCCAACAATAAATAAAAAATGACCTGCAAAATGACCTGGGATAAAGCATATGATTAACTTTTAAATTCATATTTTTCTTTATATCTACTTCTCATAACTAAATATTTAATATTGCTTCAAGTTGGAAAAAACAGTCTTATTGAGTTTTAAGATTATTATAGAATATATTACAGAATAAAGTTACTTTTAAAACCTGTATGCGTTGCTATATGTCTTTATAAAATAAAGACATTGCTCAATGCTTTTGAATGTATTATAATTACTTTACTTTGATAAATTGGCTAAAAAATAGGATTGATTTCTTTACGATATGGACTTGTTAAATAGCTGATCTTGCTTTTAGCAGCACAGTTAAATTAACCCCTGTACAGTCGACATTCTCTATTTTTACTTTCTTTACTTCTCAACCAGATACGGTTGGTTTCAGCTGAACAAAAGTACAACTAATGAGGTAAAAAAAAGGCAGAAGTAATCTAGCCCATCGCAGTGTGCAACTGCATATTTTCTGTAATAGTGACAATAAGGATTTTTCTTTTGTGCAGAGTCTGACATTTTTCTCAAGAGACATGCAGGATCAAATCCATTCTTTTACAGATGTAATGATTGGAAGTAGATACATCAAAGGCAAATTGTTACAAACTGGGTCAGAGTTGCTGTGTGTAAAAGCAGTTTTCCTGGGTATGTCCAGCAAACATCAAAAGTTTACCAGATGCCAGATTCAGATACCAGAAGTTACCATAATTTCTACTGTGGCTGTGCAGTGCTACTTTCATGTTTTGGAAAATATTTTGTGCCAGTGCTTTATTTTTTATCTCTGTCACAGGTCATTTGCACATGAACGTTATCTTGAGAGATAGTGTAACATGCAGACAACAACCCCGAGGACACAAGAAATTCTCTCAAATTTGATTTAAGAGGAAAAAAGTTGATGCCCTGCTACATGGGAATGTGTTACCTGAGTCAAATGACTCAATATCTTCAAATGTTATTACAGAACACAAAGGTTACTTTTGGTTTTTACAAAAATTTAATACTGGATCAGATAAATTGATAAATAATTCAAGTCCCATTGTGTATGTTTACTAGACTTCTAATCTAAGGTTTAATCTCTCTTCAGTCTCTCAACACAAATGGTAGTAGTCAGTTTGTCTGCCAGTGTTTTTTAAAGGACCATTTAATTGCTTAGTCTAGAGATGATGCCACCCACAGGTATTAAATAATGTTATCCACTGGGCCATCTTCAGTTTGGTGCCATACAATGAAAAACAAATTACCAGGGTAATTGCTATCCCCGCGCTTTGACAGTGGGATTGTTAGTTTGGATTTTTCCCCTCACTAAAAGACTTTGCCACATGACAAAAACTAAGCAGGCTGCAATGAACTTCCAAGTAAAACAACTTTACTCTAAAAATTTTCATACAAGAACATTTTAGTAATGCAAGAAAACACAAAATATATAAGAATAATAAATAATGAAAACTTTAAGTACCTATATAAAATCTACTGTACCTAATTTATTGAAAAATATTTAGTATATACTGGAAAAATGCAGAAATGTAGGAAAAATACAAATAAAAAAAAAGAATAAACATGAGCAGCATTAGTTGCAAATTTTAGTGAAAGGCAAGGCATGTTCTTCCTAAACTCTGAAAAGCTGCTTTTTTCAAATGTCATACTGAGAGAGCAAAGCAGGAAAAGCTGCGGTTTCTGTAAACAATATTAGCCACAGCACAGTAATCTTGATTAGGGACTGGAGTTCATTACCGGGGCTGTGTTGTGTCTTCATCTCTGAATTACGGCATTAATCTACTTTAATGACCTAGTTTTGTGGCGCCCAGGTTCTGTCAGTTGTCGAAGATAACAGGTTCCTTTGGGATGTGGGCCACTTTGAAACCAAATTTCTCCTGATTGACTTTACACAGCATTATAATTTAGCTATGTCACTGTTTAAAGCCTGACTATAAAATATTTTGTTGACTTTAAGATGCCGATGCCAGTTTGTCAATTATCTCTACCAGTAGTACATTTACTGTAAGTGCAGACTTATACTGCAGCGTACAGCCTCAGATGAGGCGTGGACGCAGTAATTTAAGCAGATTACATGTGCATGCTTTAAACTCTTGAACTTGCGTTCTGTCAGGTCAAGTGGACTCATTGTGGAATCAGCAAAAGTCAAAGGCACAGTGCACTGTGGGCTCTCCAGCTTCCTCCCTCTGCAGAGGCCCTCATGTCAGCTTTACTATCGATCCGTCCACCATAATGTAAAGTATCATCGCACCCTGGAGGATATCATCTGACAATTTTTGTCAAGGATCATTAGAATAATTCTATTTGATTGCACAGGCTGCGGCTGGCAGAAAGTGGCTCCCTTGTGAGATTTTAACAGCTTGTTTTCTCATGATGGGGAAAAAATTACTTGATTTAAGATGCAAAGAGACAAATGGAATGGTTCCAGTTTCGCAAATCCCTGTTTTTAATGTACAAGTTTAAAAGTCTCACACATGGGAGGACGATATGAAGAAGACAGCATGAATGATTGTTTTCATTTAGAGGTTGAAATGAAATTACATTAAACTTACTTAGCTAATCCCAGAGGAAAATTATCGTATCTTTCTGTATATGAAGGGATTCATATTATCTAAATGTGAGAAATAAATCCATTTGAATGTATATTTTTTCGCAGAAACTTGTAATTTGGGTAAATTGACTGAGATAAATGAGCATACAGAATGAAATGGCAAGAAATTCATTCCATTATATTATCAGACGGGATGCTCAAATAAACTGAATGGTGTGAGTAAGCTTGGTGAAATTGATTTATATTTTTTTAATATTTCCATTAAAATGGAAGCAACCACCAATCGTCTGTATGCTGCTGCAAATATTTCAGTAAGTTTACATTCAATTTCTAACGCTCAAATTTTGTTTTATTTATTTGATAAAAATTAAAATTGAAATTAAATCAGTAATAAATGACAAAAGACACAATACCACTTTTCATGTTGCAATTGTTATTTTTTCTACTTCATTAAAAATATACAAATGCAAATGTTTAAACAAATTTTTTGTTTTCCATAATTATATGCTCATATGTGGGGGGTTTTAGGTGTGTGTGGGGGGGGTGCTCTATGAAGTAATTTCAACATGGGTACTGTATGTGCCTGAGACAATGAAGGGGATGATTATTTATTTAATTTGGTTGTGTATTTTTAAAGCCAAGCCCAAAAAAGTTGGGACACTGTGTAAAATATAAATAAAAACAGAACGATTTGCAAATATCATCTACCTATATATCCAATTACTATTTGAACATAGACAACATAACAGGTGTTGAAACTGAGACATTTTACCATTTAGTGTATAATATTAGCCCAATTTCGATTTGATGGCAGGAACAACTGCAACAGGAGCAACAAAAAGCTGAAAAAGTAAGTGGCACAAAACAACAGAAGAGCGTTTGACAACTAATTAAGTTAATTAAAACAGGTTAGGGGCTGCATGGTGGTGTAGCATGAATGTTGTTTGTCTTTCTGTGTTGGCCCTGCAATTGACTGGTGACCTGTCCTGGGTGTACCCTGCCTCTTACCTGCTAAAATGCTGGGTTGGGCTCCTGCTTTCCCACAATAGATATTGAAAAGGAAACAGGTTAGACTGGGTATGAAAAAAGCATTTCAGAGAAGCAGTCTCTCAGATGGACAGAGGTCACCAACCGGCAACAAACTGTGTCTAAACATGTTCTTCAATGTAAAATTGTGAAGATTTTGATGATCCCACCATCTACTCTGTACAATACCATGGAGGAATGACGAAAGTCAAAACTCATTAAATTTGGGCCCTCAGGCAACACAGCATCAAAACAGGCAAAAACAGGTTTTCTACTGGAAATTACTGCATGGGCTCAGAAACCCTTCTAGAAATTACTACAAACAGTTTGCTGTGCAATCCAAAAATGCAGGTTAAAGTCTTATTGTGTCTAAAAGAAGCCATATGTGAACATGACCCCAAAACACCGCAGTTTTCTCTGGGCCAAAGCTCTTATAAAACAATCTGAAGCAAAGTGGAAAACGGTTCTGTGGTCAGATGAATAAACATTTTAAATTCTTTTTGGTAGCCATGGACGCTGTGTCTTGCAGACTATAAGAGGGACCATCCAGCCAGACAGTTCAAAAGCCTGCATCTTTGATGGTATGGGGCTGCATTAGTGAATATGAGATAGTCATCTTCCACATCTGTGAAGGCTCCATCAATGCAACATCTACTCCCATTCAGGTGTCTCTTACAGATAAGACCTTGCACATCTCAGCAAGACAACAGGAAAACATACCGCATAACAACAGCAAGGCCTCGCAGGAGAAGGTACTTTTAGGTAACATCAGAGTGAAGCCCCATTCATCCAGAAACAGCACTGAAACCAGTCCCACTCCTTTCTCACTTGCCTACAGTCAAGATGCCAACCAACTAGAGGAGAGTGAGCTGCATTTGGCAACTGCTTGGAGAAAGTGTTCATTAGAAAATGAACAGCTGCTGTGAGCCAAATAATGTTCATATAAAAACACACACATAGGCACACACTAATTATCATCAACACATTGTTGCTGACTTCTGTTCAATCTTACTTATTTGCCCAACGAATGCCCTGCAACAAGTTATGCACAACACAGCTGCTGACATCCAGCAACAGCGCTGAGGCCCAGAATGATTTTTTTTTTTTTTTTTTGTGATTCAGTTAGTTCAAAGAGCTAAACTAAACCATGTTGGGCAATATCCTGGGTACAAGTAACTCTGCACATATCCCTGTATATCTGCTTATAAAAAATTGTGTTATTCATATGCATACATACAACGCACAAAGTACAGAATATGGTCCTACTGGACCGTAATATGTTTGACATTGGTTCTTGCTCCCTGATAAAAGTGGTTTGAATACTGCCCTATATGTAATATTTAGACATCTCTAAAGCCTCTCAAGTGCACCCACATTGTGAGTAACAGGGTGAAACACTGATAGAACCAATTGAAGAATCCCACACAAATAATAACTAGTTCCTCTTTAAAATCCATTGTGGGCAATAGTATTCATTATTACAGAGTGATAGGGGGCAGTGACACTCATGGCCCATTGAGGATTCAGGTACCCTCCACTCCATAGGCAAGCCAGCCCACATCTGTGAGTAGTTATACAGTGTTAGTTATACAGGCAGATTCTTTTTCACCAGGACACCATGTCATGACTGTACAATGATCCAAGGACTGTATTTTTATGTAATTTCACCTTTCAATGCAAGTCTCCTGCTCTAATATTTAACAAAAAAAGAGGCCTGAAACATAAAACATTTAGCTACAATAATCATGACAGAGAAATAACAACTCAGCAAATATTTAGAAGGACAGACAGAAAGGACATGGATAGTAACATGCTGAACATTTGACCTTCTTGAGAATGATAAAGGAATCTTTACATTGTTAATTTATTTTTATATCTACTTCTTCGAGGGATTGGGTTTTGTACTGCTTATATCCTGCCTACATATCTAAAAAGGCAGTTTTGTTAAATGTACATTTACCCAGCTTTTTTTTCATGATTTAACATATTTTTTTAATCAGGTTGTCATAATTTTTACTTGGGACATGCATTCTCGGTGTCTCCCTTAACTCTATAGTTTCCCAAAAGCACTAAGATCTTTTATGGTTTCAGTGCTGTCTTGCAGTATTGTCTATATTTGGAAACATCTTTCACAAAGGCATGTGGCTAAAATATAGATGAAGATAGATCTCAGTTTTTCTTTAGTCAGGCAGACACGCCAACACTGAGTGGTCAACCAAAGAAGGGTCAAATGGAGCAGTGAATATGTGAGGAGATGTGAATAACAAATTCTGCAGTGGTCACTGTCGTGCCATGGATCATTTGATCCTCACTCTGCCCCCTCATTTGCCTTTTGTCCCACGACGTCTTTTTAAACAGAAGTGATACATACACATGCCTTCCTTATTGATGCACATATCCTGAAATAGATTGCTCTCTGAAATCCCACCCTTTTATAATCACCTCTCTGGGAGTTTCCTGTTAAGTAAGAATTGCCATTATCTACATATTAGCTTCCTTAACATTAACACAATTTCTATATTTAGCCTCTCTTTGGGTTATCCCACACTGCCCTGCAGTGCTCTATATGGCTGCAACAATCTAGTTACTGTACATGCCAGTGCAGTGAAAGTTTACTCGAACATATATACATGTGCGGCCACACAATTGATTGGCTCCTGCAGTGCCAACAAGATAATCGATATTTCAGTCATTTCATTCCCTCTTTAACCAGTAGTGAATCATTCTGTTCTGCTCTACTTCATTCTTGTTCCAGTGCGGATTTCAAAAGCGACTGAAGCTGGAAGGATGGAGGATTGCCTTATACTGCTAGGACAACAGACAGAGATTTCATCAGGTTTTCCTGTCGTAAAATTCTCATAAAATACTCACTCCATGTTAGAAGAAGAATGGCTTTTGGAAAAGCTTCGTCTCATAGGTGATTATAACGAGGAAAATGTATTGCTTCTCTGTGTTTTTAGTTAATTTACTGTGAAGGGAGATTTAAAACCTTCCCAAACAAGTCAGAGACAGAATAAACTCTCAGTTAAAGCACACAGGAACTTTTGAAAGCAGCTTTGTTCACCAGTAAATCTGTTTAGACATAAACTACATTGCTGAACACATACAAAATGATTTGTTCCGATTTTTGCATATAAATATTCAAATTTGACTTGTGTAATATTTTCATTCAGTGTAGGCCAAAATAAAACTTGGACAATAACTGGAGGAAATAATTATTTTTCCATTTTTTGTTAAATTTATCTACCTTTTGAAAGTGTTTGATAAGGAGGAAGCATTAGATAGAAATATGCATAAAAATGTTTTGGGCCTTTTTTTTTTTTTTTTTTTTTTTTTGGGGTCGTTCCTTTCCCCCAACACAAAAACAAGCAACCAAGAAAACAAGGGGATCAAAGCAGGTGAAACTGTTCTAGGAAAAAGGAAAATCTGTA
>JBAMHW010000014.1:9849307-9860501 GCA_037177495.1 Rhadinocentrus ornatus | reverse complement strand
TACTATTTATTCATCACATTCTGACTGATAATAAAATAACCGACTAAATGACAGTTGCCACTGATGGCAGCTACAATATATGTGACCTGGCGACATCAGCCGGTTCTTGGCTACAAGTCAACGTTGAAATGCTCTTAACATTTTACATGCACTTCAAAATAAGAGTTGCGCTTAAAATGACTGTGGGATTGAATGGAGTCAGAGCTCGATCTAGTGGACAAACGCCGCAAGGACGTCATTCTGCATGACTCCGACACCTAACAGCATTTACTGTTTTACGAGAAAGTAAATTGGCGTATAATCAGCAAAACAACGACCCATATTGGCCATTTTAAAAAGGGCTAATCTCGGCCGATTTAATCGGCCTACCGAATAATCGGTCGGGCCCTACTCTGGTCACAGACATGTTGATGGAAGATATTGTGCAGCTGCTTTACTGCATGATATGCGGTGGTCTGGTGAATTTCCTTGTTTTAATATTTTCATTTTTCCAATGTGTCTTTTAATATTGACAGCAGTAACGTGAAACCTCTCAGCAACCATTATTTGGGTAACCTTGCCTTTTTCTTTGATATGCAGAGGATCCCCAGGATATCTACTGGCTAGCTCAGTGCCTTTACCTAACCTCACAGTACCACAGAGCCTCACATGCCCTCCGTTCACGAAAACTTGACAAGGTAAGTTGTCTGAGTTTTCAGTATATGCATTATTGTATGCTGACAGGTTAATTATAAGGTTTTAATTAATTACATGTGTAAAATCATTGTCATGTTTTTAAATAAAAATTACTATCTCTCATGGCAGTCTGATATAACACTTGCTTTCTCTCACTCACAGTTGTATGGAGCTTGTCAGTATCTTGCTGCTAGGTGCCATGTAAGTAAATGGAAAATTCCTAATGCTAGTTATAAGTTCTCCTATACATGTCCTTTAATGCAGGTTATAAAATCTGTCAGATGTCAATAATGCTTTGGACATATTTGTTTGGCTTTTTACTAGTATGCTGCCAAAGAGTTCCAGCAGGCCTTGGATATCTTAGATGCAGAGGAGCCAGACAATAGTAAACTGCTGGACAGAGATGGAAAGGAGGACAACAGCACAGACTCAACAAAGGAATGGGATATGTCGCCTGCCTCTGTAAGTTTGAGCTTATGTAACAGAACATCTCTGAAACATTTTAAGACCTCTGGTGCATATGGGATAACAGCTATACAAATATATTGGTTTTATTACGCATGTTATCGGGTTGGCATGTTATTATGCATGTTACACGGATTTATGACCATGCCTGTGGGAGTAGCAGATGGTGTTTCTGTGCAGCCCCTGTAGCCAGTCTAATACAAGGCCACGGTTTTGAAGATTAATACTGTAATTATTCTGTACACGTGAGTTACACGTTAACATTTTTTAACATTGCTAAAAAAAAAAGCAGCATTTTGTTCAGTTCAGATTTATTTATATAGCACATTAAAACAACTTCAGTTGATCAAAGTGCTTCACAATTCAAAATTTAAATAAATTTTCACTATTGATCTACTATCCTGCAACTTTTAGATACATCTCTTCTCCAACATACCTAAATGAAATGAATGCCTTGTTACCAGGCCTCTGCATAGATGAATAACATGTGAATGAGGGGATTCAGCCTTTGGATTCAAGTGTGTTGGAGAAGGGATGCACCTAAAGGTAGCAGGATAGTAGATCTCGAGGACTGGACTTGGGCTCCCCTGCTGTAGATAAACATAGAAAGTTATTCAGATTAGTAAATATAACTCCTGAAATACAGCAACAGTTTTTATTGCATACCAACATCCATCTGAACCTACAGAGTTGTAAGAGAACTCAAAACTGATACTTAAGTTTAAAGCTTTTTTTTTTAGATTGGATGAAAGCAGCAACAGATTTTTATAATGAAAAGACCCAGTGAGACGCCATGTTTACTTACAATGGCTCTGATTGTTTGAGTTAACATTATTTTAGTACAAAGGTACTAAAAAACTAATGTTGACGCTGTTGTGACGCTAACCTCGTTGACAAAATTGATGCTAATATCAGCTTTCATATTTCAGTTACCAACCTCTCTGGGTCCGTTTTAAGGTGGCGGATAAACTTGGAGGTAGTTGATCTGGTGTCCTGCATTCTTATCCCACATATGTTGCAGTATGCTCTCTTTTTATTTGTCTCTTGGATGATGTTTTTATATCCAAACGTTATCACCGGAGATGGAGAGACAGTAGGTGTGCTAGCTGGGGCTGTCATTGTTTTGGTTGTTTGCACATTTTTGCACATTATATCAGTGTTATGTCTGGGGAAATCAGACACAGACAAGATTGGGAGGAATATATTGAAAATAAAAGATTGTTCACGAGCCTTAAATCACGAGTCTGAGTTGAGTTGCAAGTTTTTTGAGTGTGAGTCCAAGTTAAGTCGCGAGTCCCCATTTCTGATGTAAAGTACCAGTCAAATATTTACACTCACCTAATCTGTTAAAATAGTAATTTATAGTAAAAGTAAAGAAAACTGTCATAACATCTTTTTGCAATAGATTTCTGCCTTGTTAACTCTTAAGTTTACCTCACATGTTGGCAAACCATGTTCTTTCAGACAACTCTTTTTTTATGTCATTGATGGTAATAAAACCTCGTAAATTTCTGATTATTATCAGTAATGTTATTTTACTTTATTCTCCTTTCTTCCTTTCTCGTTGTAATATTTCAGATCAGCAGTTCCATCTGCCTCCTGCGGGGTAAGATCTATGATGCCATGGACAACAGGCCACTGGCCACCTCCAGCTACAAAGAGGCCTTGAAACTAGATGTGTACTGCTTTGAAGCCTTTGACCTTTTAACAGCCCATCACATGCTGACTGCACAGGAAGGTAAGGTTTAAATGTGGAAATTATGTGGGTTTATCTTCACATGGTTTTCTTATGAGTTGTGCAATGACTTTAGATCTGTGTCTAACATGCTTTTTCTCTTTTTAGAAAAAGAATTCCTTGACTCGCTTCCTTTGAGTCAGCAGTGCACTGACGGGGAAGAGGAGTTGTTACACTTCCTTTTTGAGAATAAGTTAAAGAAGGTGGGTAATTGTGCATTTGTTTTTTGTTTTTTTGTGTTTTTTATGAGAAAGTGAGTATGAAAAACTATAACAGAACATGTATTAGTCAAAGTGGACCAAAACCAGATTTTTTTTTGTTTTGTTTTTTAACCTATGTTGTTGTACAACCCCATTTTCAAAGCTACTGGACCTCTGTTGAATGCAGTAACAGATAATAAACAAATAAAAATGATTTGCTTTTAGTTGGCAAACATTTTATAATAAAAAAAAAAAATCAACTTATTAGATTTTTTAAATCAATTACCATTTTTAAATTTAAAAATACTTATTAAGCACCTTGTAATGGTTTAGGAGCTTAAGGAAGCATATTTATTTAATTTTATAGTGGAACGTCTTCTGATTCTTGTTTAAAACAAGATAACATCTGCTCAGAAGTTTGGCCTTCTTTTGTGGTATTTTTTTGTGATGTTATCACGTCTGGGCTGTAGGCCAGCCACATTACCGCCTGGACTATTTTGCTGCAATACCATGGTGTTGTTGTACATATGTTCAAAATGTTGTTTAACATTGTCTAATTAAAATAAGACCTGTGCTGACAAAGGCCCTGTATGGACTGTACCATATTTTACTCTAAAATCTGTAAGTCTTTTAAACATTAATTATGCCTTAACAGAATGTGCAAGCTACCCATAACATATGTGCCACGTATGGTCCTTACCATCATTTTATTTATTTATTTATTTATTTATTTATTTTTTTGTTTTTCGTTTTTTTGTCCCTGAAAGAATTTCACTAGACAACACAATAGTATTCCCTTTTTTCTCAGTCCATCCTAAAGTAGCTTTATCCCAGATTAAGGGGCAGTGTTTTTGCACCTTTTTATTTGTGATATTTTATCTGGTTTCATGGACACATACAAATGCTCCTCCTGTCACTTTGCAGTATAACAAGCCCAGTGATTTGGTGGTGCCAGACATGGTCGAAGGTCTTCAGGACAACTTGGATGTAGTGGTGTCTCTTGCTGAAAGGCATTATTATAACTGTGATTTCAAGATGTGCTACAAACTCACATCAACGTAAGTTTCCATATTTCTATTTTATGTTGTTTTTGTATGTTGTAAATCTATTCTCAATAAAAAGAGCAGCTGTTGTGAAAATGTAAAGAAAAGTCAGTGGGTTAGTTTATAAGCTGTTTTACTTTGCCACTTTTACTAAGTATTTACAGTCTAGTTTATTATGGGTTTGAACTTATTCAATAAATAATTCAATACTGTTTAATATGCCAACCATGTTTATATGTGTATAAACTTTGAGTGATGATTTACACCGTTCCCAACTAAGAAAAACCACAGTAAGATATTTATCACAGTAAGATATTTATCTCATTGGCTTTATGTCTAACTGAGTAAAAAAAACTTCATCACTGACTTTATCATTCAAAGCAAAAAGTTGTACTCATAAAGTAGATGTTATCTTTTCAGAGTGATGGTAAAAGACCCCTTCCATGCCAACTGTTTACCCGTTCACATAGGAACATTAGTAGAGCTTGGTAAAGCAAATGGTAATTAAAAATTATTTATAACATTGATTCATTATTGTAGAATATTTAGGTTAAATGTGTGGCCAAATGATCAGCTTGTTTTTTGTTTATTTTCCTGCAGAGTTGTTTTATCTCTCACACAAACTTGTAGATTTGTATCCCAACAATCCTGTGAGTTGTCTTCTACTTTTATTATTATACTTATTTAACCTGTTTGCAGTCCTATGGTGTGTTATAATCAAATAAATTATTCATCAGGTGTCCTGGTTTGCTGTCGGGTGCTACTATCTCATGGTTGGCCACAAAAACGAACATGCTCGGCGATACCTTAGGTATGTCTTTGCAGTCTCAAAAGCATGAACATCCTGTTTAAATTCGTATCATCGACTGTTTACACTTAGCTTCATTCAGAGACACTGGTTATGATGTACATCCTGTAGCAAAGCCACCACCCTGGAGAGAACGTATGGTCCAGCATGGATAGCCTATGGGCACTCATTTGCAGTGGAGAGTGAGCATGACCAAGCCATGGCTGCCTACTTCACCGCTGCCCAGCTGATGAAAGGGTGGGTACATATTATATATGTCAAGACCCAGCCGGTAAAAAAAAAATAAAGTCTCTTTTTTTTAACTGCACTTGGAAAGAGAATTAACTAAACCTTAGTAACAAAATTCAGGTTGAAAATAAAAAACTTTGACTGAACTTTGACAAATAACCTTCTGAACAGTTACGGTAGAGTTGACATCGCATCAAGTCCTGCTTTATTTGTGACAAGAGTCCCAACAGGGCTCTTTATATGGGTACTGGTTCTTTACATCGGTTTGATCCACAAGTGTCTTCTATGCTTAGTTGTCAAGAGTAAAACCCTACAAGCTTTTATCCTGTGGCTTTATGAAATAATAACATTTCATAAAGCCACAGAAGAGATGCTTATTTTTGTGTAAGTGGGTGTATAAAGAGGGAATAGCCAATGTAAGAGTCCTGGTATAGTAAATTTTACTTTAAAAAGAAAATGTCAGTGTTTCAGCAAAATATGGCATCAACAGTTTGCTTTAAATTGCAGTTGCTGGTGAACAAGGAAAAGTTGTAATAGTTTTCCATGCAGATGATTATAAATGTTTAAATTTTATAATAATAATAATGATTTAGAAGAAATGTTTATTATAACAAACTTTTTTTTCTTTAGGTGTCACTTACCTATGCTTTACATTGGACTGGAGTATGGTCTAACCAACAACTCCAAGCTGGCAGAACGTTTCTTCAGCCAGGCTCTTAGTATCGCTCCAGAGGACCCGTTCGTCATACATGAAGTGGCAGTGGTTGCATTTCAAAATGGAGAGTAAGTGTGCACACGCAAGTTTTATATAAATTACAAATTTTTATGTCTAAAATTATATCTAATATCATTATCCCTTTTTATACATGTCCTCTTTTTTCTGTTTTTCTTTTTATCTACATTTATATATGCTCATATGACTTTATAATTTATTTCTCCTTGACTGTTACAGCTGGAAAACAGCTGAGAGGTTATTTCTTGATGCTATGGAGAAGATCAAAGCCATTGGAAATGAGGTAACAGCTGATTTCTTTAAGTGGTAGAGTTACTATGTTCAAAATGTGGCCATTTCTTTATATTGTATACTCTGGTGTTTTTCAATCAATTTAAGGTTACTGTGGACAAGTGGGAGCCCCTGTTAAACAACTTGGGTCATGTGTGTCGGAAACTAAAGTAAGTATGGCGCAAAATATACTGTCTAGTTTTGTCTTTAGATTAAAAAAAGAAAGAAATCCCTGTATGAAGGTACTTGTAGTAGAACTATTTTTTATGTCAAGGTTTGCTGGAAATAATAAAAAAAAAATGTTCATGCATTATCACACCCAGGAATTGTGTTACCACCTCATTGTGACATTTATATTGCATAATATGTGACACACGTGTTTTTCCCCTTGTTCATTATGGATTTATTTTTATATTTTCAAACACGTTGCTGTGTATGCAATGTTAAGTCCGTGGGAAGTCTGACTTGGTTTTCTGTTTTGTTCCAAAAAACTATAATTTTCTTATTTAATTACACAACTGATTATTTAATTGCTATGTACCATATTCAGACTGTCACAGCCATTTTCAAGGTAGAGATATCCACAAGAAGGCTTACTTGACCATTTTCATACATTAATTAAACTGACTTGATGACCTTTTCAGAAGGAGTAGTGCAAAAGCACAAAAACCAGGAGCTTGGTTTGCAAGTAGTGAGCATGCACGGAACGGGGCTTTGAAATGTCTTTACTGCCTCTGTCAGAAAAAAACGGGAACAAAAGACAAAGTAGACTAGAGATTTTGCACATTGTTACTGAAGCAAGGAGGTGTGTATACATCAGTGAGTGAGGAAGTTATAAATTACATAATAATCATTATATCTAGTTTTGCATCATCTCATGTGAAATTAATGATTTCCACAAAAAAATTACATTCAATTTTATATTGTGCTTGTAAGATTATAATGATGCCATTACCACGATAAAGATAAAAAGATAAAAATCAATATCTGTAGCTGTGACTTATCATCAATCTACTTATACTGTTGTCTGGCACTGGCTTGTCACAATAAATCAAGAAAAAAGATTAAAAAAAAAAAAAAAATTTCTTTCAAATAATTCAAATATTAAGCTTGAAACAAGGACTGTGGTTGCTAATGAAGAAAAATAGTTTGTGCTGGGGTTCCATCAATACACATGGGAATGAATAAATGAGTCATTTAGTATTAATTTATCTCTCAGTAAGGAGCTTTTGCTACATTCCTTCAAACATCTTCCTGCAAATTTAGTTAAATTCATGAATAACACCCTTGCATATTGCTTTGTTTGAATTTTGTAGAAAGTACGACCAGGCTCTGGAGTACCACCGTCAAGCACTGGTGTTGATTCCACAGCACGCCTCCACCTATGCTGCCATAGGATATGTGCACACGCTCATGGGTGACTTTGAAAGTGCTATTGACTACTTTCACACAGTAAGTGATCATTTTTTTGCAGGGCTTTCCTAAACCTGTCATTAGGAAAAAAATAAATAAATAAAAAACATTCCAACTTCCAAATGCCAATATCATCGAGTTTGTTTTAATTTCTTTTCTTTTGTGGCAGGCACTTGGACTGAAAAGGGATGACACTTTCTCTGTGACAATGCTCGGCCACTGTATTGAGATGTACATCGGTGACACAGATGCCTTTATTGGTTAGTTTTATCCTGGAATTTCTTTTCTTCTTTTCTAGAAAACGAAACCAACTGTTTATACTTTAGCCATTTATAGGCTTAGCTTTAAGAAATCACTGTGATCTGTTCAACATGTATCACTTGTTTTCACTAAGGCACAGACATTGATGACAAGGTGAGAGGCAACTTGAACGCTCCAGCACTGATGAAGATGTTGAACACAGCGGAGCCTGCTGACAATCTGGCTTCACCCAAGTTGGAAGAGACTAACACATCATCATTGGAAACACCAGTGTCCAATCAGGACAAGATGATGCTGGAGACGCCTCTTCGACTCTCCTTAACCCTGGAGTGCGATATGTACGAGAGTGACATGATGTTGGATACCTTATCAGACACCAGCACGTGATCTAATCTAGTCAGGAAGGAACTGTTTATAGTAACGGGTTGTCTGAAGTACACAAATCCAATCCCAGGGACAACATCCAAAACCACAGCTTTAGCAACTGTCCCTCCTCCATGTCGATTCCCCTCAATGTGCATTTTATGGCTTTCTTAAAAGTGTCAAAACATGAAATATAAAGTTAGGACTATTTTGAACATGGATGTGTGTGAATTTATATACAGTATTTGCCGTGTAGCATATTATTTTTGCAACACTGCACTTTAAAGGGGAAAATTGACTTCTTTTTTTTTTCGCGTGGGACTGAGTATTTTTTCCTTGGGTTTAAACACTGGATAAATGTGGCAGACTAAACCTTGTTTGAACAGAGCAAACACAGCCACACACCACAAAATTAAAGGCTACCCTATAGTCAATACTTACTGCCTGTGGCAGGATTTTCCATGTTTCTTAACCTGTGGATTTTCACCATGAATAAAGAGCCAGCTAATGATGACCAGTTTTGGTGAAAGAAAAAAAGAACTTTTTCTTTTGGCTATTCCTCTAATAAACCATGTATTCATCTTAAATATTTTGAATTGCTTTTCCTGAGTAAGAAGAAAGTTTGATTTATGAAACCTTTTAAAAATTTGCAGTGAAAATAAAACAAAGGTCAACTTATTTCTACCACTTGCCAAAATTCATAGAAATTCTAATAATTATGGAAACATACCCTATAGTATTCAGTTGAAGTTGGATTGGGTTCACATTCAACTCGTGTTTTTAGTGGGCTAAATTATAATTTGAAGAAAATTCAACATTGATTAAAAACAGCTGAATATTTTTTATGCATATTTAAGGTAATGGTGTCAGACCATTGAGTTATGCGCTACATTATACTTGGTATTAAGAGAAATTATTTAAGTAGACAACTAAATAGTTCTTTTTAAGTAATGCAGTGGTAGACAACACTACATCAAAGAACATCCTCTCAAATGCCATCTGGCTCAGGGGAGGCGTGAGGTTTCGCATCCTCAGGTGAAAACAACTTCTCTACCACCCTTTCTGACACCGGCTTTTGTGTCTATTGGAGATCCGTGCTAACCTGAAGAGAAATGGGCTGTACTCCGTCTAAATCCACCGGTGTTTTCACTCACAATAGGGTCTGCCGGGACCTCGACACCTGCTCCACATTTGTCCCTAGCCACAAGAGCTCCGTGTCCACACCTGAGAGACCCGGACTCTGCGTGGAGACTAGCAGCGGAAAGCAAACTTTTCTCACTGGTGAGTTTGTGGTCAGTTCGTAAAAATGTTAACTTTATAGATGTATTTGAAAAGATTTTGTCTCATGCTCGTAGAATAGGATTATAATTGGAAAAGTATTATTTCAGCTCCGTTAACAGGCCATTCCGAACTTAAAACCTGTTCTCCATTTGAAGTATTTTTGTTCGCTTTTTCTCAGTTCCCTGTCGGGATGTCCACGGGCGGTCAATGAGCCAGTCATCTTACTATGAATCCAGCAGTTCTGTGGACAACACGGCTTCCGGCAGCTCTTTCTGCATAAAGCCCCGCAGCCAGACCCTGGACCCCTATAGTGCCACTGATGGATGCGGAACCTCATAGATACAAAGTGATACTGGAATCGGATTATTGGCGTGGTCGACTGTTTTTCCTACATTTAACCTAGGACTAAAACCACACACACACACACTGCTGTTTTTGCTTCTTTTTTATTTTTAATAACCACAAAAAAATACATATATATCACAATATTAGATTTATATAGTAATGACACATCTATAAACATGCTTCAGAGACCATTAAAAAGCTGTCCAAAACGCTTGTCCTTATGTCCTAATGTCTCTCATCTCGCGAGATTTGATTCCTCTACCCGCGCGAGAACAGAGTAGCTTAGCATCAGCAGCGAGGAGAGGGAGATGGAGAGAAATGAGGTCTGAAAAGGACCCGATGACCGTGGGCAAGGAGAAAAGTGTCGTGGAGATACAGTTTAGAGACATCCCAAGAGAGCAGGATAACATTCCCGGTAATCCAAAGCAGAAAGAAGAGAAAAAAGAGGTTTTTACTAAGGTACGTGGTCGAGCTTTTGCGGTGTGTCGCATTATTTATGCTGCGTGCAAAACAGTCATGGAGGAGAAGCGGAGGGATGTGTTTCAGCACCGCGGACAGCGACAGGAGCTGGAAGGACCGGTTCCCGTTGAACCCAATGATCTTCTGAGGTGTCAGAATAACTCGTACAAACTCTCCGTTTAAATGTCGCATTTTCTCTGAATTATTCTGATGTTACGACTGGCTTCGTTTGAAGGTTTAGCTGACATTACATTGATTATGGAAACGAATACAGGAGACTGCAACAGATGATTCGCAATGCTATCCGGACCATTTTCGTGCAATGCAAAACTCTATAACGTCAGTTTAAGGTCTCAAAATTGTGTTACCTTATTATGAATCTATGCTGCAGTCAAGAAAGAATATTTATTCAACTGTGTATTGGAATGGTGAAATGGTAATGGTTAATGGACTTGTACTTATACAGCAAGTACTTTGTATTGGACTGTACACAACAACTGGACTAAGATATCTTACCAAAAATATTGACTATTTGAAGGTTCTAGAGCCTTCATTTAATCGAAATGTGTTTGGTTTTTTTTGTGTTTTTTTTTTTTTTGTTTGTTTGCTTTTTAAACATTTGAGTTTATTTATTTGGTAATTCATTAATCTATTATTTCATTAATTGAATTGTAGCCCCATGAAATAGGTTCAAAGTAAAAAAAAAAATCCATGACACACTACCAATATTGTAGGTTATCAGCGACATTAAGTTTGTCATTTTCTCTTTATATTCTTTTAATTTCACATCCAAGACTACATTTTACATTTACATTTTTACATTACATTTTCAATGGGTGCAACATTCATTCATTCATTCATTCATTCATTCATTCATTCATTCATTCATTCATTCATTCATTCATTCATTCATTC
>JBAMHW010000014.1:9803216-9838473 GCA_037177495.1 Rhadinocentrus ornatus | reverse complement strand
TATTATTATTATTATTATTATTATTATTATTATTATTATTATTATTATTATTATTATTATTATTATTATTAGATGCAGTAGTAGTAACATTTGCAGTCCATACATCTGAGCAGATCCACTTCCTTAGTGTGACGTCATCACGCATGCTCCTTCACGCAGCTAGTCTTGGCAAACTGCTAGCGCTGTCACTACAGTTTCCCCTTGACTTGTGCAGGTAAGACATAGTCACTCAGTAACTGTAGGAATTGTATCTCTATTAATTGAAAAACTTAATAAATAATCTGAACCTTGTTTAGTAAACCCAGTCCATTCTACGGTAAGTTTGCAAACCAAACGTAGCAATAACTGGCTGTTCACGTGTAGTTGTAAGAACTTGTTTCAGTTAAGTTAGCTAATATGAATTGGTGTTCCTAGCGACGCGTGGTGTAGGACTGCTGAGGTATACCAACTATGGGTTTGATTTAGTGGGTTAAACATTACATGTTTGTAAAATCTAATGGTTTATGTATTACGTAACTGTTTTAAGTGGTACCCATTGGCAAATTGTATTTCTTTGGTGGTTTATTGTCTTATAACTGTGTATTAGAAATGTCTGACTTTAACTGTGGCATTTCAGTGTTCTTTGAATGCATCATTGTGTTAGCATTAAAGAAATTGGACAAAGGGCTACAAGTAACGTTAATTTCAAAGTGAAACAGTCAAAGTATTTACTTGCAGCCACCTGACTCTTTTTCTTTCAGTTTTTTCTGACATTAATTAGGGCACATCTGTAATGTTTAACCCTGTTCACCTTCAGGAGTTAGATGCGAAGGCCACCATGGTCTTGAACCCAGTCATTTCTAAGCTTGCTGGTAAACTGGTGGTGCTGGCCAGTGCCTCTCCTAGAAGACAGGAAATACTTCGCAATGTGGTTTGTATTTTTCTAAATAATCTCATAGAATGTACCGTATGTTTATGTTAACAGTTGCACAAAATATTTAATTGGTAAGATAATATTCTTAAAATGATTTACACAACTAACATAATCCAGGTTCATGGCTCTGCTCTGGGTTCCCATTTATATGTATAAGTACACATATATGCATATTTTATTATACCAACGCTCTGTGAAATTATGCTTAATTCATCAGCAATGATGTACATTAGAATGGAACCCATGATGATTTTTTTTTTCACTCTTGCTTTGTACTGTCTTATATGTCAGGGTTTGCGCTTTGAGGTTGTACCATCATGGTTTAAAGAAACCCTTGATAAAAGACTTTTCAAAGCACCTCATGAGTATGCTGTTGAGACGGCCAAGCAGAAGGCTCTGGAAGTGGCCAGGAGGATGCCATTTGTGAGTTCAGATTTTTTTGCTTGTGTAACAGACACTTGGAATCATTCACTTGAATTATAGTAATGACTTATTGTGACCTATTTTGCTTTAGAAACACCTAAAGACTCCAGACATTGTAATCGGAGCAGACACAATTGTGGTAAGATCAAGAAAGCATTTAAACAATTGCTTATTGCTTATAATATAAATCTAATGTGCTTAAACATTTGCTATGAATTTTGACTGTTGTCATTTGGACAGACTGTAGATGGCATGATTTTGGAGAAGCCGGTGGACAAACATGATGCATACAGGATGCTGTCAAGGTCAGTATAATGTGCACAGTTCTATAATTAACATTAGAAACAGGAGACTGAAATGATTCTTTAAAGGTTTCTCTCCATTATCTTTATTTTTATCCTCCAGGCTAAGTGGTAAAGAGCACAGCGTCTTCACTGGTGTCGCCATTGTCCTCTGCCATGAGAAAGAAAGTAAGTTCCAGCTCCATAGCAGAGATATATGTTTTTTGTTTATCTGTATAAGTCAAATAAAGTGATCTAGTTAAAACAGCCTTTTCAATAAATTTGTTTTTAAAATGTTTTACAAGGGTATTTACAAGGCAAAGGAGCACTCAGCAAAGCAGATGTGCATGGTAGACTTTTTTTTGTTAGTTTTTTCCACCAGAGAATGCCTTTAACTTCTAAACTTGTATAATCCTCTCCCCCAGATGAAGAAGTGGATTACCAGTTGATAGACTTCTATGAAGAAACAAAGGTGAAGTTTGCTGATCTGTCTGAAGATATGCTTTGGGAGTACATCAATAGTGGTGAACCCATGTGAGTGTGAAAATTTGAACTTTCACATCCATTATTGAATGTTATTATGTAGTAATTTCACTAAGCAGTCGGTCAATAAATGGTATTTAACTGATTGTGAACTTCACAAACCTGCTGCCTTTTGGACTTTGATGCCTGAGTTTTGTATAGCTGTGTTTGTCTTGTCTGATTTAGGACAGCATGTCTAAGCACAAAATACAAATTTAGGCTCAGGCCACTAAGAGTGTACTTGAGTGACTACAAATTACACATCCAAAAGTTTTTGTATTATTATTAATTTGATTCCAGTGAAAGTGTTGAACATTTGGTGAAATGAAATCTTTAAATGTCTGTGTCAGGGACAAAGCTGGCGGCTATGGCATTCAAGCTCTGGGTGGCATGTTGGTAGAGTACGTTCATGGAGACTTCCTCAATGTGGTTGGTTTTCCCCTCAACCACTTCTGCAAACAGCTTGATGTTATTTACAACAATATCTCATCTGTTTCCGGCGAAAAGAGTGAGTGTGTAGATCAGATCCACAATGAGATTCATGGCAGCTCAGTACTTCCTCTGCAGCCACCCACCTCACAGTCTAGCTACATCTTTGAAGCCGAACATGGCTTCTCATCCATTCCCAGACCAAACAACCCTTCAGCCAGTCAAACACACCACAGCCAGCACAGCCCTTCAGACAGTCCAGCCCATAAGGTTTGTTTCTCTCATTATATAAGCATAATGTGTCACTTTCTGTCATTGTTTAAAATAATACTGAACAATCTCCTCTTATAGGTAAAAAGAAAAGGTAATGAAAGTGAAATGAGTGAAAGTTCCTGGACATTGGTCAACAGCTTGTCTAAACATGATGTCAAAGAGGCCAGTCACCACGACTCGGAGAATGTAACATCACCACTGATAAGAAGTAGAGGACAGGTGACTGAGCTCAATGTGACAGTGCATGAAGACGGTGAACCTCGAAAAGAAGACCTGGAGCGAATCTGTGAATTGATTGATGGGTTCAGAGCCTCAAAGGTAATGGATGTTTCTATGATAAGTAAATTAGTGGTGTTGATTACTGTAGAATGACAGCTCACACCTAAAGTTTTTTTTTTTGTGTTTGATTTGTACAAATAATGGTGTAAACCCCAAAATATTGTGATTGTATAAAGGAAGGACGTGTGCTCCACTTTTTCTTGTTCAGTTGCAGTGCTTTCTGTTGTCTTTACTGGTTACAAGGCAACCTTACGATGACCACAAATGTCCATTACAGAGATTTGAAAAAACAAAGATAAGGAAATCAACATTCATATAAGTTTATATTTGAGCGAAGACAGTTACAGTCCACTCTGGTTGTAAATTAGCATAAATATTTAAATCCAGAATATATACGTATATATGTCTCTGGCTTATCCAGATGTTGCTTTGCCCATTGGCCTCCATAACCAAGTGTCATTTGAGGTTTTCTTAGACTGTATTTCATAGACCTGGCTTGTGAAAGCAGACATTTATGATGCTGTGCCAACACTCTTGTGTCAGTTAAACTTTCCAATAGCCTTTTGGCAGCCATGTGCGGATTTTGGTTTGCTTTTCTGCCTTGCTGACATGCAATATATAGTGAAAACCTATCTGGTTTTTCAAATATTGCCTTGTTTATAGTCCCCCTTATCTTACATTTCTCAAAGACATAATTTATAGAGAGCGGAAATCATAAACTAACAATATCAGACTGATTTTTACCTGCGTTACACATGGTAATCAGGCAACCAGAGAGAGGAAAATGAAGAAATTTTTTTGTCCTTCTAAATTTGACTTTTTTTTCCCAGTTTTTTTATTTTTAAATTGAATTATTAATAATAATTAGTGAACTTGCAGTCTATGGAGAGATATCACAAAATTAACATGCAGATTTTATTCAAGAGTCTGTTCGGTTTAAAATACACATTTGTATTGATTTTCCTGCTTAATTCTCTAGACAATTAGATGAGTGCCTGTATTGCCCAATATGTTAAATATTTCTTTAGGAATATATAAAAAAAAATCACCTGCTAGTGAAAAACTGGACTTAGCAAAAATTAAACTAATTAAGATTTTTTTTAAGAGCTTTTTCAGGCATTGCCTTCCATCCCACATCAGCTTGGCATTTTATAATAACTGCCTCACTTCTGCCTTTCTAAAAATCTCCCAGGCTTTGTTTACAGCATCCAAGTTGTGTGTGTTTGACCTGCTGCACACCAAGTCTGGGCTGGATGCAGCACAGGTGGCCCAGCAGATCAAAGCTTCTGTTAAGGGGACTGAATGCTTGTTAGAGGCTTGTGTGTCTCTGGGACTGCTGAAGACCAAAGAGAGAAGTTAGTCAGCTCGCCCTTCTCGTGATAGCTATACAATAATTACATTCTAAGTTTTTTTGCAGGAAACATTTAATATTAAACTTTAGATGAAATTAACATGTTTGATGGTGTGTTTACTGTCAGCATGTTTAAGGCCCGTGTACGAGAACACAGATCTGTCCACACGCTTGTTGAGGTCAGATGCTCCATTTTCACTGCATGGATACATTCAGCACTGCAATGACACGCTGTGGCCCCTTTTCTCTCACACCGAGAGTGCCGTGCAGGAGGGAACCAGCCAACGCGAGAAGGTCAAGAAATCCAAAGATATCTGTCAGGTGGTTATCTCAATGCTCACCATCAAATTTATGTGGTTGAGGTGGGATATTTTTAAAGAATTTTTTTTTTTTTCTTTCTTGAATTTTTAAAAATCTTCTTTTACTGTTTGTTTCTATAAACAGGATACCGTCTGTGACAGTCAAGAAGTCAAGCTGAGATTCATGAAAGCCATGCACAGTTTTGCTAGAGTCACAGCAAAAGCTGTGGCAACAGCCTTTGACCTCTCTAGTTATAAAATAGCCTGTGACCTTGGTGGTAAGAATAAAAAATTATAAGTTTACTATAAGAAAAAAAAAAGAAAAGAAGGAAAATGCACATATCATTGGTTTGCTTGTTCCAGGATGCACTGGTGCCATGGCATATGAGTTTATTAAAGCTTATTCTGGGCTGTCAGTAACTGTGTTTGACTTGCCTGCTGTTGTGGAGCTCAGTGAATATTTTCATCTGCGGCAAGCAGGCAACAGGGTGTCGTTTGTGGCAGGTCAGTACTCAGAGTTTGTCTCCTCTAACAATACGCCCTAATTATTAATGTTTAATTATTCATTGTTGTGTCGCTGCTCACTCTGTAACTATCTCATGTATATTTCGCCTTGTTGTATTAACAGGAGACTTTTTGAAAGACACACTACCCAAAGCAGACTTATACATCCTTGCAAGAATTCTTCATGATTTGACTGATGAGAAACTGCATATTCTGCTGAGTAAAATTGCAAATGCATGCACACCAGGTAAGAATCTTTTGTTGTATTATTATTATTATTATTATTATTTACAACAGGTTTTGACTAAACAATGAGTGCTACAATAATTAAATAAAATAATCATTATATTGAACAGAGTTTCTGATTTTATGGATTAATTTTTAGGTGAAAATAATGTAATCTGAAATTAGCTGCGGCTTCATTTACTTTTAGTAAAAAAAAAGAAAGAAACTTCAGTTTCTTTAATCTTTTGTTGAGATCTACCGCTGTATATTATTATCGGAGTTAAACTGAGATAAAATCTAACAAACATTCATGAAAACAGTTACTTGAATGGAACAAACGAGTTCACAACCAAACCAAAAAACCTCATTGCTAACATAAAGCTTCATTCTTTGCTTAAAGCTGTAAAATGCCAGGAGATGAGTCGGAACAACACTCCCACTAATCTTTAAAGTTGTATGTTTGCATATTCATTGTGCTGCCAGGCTGCGGTGTCCTGCTGAGTGAGATCTTTCTGGATGAAGACAGAAGCGGTCCGAGTCGTGGGCTGCTGCAGGCCCTCAGCATGAGCGAGGGGAAACAGAGAAGTGTAACAGAGTACATTCAGCTTTTAAAGAGCCACGGTTTCGTTACAGCACATGTCAGACACACAAACAACCTCCTTGATGCAATGCTCTGCATCAAGGCATGACTGATAATACCATTAACTACACTACATAGAAGGTCTTGTAATATACTTTATACTGTATGTTGTAGGCAAAGTTGGCCAATATGAACGACTGAGGAAAACAACACTTTTATATGTACTCCTGTAATACAGCACACACTCTCAAAAGTATAATTGCTTCTCCATTTACTTTTTTGTTTATGTTAAAACACAGTTTTAGCTTAAAAAATATATTGAACCATAAAATCTGCTTATTTGTAAAGATTATGTCCAATGAACACTAATCTGCTCTATAACGCTGAATAATATGTACAAACCACACATACATGTCCTTCAGTGACGTTCTCATAGTTACAATAAAATACCACATCTTGACCAAACTTGTTGATCTGCATTGTTTTTATTCATTTTAATGTTTTATCAGGGTTTGTTCAGTTTTATTGGCTCTATCTGTGAAGAAAGTGGCACAAGTTTAAAAAAAGAAAAAAAAAAAGAAATAATGACCCAAAACTTCTTCCAATACGTCCGATGATAGACTAGCAACCTGTGTACTGCCTCTCACTGTCCGTGGGACAGACTCTATTTTAAAAAGGATCAATACAACCTTGTATTTTAGATGTTTAGTTTGATGATGTGCCAATCTTTCCTTTCAAATCCGATTTAGTTTTTTTTAGTATTGTGTATTTTTGATTTTTTTTAATTATTTTTTTATCCAAAATTATTTTTTATTTCTTTTACAGGAGCGATTCTGTCCAATGATCAATTAAATCTGAGATATTCTCTGCTATTAGATGAAGACATAGGTGAATGTTTCCGCATCGGCAATCAGTTAAAATGATTTTAAAAAATGTGGATTTTACTGAAATGAGCAAAAATCCAGTGTTGTGAAACTCTAGAATTAACTGACAGGAGAGCTGCTATTGTTGTGTAAAAGCTCTACAGTTTTTTTTTGTTTCCTTTTTACTGAATAGTTTTTAAATCACAAATGGCTGTCTGGTCTGCCATTTGTAGTGTAATTAAAACAGTGGTAAAATATTTCATCAAGCACTGAAGCACAGTTTTGAGTTGTTTTTATGTGAGTATTCCTAATTTCATTTTTTGCATATACTGCTGCTCCATGACAACATGTACTTGCTTATACAGGCTAATATGGAGATTGGATTCCAAATTTTTTTCTTTGTTTTTATTTTTATTTTTTTCTTTCATTGATGAATGTAGTTTTGTATTAGCAAAAGGCAGAGGAGTAAATCAAAATGTATAAAATTATCTTAAACTGGTTTAATATGTTTTAAAATGTTTTATACTTTAGGCTCAATAGCAAAGGGAAATGTTTAACTCATTTAGTTAAAAATTATGCTACAGAACTCTATATTTTAAGGTGTACCACATCACACTGTTTAAGCTTAACACTGCAACCCTTCTTCGAAGTTAATTCCATATTGTGCTAAATGAAAGGATCTACTTCACTGCATTTATTCCTCAGCTTCAATTATTTTTAAGATGAACAGTTTAACGTAATCTTTTTAACAGAAGACAATAGGTTGAACCAATGGTTTCCTATCCTCTTGACCTCTGACACAGTGTACAAAATGTGTGGAGTCTGAGTCAATTATGTCTAAGTCGTTTAAATTTCAACCATCGTTTCCCAAACGGTTTCATTTCTGTAAATGTTGATGAAAAAATGAGATTATAGAACCTTCAACTGAACACTGCTAATGTCAGTATCTGCACTTCGTTTTTATTCTATTTCTCATCAATAATCATCTCAAAGCCTGCCTAGATTAATGTAGTACACAGAAGTTTATATTTCAAGTTACTTAAACTAGCTTAATCTGCAACAGCAGTACCATACTGCTTACACGTTGATGCTCCTGTAGCAATAATCCATTTTAATCTATTTTGGTTTCATTTATATTTAGTTATTTATTTTGTTAAACCTTTGTTTATATAGGGGCTCTTATTCTCAAGAGAGACCTGTTTCAAACAATAATGCAATTTAAAAAGCTGCTTAAAACATGTATAATTATCAGTACACCATATCCTACAAAAGTGAAATCAAAGTAAAAGTACAGGTAAGAAATAAAACGTAGGATGGTTCTTATGATAATAATGGCATGTGTAATAGTGCATGAGTTAGAGAAATCATATTAGTCCTTGAGCTTTATTATTTTGGCTTCATCTTACTTGAGAAAAGTATTTTTTTATTATTTTTTTTCTTTGTACAATTAAGTTGAATACAGGAAATACTTTAAAACTTTAAATAATACCTTTCATACTGATATAATTGTCACCAGACAGAAGATTCTGAATGTGTATAGCTCAGATAACAGTGTAATAACAATCCAAACCAAGCTGTCTGGGATTGTTTAGTGTGCGGCTGTCATTCTCAAAGAACTTAATATTGTGGTCCGCTGGATGATGGCTGTGGCTTGAGTGGGTGAATCTGGCCTCTAAACTGTCATGTTATGATGATGCAGCTGGAGGGAAATGATTAAAGAAGAAATAATAACATCTGTAGTGTTATCATCTGAGTGGGATGTCCTTCGAGCACACTGGCGTGCTGTGTTCCCCCAGCTGACATGACTTCATGTTTATTTTGACTTTATAAGAAGCTGAGGGAAGACTGGCAGTGATGAGAGCAGGAAAGCCGTCAGAGATGTCGTCTTGTAAAGCTTTCACCGTTTAAACACAGCACAGTACTGTATGTGGGCTGCTTGATCATAACACTATGAGCAATGATTATCTCATGCTTTATTCCTGAAATTTATCTCTGCGGCAGCGCTGCTGCACGTATCACTGTTTTATACTCAGGACTTATAGCAAAGATCATTTTTGTGTTTAAGGATTTTATGCTTAAGCCAAGTGGAGCATTGTAGTTTGTTGCCATGTCAGTAAATCTCCTCAAGATGGCATCAAAAACTTGCACATATTTCACACAGATACAGAGATGCAGAGATGCCTAACACAATTAGATGTTTAACAGTCTCATTCTTTCCAGCTGCAGCTTAATTTCTGTTAGAGAGATCATCTCATTGTCAAAAAACAGCAAAATATCAGAGTTGAGGTTGATATCGCCAGGTTTGGGAAATTAATATGGACTTTATGCATGTGGTTGGGCATATTTTCTTTAAAGCATTGCAGCATATGACAGCATCCTTTAATTCCTAACAGATATAGCTGTTGGTTTTCAGGTTTTGAGGGAGCGGTTGTAGAGCAGCCAAATAGCTGCGGGGAATGTGGGAATATCTCTAGCCTTGATAAATAGAAAGGGTATCTGGATTACTCTTCGTCTTAGATCCCTCTCTAAGTATTTTCCTAGAATGGTAATAAGGGTGGTCAGTGTTATTCATGGTTATTTTCTTGTCAGTCTGGGTTCAGGCTCCTTGTGATATCCAATTGATTTCCATTACACATTACTTTTGTTCTGTGGATGAGGAGTGACAGGGAGGGGTGGGCTGAAGTTCAAACATGACAAAGTGTAAATCATACTAGTTTTTTTTTCCTGTCAAAACACCTGATACTTTGCAGTAAGTTAATATAACTGTAAAAGCCTGGATTAATTAATTAAATTCTAATGTTACTTTTACCAATGAAACCTATTTTAATGACGGTTAAATGACATTCTGCACAAGGCTTGGGAAAAACAGATCAGCATCACAAATGAAAGCCTGGGTTCTCTCAAAACATGATGATGCATTTCCAAGAAATGATTTGCATATCTGTCCACTCTGTGTCCCAGCTGCACCCACTCACCCTCACATGTCTCTACTTTTTTTGTACCAGTATCAACAGCAAAGACTCTGCTGGGCCTTCTAATGAAAACCATTCAAGTCAATCAAGTTTACCAGAGACCAAAGGCCAGTGTAATTTGGGAAAATTGCTGAAACTCCAAAGTAATCTTCTGTAATGTGATCTTGCCTATTGAACACTGGCTGTACTGTACGTGTCGGATAAGAGCTCAGTCATTTTCTTCAAATGTAGTCTTGACAAGCAGCATGGATGTCCACCTGCAAGTAATCATCATTCTAGTGTTAAGTGCTTTGATATTAAAATGACTGATTTAAGACCATTTGCTGCTAGTAGATAGCGATTTGAAAACACTTCCACATGTTGATAGTAAGGATAAGCTGAGTTTGTGAACCGGGTGGACTGCATGTTGTATTTACTGTTGTAGAACAGCCAGGGAAAACACATTATGGCTCCATACGACTCCAGTGTTTCAGTATCTGAATTGAGAAAGAAAACTTTACATTTATTAAGAATGATGTCTTTAAAGCTTGTTTACTAACAGCAAGGGCAGAGTTTCAGAAGATTTTGTGCATTCATTCGTGATATAAACTTGCACACTAGTTCAATTTTATGCAACTTATTAAGTAACCACTTGAGGGCAACATTGGCTAAATAAACATCCATACAAACTGACTGTATCAAGTTAAATTGTTTGTTGATGCTTTGATCAACTAACAGGACAGACAATTTGACATTTAGTGTATTTGGTATTTGCAAAGAGCCATGTTAAGCTTTGGCATTATCAGAGTTCCAAAATAAATAGTATTGTTGTTTATAGTGAAAGCCTCTCAGCGACTTTGGGAAAGATACTCAGAATCTAAATAGTTGCACGCAGAATAACAAACATCCTCTAATCAGTCTTTTCTGAATTGCTGTTCAAAACGGAACTCTGGCTTGGGCACCTGTTTCAAAGAACAGGCTGCTTGTTTATCAAAGTCCTCCTCTGTCAAAAAACAGAATAAGCGTGATGATGGCTGGCTCCTCAACCCACATCTGATTTCAGCAAATGTGCAATTGTTCAAAGTGAGTTGTGATTCATTGATTTGTTTCAAGGCAGAGGAAAAATAACCTGAGGGCTTCTACCAGTTAGAAATAACAATGGAGTCCTTTACTGCTGCTTGTAGCTTTGTTGGCCTGACATCAGTGGTAAAATATGGAGGGATATTTCACAGTGGATTTAACTACTAGTGAGGACTGTAACTCATTAAAGATGGGGCTTTTTTTGGGCAAATATCAGATTAGACGATTTCACCGTCATTGCACTGCAAAGTAGCAGCCTCTTAGTTAACTTTTTAAAATACTGTCATGATTTTTTTTCATTTTCTTTTGCATATTACTATTATATTTTTCTTTTTATTTCTACACAAGTGGATGGTAAAATGGAAAATTGATACTGCTTTTATGTTTATGCAGAGTACAGAGATGATTACCTTAAAATGTAAGCAGAGGAAGACATTCAGCACTAAAAGCACATATAATGTTTACAAATATAAAATATGTCCACTATATTTTTTCCATGCAAAAATACAGCGTATATATGATATATTTTATGAGGACTTTGCCTTTGTGTTTGCTTCAAGTGTTTGCTTGAAGAAAGGTGTTGGCTTGTAGGCCAACCCTTCAAAACCTATGTGTTTTTCTTCTTAAAATAATTTCTGTACAGTATGTAATTAGCTTTCCATTATTGCTACAAGTTCTTGTCATGTAACTGTTAGTTAGCAGGTTATTTCCCATTTCCAGTTTAAGCTAGGCTAGGCTCATGGTTTTATTGCATTAGCAATGTATTTACTTAAACCAAATAATATAATTCATGTCATGTACTGTAATGAGGAAAAATAAATGATTGAAATGAATAATAATAATAAAAAAAAAAATCTGATATGACTCCAAACTGCAGGAAAAAGTAGAAATTAAGCTACAGAGTTGATACACATGAGTTGATAATATGGGGTGACATAGGTGAACTCTCAGTAGACAACATGTACAGAAACTCTCAGCAAATGGTCAGTATCAGTAGTGCACAAATCTTTCTTCTCAATAGGATTTCCAGGATTACACTATTGCGTTTTTTAGCCTCCTTCACTCATGTCTCTGTGTTTGCAATCTCTGTCTGCCTGTATGGTCTTGGGTAGAGGCTTTTAAGGTACAGAAGATATTCCTGCAACCATGACTTAGGAAAAACAGAATTGCATTCCCAATATTCCAAATCTGCCCTCTTCAGCTCTCAAAACTTTTTAATTTTATTTGCTTGTGATGTCACAATACCCAAGAAGATAAAGGGGAAAAAATAGCTTAAATTTTGACTGCCTTGTGCTCCACTTTGTTCTTACCCTAAATCCTAGACAGTTCCTCTTCAGCATGTTTGGATTGGGGTCTTTTATTGGGCACTATAGAAATATTCCTCAATGGCAGCTAATCAGCAGTGGCATTCCAAACAAGTCACAATTCAGTTCAAAGAGTAAATAAGGCAACAGTAATCTCATTAACATATGGAAATATTTGTTTTGGTCAAGTATTCCTCTCATTCCTGGTTCCATGTGATGTCGCAATGAGTGATACAGAAGGGGTGGAGACTTTCTGAGCTGTAATGGTTGGTGACAGACTTTCATCCGACCCAATGAGAACTCTTTGTTGCTATTTTGGGATCTCTCATGGGTGCAGTCTGAAAGAGCAGACGACAGACTGGGTCTCATATTTGCACAGGACACACACACGTACACAACCATGTGCACACTAATTGGGATCTACATGTAGAAAAATAAATAAATAAAAATCAAAAAGAATGACGCGAACACTGTTATGCCAGTCATATTGGCTGATTTTCCATATATTTAATATATAAATTGATGAAATGTACACAACACGGAGATGACATGCTTTGTTTCTTTTCATATACCAGCTGGGGTGTTTATAACTTTTTTTCCCCCCTTAGAGTTAAGTTGATAGGAAATGACTTGAGAAACTGAGATGACAAAGATTCCTAGCTATACATGACTCAAAGAACTTCAAATGAGATATTTAAGAAAATTAAATGCAAACATGTTTTATAGGTAATAATTTAAATATATCATTACTTTGTTCCAAAAATTGGAACCCTGTGTAAAATGTTAATTGAAAGCAATGCAATGATTAGCTTGTCATTTAAAGGTGGCATATTATCATTTGTAAAGATCACTTTACTGTGCTTAAGCACATATATAAAGTCACTATCAATTACAAAACATAAACATAACACAACCTTACCATCTTTTGAGCCACCTATAGTCTAAGTGACCTGTTTCCAGGCAAACTGATTTGTTGTCAGCTGCAAAGAGTAGCTCATAATTACTTTCATCCGAAGCCTCAAAAATATTAAAGCCAATAGGAAAGACGTTTAAGGGCAGTGGTTAGCAGAGACCTGTTAGTGTTAGCCACCTACTTTCCCTCATACTGTTTATGACCTGGGCCAGCTGAAGACATGGCCAGAACTCAGATTTTACCTTAAAAAAGAAAACAAGTTTCCATGGCCACTGACCAGGGACCTGTAATGATTTCAGAGAGAATTCAGGACATGATTCTGTGGCTTAGGGTGTCAGCATTTTAGATGAAAATATGCATTATGTAGTTATTTTCTCCAGCCCAATCGCTAAAACCAGCAGCTCTAAACAGGGCTGTTTAAACATGTTTGAGAAAGATACTGGGGTACTTTATTCCTCTGGGATTTTGACCACATTTTAAATGATAGATCTGTGTCAGCAATCTTTAAGCTTAACAAACCATATGTTTAAAAGAACATGTGTATGCTGTCTTGCTTTTGTCAGCAAAACAATGCGAAGCCATCTTGTTCATATTACAGTAGTTTGGCTCTATAGGGCACTATGTCCTGAATGCTTAACTTGCTTTGTTGTAATCCAGGTGCACCTGAAATTAAATTGGGACCCATCTTTATAGAGCAATATTAAGCAAGAGTGAGAAAATGTTTAGTTTTTACAGCAACTGGTCTATTTAGCTCCCAAACTTTTGCAGAATATGGTTGAAGGAAGAGTGATGCAACATAATGGTAAATGTGGTCCAACGTTTTTTAAACTTATTGCTAGCATTAAATTCACAGTTTTTTTTAATGAACAATGATAATGAAAATCTCAAATTCAACATGTTATTTTTTTATGCTTCTTTAATTAGGTTTTAAAAATGTAAATAATATATGAAATATTTAACTTTGTCTTTACAATTTGACACAATATCGCCATTATTTCTGAGGCAGAGTTGTATTTGCATTCATACAAGAAATTACCTGACTTGCATTTTAGGTCAATTGCTCCTATAAAATTTCCAAAACTGAAAAAAAAAGCCTAACATGCTCCTTGTTACAGTTATGCTCCACTATCCTTTGTTGGAAATTACACAACATGAATGAAAATGAAAGTCTCCAGCTAACAGCTTAAGTCTTTTTGATTTCCCATTCAAACAGTTACAGTGATCATAACCTCTGACAGTGTAAGATTCAAAACAAATGTTTAGCCTATCAATTGTTTGCGCCGATAAGATATTTATGGGGTTGACAAAGTTGTCGTTGTATCTGTCTTGTTGTCTGTTATTGAAAGTTGAAGGTGCCTCTGCAGTGGCCTCTGACAAACATCACAGGCGGCTGCTGTTTAAAACAAGTGAAAAGATATATTCCTCTCACTGTGTGATGATGACCCTTGCTCTTAACCCCCTCCAGCTGCAGTTCATCCTCCAAACAATAACAATCAATTCCCTCCACATCTGACGGAGCCGAAGAACAACTTATAAATGATATGCATCTCCTGCTTGTCCCATGGCAACCGCCTTGACTTTATTGTTGCGTTTCTTTGATCCCGCAAAGCTTTGATTCATTTCTCTTTCACCCTTTTAGCTAAACATATCATGTGAATTTGGAGCTTTGTTCCTGACAGGCCCCATCTTACCTCACTCTCTCCACAGGCTCCTGACGCCTCCCAAAGGAGCCGCGGAGGAGGAGAGGAATTCCACTGGATTCAAAGACTTCGTCGGGTTGCTTTTGACTCTTCCACCTGCCTTGCCTCGCCTTGCCCCGCTCCTTGTGTTGACCTGTTCCTCACGATCCCCCGCCAAACCATCTTCCTAGCCCTGAGGGACTGTGGCAATATGTGCACAAACATACACATTAGCATGGTGCAGAGTTCTTCTTTTTAGGTGGGTTCCTTGGCATGTTCAGACTTTGATTCAGCCCTTTTGAAAAATGAACTTTTAACTGATTCCATCAGCAGATAAGCTGGTCGTTTCTTAAAAACTACAGTTCTCTGCATACATTTTATAGATTTGATTGAGGAACTCACTGTGGGCAGCTTGGCACGATTTAAAAACTCATCTTCAAAAGAGAGGGACATATATTGAGGTCTCTCACCCAAAGAGTGGGTAATGAAAAATGAAAAGTGTGTGTTTTCTCAGTACCATCTGGTTTCAATTATGGCAATATCCTAAACATGACCAGTTTCTTAAATCAGCCTGCCTCCCAGACGTTAGGTACTCATTATTCCAGTCAGGCCTCTGACAGCTACACAGAGTCAAACTTTCTCAACAGTAAAACCAATATAGAAGTCAGCCAATACCTCATTCATAATCACTGTTACAAGGTGCCTTAAAACACCCCAAATGTTTGCTATGAGTCATATGATTGAGTAAACAAGATCCTGTGCTGCTCACATTGATCCACAAGTGTTTACAATGAGAATGTGAAGTTTCATCTTTGCTCAGATAGTTCACCCCTTATGCATTAGTTATAATCTCAAAATGGCCAGTGTATTATTTAAAGGAATATTTAAATTTTAACAAACAAAGGAGTGGTCTGGTACTTGTTGTGTCCATTACAGTCAACAAGAACAAAAGCCAAAACTAGAAAAGTAAATTATGTTAGGTAATGTAGCATATCCCGACTTCAGCATTCATTATTCTGTTATTTTAATGTTTGTACGTGGGTTGGCAGATGCTGAAGTCAATATTTAGTAAAGTATCTGGAAATATAAAAACAATTATCATGTGTGTGAAATTTGGACAATCATGATGCAGATGGCATCCTCGCTGTATCTTACATGCTGTGCATTTGTGCTGCTTTGTTTTACTTGAGCTTGCATGTGCATCAGAAGCAAGAGATGCATGTTAAGGGGAGTAAATGTGGTAGTTATAGGCATTAAAGAACACGACTCCTAGCTTTAAAAGTAAACATAACACAATACCTTTGAAACGTGAGCCTTTTGTTGTAAAATCTTGTATTTTGCATACAAACCCTCAACAAATTAAACTACATTATGGCCTATATAACTGCCTTCCTCTTAAATGCCAGATGTGCTATTAAATCAGCACCATGTTTCCTATAAACTTAACCACAAACTGCCGCAAAGAGGGTGGTGCCTCTTGTTAGAAACTTCAAAAACCTCATGGACTTGACACAGTTTATTTCACTGTCTACTCCTTTTAAGGTTGCACTTAAAATAAAAGGCATCCTTCTCTCTTGATAAATCAGATTTAGTTCTCCAGTCTTTAGTTGAAATGTGGCTTCGCTAGGTTGACCTTTTTAAACACTTGCACACATTGTTTTACTTCTATTCATTAATCAGGCTGCTAATCAGAAAGTGGGAAGAGCTGTGCTGAAAAAGGCTCTCAAGTTAACTTCCATCATATGTATCAATAACAATGATGAAGGTGTGACTTGTCCTGCACAAACAGGCGCAGTAAAGCTAATATTATAATGATAGTGATGTCAGTCAAGTTCAGGTCTAATCAGGCATGCTGACATACCTACCATGGGTTTGTAGGGTCCTCGGAAAGGTGAATTTTTGTTCAGCCACATCTTTCAACCATTTAACTGCAGCCAAATATGTTTTCTCTGAAAGCCAAATAGGAATCATCCATTCAGCAGAGTCACTTTGTGTTTTTATGGGAAGCACTCCCATGACAAAGTGCAGCAGCTCTTCTGCAACAAGTGCAACATAAATCTGGGCAGAAATTGTGACACTGATGGGAAGCATTTGGAAAAATCTTGCTTTCTTAAAACTCTTTAGACTCCAAGCATTTCAATATGTTTATGCATTTGTGTGAGTAATTACTGGAGATTCTTAACAAAGCGACAGAAAGATGTTCCAAATTTTTCGTTTTACAAGTTTTTTCCCTTTAATTGTTTGAGATGATAATAACAGCAACCACAAAGATAGAAAAGATCAATAATAATGTTTCATCATTTAAATTAGCTTGTACACAAACTTCCTTTAATATACATACCTTGATAAGTGGTTCCTACTTTTTGTGGTCTGAGGGCGGTAGTTAGAAGCAGTTATGAAGGTATCCAAAGCTTGTAGATAAGTAAATGTACCAATACAGAAATGTCAAAAAACAAAAGAAACACTGAGTTAAGGGAAACATTTAGTAAAAATCCTTCATGAACATACGCTCAACTTTTTGTTGGTTTTGCTTTCTTTTTCTTTGAGTTTTCACTTTTGATGTGACAATCAATCATGTTGAAATTTGAAAGTTATGACTGTCAGCGTTTTAAAGATGTCTGAAATCTGACCTTGACTACATACTTCACACAGAGCTGCGGCACACTGACATGAAAGGGCAAAAAGGTTACAAACCAGTGGTCTAGCCTTCAACAATGAGTCAGTTTCAAAAGCTTATGTTATATGTTATGCTATATAAGTAGCTCAAGCTTTAAAATGAACTTAGCAACATGAGGACTACAGCTCTCCGAAAAGGCAGTGAAGTGGATATAATAGTTTTAAAGAAGTGTATTTTATATTCATTGAAATCAAGCTAAATATGCTCCTATTAAATGGAAATTATTTCAGTGAATTCTACTGAACTTCATCAATATTAGCAAATAGTGTGAGAAAGGGTGGTGTCCAAGTTAACTTTAAATGTGAAAATCATTGCAGGACTAGAGATTGGATGAGATAGATGAAGCAATGGGTTCTTGAAAAGATTTCTTTTTTTATTTTTTTTTATTTTTTTTTATTATTAACGATTTTAGAGCTAGAAACACATAACAATCACATTGCAATACAATGACATTAGTATTTCTGATACAGAACTCCATGATTCTATCTGACAAACATAAGCAATTTTTTACTTACTGTCAGGAACAAGGCGTTTGAAAGTCATTAGACTGGGCGTCACCACCATGAACTCTTCAAACTTATCATTAATTATACATGATTAAAAAAATAATCTGTATGAATCAAATTTAATCATCAACACTGACTTTCATTTGAACAGCTGTTGTAATATGACTTTTGACCAGTGGAGGGCAGTATGACTATGATGACGAGCATCATTACAAAAACCGTGGCTCATTTAGGTCCTGTTCAACAATCTGAGGTCCTGTGAGAAAGGATAAAGTAAATGATAAAAATGGTACTTTGTAAACTGTCTTTAAATGAAGCAATGTGACACTATCAAGTTTAGATGCCAGTGATTATGGATTATAAAAAAAAAAAACAAACAAAAAAAAAACAACCCAAAAAACATTTATACACATGATTTGGTGCCAAAGTATCTCCATCATAAAGAAAAAGATTTTTCTGATGCCACTGGTGTTTAACTTAATATTATCACGCCCTTTACTGAAGACGTTGTTTTTCTTCATTTTGGCATCTCATGCCTCTTCATCTGGTACACTTTAGAAATGCAGAATTTTGGTTTCTTTTTTATGCAGGTGGATCAAAATACTCAAGATACTGAGATGACTTTCACAAGTTGAAACTTAGTCAACTGCCAGATGAATATAAAATGTTTTAATGTTAGAATATTAAAAATAGTTCATTTAGACAATTGTTATGGTTTTTCTCCGTTCTTTTTTTCTTTTACACGTATTATGTCTCTAAAAATAGACTTTTACTTAATTTATAGGTAATCATTGTTTTTATTTTTTTCACCCACCCCCACCCCTACCCACTTTTTTTTTTGTGTGTGTGTTCAAGCAGTGTTTGAAGATTGTAGCTGAGCCTGGGGATGGCTTGGGGAGGGCTAGGCCCGGATGGCCAGTTGCACCTGTGAGCCAAACCTGAGGGTAAGACCCACAACATGACCTCTGCAGTTAGAGAAAAAAGCACAAAGAAACAAAGGCTTGTTATTGAACCACAAATGCATCTGTGCATTTAATCGTATTTTCAAATGTGTTTTGATAAAGTTATTCTTGGTTGTCAGCTTGTCAGATTTCTCACAGCAGAGTGATTTTTTAACACTCGTGATGTTTTTTGTTATTGTTCTATTCATCAATATTAGACCCATCAATATTTTTCAGTTCAATTGATAGAATATAATTAATATATCTTCTTCACTAAGACACACATTGAGATTTTACTGTACCTCTTCTTCTGCAGTTCTCTGAAGCACTACAGCAAACAGCTGCCTGATTAATAAGTTAGATCTTTTAAATATGGCTCAGAGTCATGTATCTTTTAAAACTACTTAATAATGGTAATCAAGATTATCAACAACACACCAATTACATCTTTACACTTTCCTTTCTTAATTATGTATAGTTCTCCTTCTCTGTGGATAAAAGGGCTGTTTTCTCAGTCTCAGGTGGATTGTTCATCTTAAGTGTTTATGATGGTGTATTTGTATCACAGCTAAGCTTCGCTCCCTTAAAGTGGCAGTGAGCTAAAAGGGTCCTGCGCCTGTTCAGTGTGTGAATCAACCACAATGGAGGAGTTTCTATGTTTTATTTATTGATATGTTTTAGCGGGGGAAGACCTAACATTCATTATCATAAAGGCCTCTAGACATCAAGTCACACACACAAAAGACCCAGCCGTCTCACAGCCTCACACACACGCAGATCAACGCAAGCCGAACAGGCCACTTTGCTGCAGCTGCTTCTTGCCGGGAACCATCGGTAGCTTCAGTGACAGAAGCTGACAATGTCAAAGTATCTTTGTCTCTAGCACATAAACTGTCCCTGAAGCTGTCGTTGTGAGAAAGATGTAAAACACAAGCTTTTTTTTGTCTTTATGGGGGGAAGTTGTTTTCATTCCCCTCTTCTAGTCTTTTTTTTTTTTTTTAAATATGTCATATCTTTTCTGTCAAGGCCCTGGGGCGTCTGGTGGTGCTTACACTAGAGGAAGAAGAGGAGTGTGAGCATCTGCAAACCCAGCGGAGTTTGACCATATTGTACCTGCACTCATCTTCATCTCACTTATTTTGTCAAAAGTTCAAAGCATTAAATTTCATACAAACGTGTTGTTATCTGATCTGTGTGTGTGTGAATCTGTATGTGTGTACATGTGCAAAGGAAGACAGCTAGTAGGAACAGATGTGGGTAAAGTAAGTAAAAACTCAATATGAACCCTGCAGAGGCCTTCTCTCTCTGTTCAATTATTTAGAGTCAAAGAAAAGAGGCAAGTGTAACATATTTCCTCAGAAGCCACTGTGTTCGGCAGGAATGAAAAACATATTTATCTAGTCTCATCTTTCCCAAATAGCCGGAAATGGAAACAAATACCTTCAATTGGATTCTTGGCTCTGGTGTTTTCCGTGAGCTGCTGGTTTGTGTACTCATGTAGTCATATTGAAAAATTCCTCAGGACCAACAATTACAGAAGAGCTGACATACAGAATTTTTCATGGTATCTAGACCTACACTTGGCAGTCTCAGGCAAAGCTTATCTACTCCCATCTCATGTGATGGGAGGGAGAGAAGGAGAGACGGCGAGAAAGCAAGAGCAGCAAGTGCTCACCTATTTAATTTGATTAAAGATTAGAAGAGGAAAAGAGTCACATTTCCTCCCTGACACGTCTCTACCTGGCGCACTCTGACACCTGATTTTATAAAGAGATGTCACAGCCAAGCACTGTGGTAATGCCAGTAATTACTCTGAACTCAAATAAATAAATATATTTGCTTCTCTTTGTCAGAGTCTGACAGGTTTTCCAACATCCTTGACTGGGAAAATTGCAGCATGTGAGTGTGTGTAGACGTGTACTTTTTTGTGGTTGTGTATTTAGATGTGTGTCTTTATGTGGGTGTGTGTTTCTGTTTACATATAGTGAGGCACTTGTAAAAGAGAAATTCAGACAGGAGGAAATTTTGACAGCTACAGTATGGCTTGTTTTCTCTTCTCTTCCTTTTTTTCTTACTAGTAATTTGCTCAGCCGTGTGCACTGAAAGCAAACCTCCGTTTGAGACTGATAAAGTTAGAGCTACAGCTTTGTAAATAATAAGGTTAGAGTTTCTGCACAGTTGCTAGTGCTGCGGCTGATCTCGCTCCTATTAGTGACAATTGGCTGTGACCTCACCTGCTCACCCATGCTGTCATCACAGAGGATGTATCTACAGCAGCAGGAGCAGGCTATTAGATCATCTGCTCTGGTCATAGAAGGAGACATCCAGACAAACGTTGCACTGCTGAACCAAAGAAACTCTGATGCATGTTGTCATGAAGCCTGGCTTCTTGACTTTTTATGCTCTTCATTAGCAAAAGCAATTTTGTATTTTATCTTTCAGGGAAATAAAACTTTATCTAAAAAGCTCAGGTGCAGACAGCATATTGGAAAGCGATTACGAGCTACTTGTACTGTACAATGCATGCTGATACCTGCTATTGTATTTAAAAAGTAATAATATGCAACTCCATTTCCATATGCGTGCGTCAAAAACCTTTATATATTTTGTGCATCCCAAAACAGCATTTGCACAAACTTTGGTCCTGAAAATGATATTAGAGTTGAATGAACCAATCTCAGGATTAAACATTGGATTTGTTTTGGCTTTCCTGTCTTCACATCTCATTCCAAATATGTTAATCTGTAATTAATTTAAAATATAAAGAATTAAAGAATATTAGTTTTTTTATAATTAAACATTTTGATGCTACCTAATTTCGTTCTTTATTTATCAATGTAATTTCCCCTATAGGACTATGGCATCTGATGTGAGTGAATGTAATGGCAATGCCATTTATGACTGTGACTGTGCCGCTGTGTTCGAATGCCATATTACTTGTGTGGATATATGCTGTTCACAGAGAACCTGTTATCATCAGATTTTGCTTCTCAGGCACCTGACATCACTCTTTAGGTGCAAAAGCAGGTGCTCTGCTGCATTTCTTCATTTTATAATATTGCTCAAGTTTATTTATAATGCACATTTACATGACAATTCAGTGTTTTACATATAACATTAAAAGCATTACAGGTGGTGCAAAGAAAGCATAGACCACATTATATATTTCACTGAGACTCTACTCTTATCAATAATATGCATGTGAGATATTTAGCTTATTATGAAAGCTTCACAATTTTGTCAAGTCAATTTAGTTCCATAAAAGGCACAAAGTGAGCACAATTATGATAGCCAAAAGCAAAGAATAACAGCGGTTTTGCAAAATTCGGACCAAAGTTTAAACTTTGAGGCCTTATAGATATAGTATAAATTAAGTATGCATTATTATTTTATTCAATTAAGTAACCTTACTGAGTACATCATAAAATTTTTTTCAGAAACTAATATTAAAGACTTTAAGTTGAAAGTAGTCAGATTTAGTAAGTTTAGTTTGATTGTAAAGGAGAAATTGCTGACTCAGAGTGAGGTATGCATTTATTTTCAGTTTCCTTGATTAACTTTCTATTTACATTCAGGTTTGCTTACTTTTTTTTTAAAAAAAGCTTGTGATATGGTTAGATTTTAGGCATAGATGTTGATAATTGACACTGGAAGCTCTCCCTTTTATTAATTCATGACTTCAAAACAGCAGTATGTGTCTCTGCTGGAGCAAGATCAGGTTTGTATAAAGTCAATCAGTCCAAATGTCATGAAAACAATTTCCTTTAGCTTCTTCCCGTTAAATTACTTTATTGCAGGCTGCCCACATGGGGTTAGAGCTGATGTCACATAGAAACCCGGCCTCTAAGCAGCTTTTTTTGCAGGTTGGCTGCAGAGCGAAGCAGGTGCTTTGATAAACTGGTATGTGATATCCTCTGTAGGCCAAGGTGTAAAATTCTGTAGTGATGCAGAGGCATAAACAAGACTATCAAATTTATACCAGTAGTACCCCATGCGTTACATGAACGGAAGGCCCGAAATCAGGCTCGAATTAGATTGTGAGAATCAACTGGACTTAAAGCAGCTGTATGATGTCTCCTTGTAAGTTCTTTCATGTGGGAGAAAAATAATCCTGATGATGTCATCAGAAAAATGGTCTTTAAAAAGACCTCAGCAAAACAAAATGTCTTTTACAGTGTATGAAAAAAATCTGTCCCATCCCAAAGCAAGGAAATGCTTTAATTGCTAATCAATAGCTTCCCCTTAATTTAAATTAGATATATAAAAGAAAAAAAAATTAAAATAAGCACAAAGAAAAATGGTTTCCTGCACTGGCTCATTGTCAGGCAAATGATTTATTACTACTTATTGGGAAAGATCATTTTGATAAGCACACTGAGTTTAGTGCCTTATTTCAGTAAACTGAGTCTATGTCCTTCCTTCTTCACCTTCACATCCCTCCTTTCTGCTGAGTGAAAGTCTTGCTCATACTCAAGGCTGTCCAAGCCTTATTCCTTCAAACTTCTGTTTTTTTTCTGTCCAGTGAGTGTCAATCAGTGATGCCGCACACAATTTAGCAACAAATATCCCCACTCTCACAATGCCTCTATGCCTCACGAGTCCCTCCGCAAACCGCAACGGTGTCAAGCAGTCATACTTCTCCCGCAAAGCAGATGCTTGGGATGCACTTTAACATCATCATGATCAGGGATTCATATGTGCAAACTGAAACTAGCCCCTTTTCCTTGACAGAGCCCTGTTATATAAATTATAGATGGTGAAACAACCTTTAAACATGTTCATTAAAGACAACACATTCTTTTTAAAAAAGGGGGAAAAAAATCAGCTCATAAATATTTCTTTCAAGCAAATCTCAATACATCTCCCCCACACCCTCCCCTCTCTGCTCAAGCAGGGTATTCTCTTTTCCAGTCAACTGGAATGTGTGAGGGGAAAGCGAGAGACGGTGCCTCAGCAACCTTGACTGGAGACAAGCAGGAGACACACGCGTGTCTGGATTGACTTCACCTGTGATGGCTGTTAGCTAGCTTCCCTCCAGAAGCAGAGCTGCCTGCCTGCCTGGCTGCTGATGTGCCATTACTCGCTCTGGAAGCGTTGCTTGTGTGGAGGATGACACATTATTATCCTTTAATCTCAGTCTCAGCTTGTTGAGCATCAAATTGAAATATCCTGAACAGATGTAAAAACACATGTGAGCCTCAGCACGCAAGCTGTGCTGCGCTTTGTTTCATCTATCCGTGATGTGAGCCTTAAGGAGAAGCTTTTTAAAATTTCATCACTATTCAAAAGGATAATTAATACGTACCCCCAGGCTTTGATTATACCATACCCAGTGTGTAGCGCTGGTGTTGCTATAATGAGCCACTCATCAGTACTCTGCCTGTGCCTCCCCAACAAACATACAGTTTGCATAAGGTACTTAAGATTCTGCAAAGGTGCCATCTCGCCCATGTGTGTGCTTATATGTGTGCGCGCCTTCATATATTTATATGTAGGTGCTTGTATCAGTGGATGCAGGAGTTGTAGTCCTCTTCTAATTTGCAGAAGAATGATATAGTTTAGATCACACTGGGTGTTGCAGTTTGTTTACAAGAGGACCCCTGTCAGATTGTCAGCGGATAGTTGGGCCTTTTCTATAAAGTCTGGCACTGCTTGCACCCACACAATCCTTCTCATTGACACACACACACACACAGCCTCTCTGCAGCTTGTTCTCAGCCTAAAAGCTGGCGAGGAGATGGTGGATGTCAGTGAGTGGGAGCTGATGTGATGCAGCAGTGAGAAGGACAGGCAAGTAGAGATTGACAGGCCATAGAATACGAAGAGGAATATTGGGAGTTCACAAATAATGAGACCTGTCAATTTGAATGCCTCAAGGCTAGAAGTGAGCAGGCCATGGCTGACGACTGAGGCAGCCATTTCTACTCAGAAGAAATATTTCAAGATAATGCCTCACCCTTGACCCTGGAAGGTTTCAGAACAACAGCAATTACTCTCATAAAGTGGATGTAACCACTGCTTTCGGAATGGTAAAACACTCCAAAGTGACTCTGCTGAGAACAGAAAGCTGCTTGTCTATGAGTACAACCAGCTTACTTGAAGAGTATGTGTAAAAAAAAAAAAAACAAACAACTTTATTACCACTAATTCTTTTTGTTTTATTCTTATTTTTCTCCCCCCAACTTCAGTTTATCATTTTTGTACCTACCTGGCAGACAAAACAGCAGCCATCACAGTCACAGGGTCAGGATCTCTACCACCTTCACCTATACAATGTACTGCTACTACTTAAAGATGGCCAGGGATCCTGTCCCAAAGTAGTGGGGTATATGGGGAATAGAAATGTCATCTGAGATTTGCCCAGGGCCACAGATAGCCTGTGATGGTGCTTTACCCTGTTAAGAATTTAACATGTTCACCCAGCGCTGAAGTGACACATGAGAGGGGCACTGGGACCTGCTGACAGCAGACGGACCCACGTAACTTCCCTTTCCTTAAATCCAATTCCATGCTTGACACTGGGCAGAATTAGCTTTGGACAGGTGAGTGATAAGTTCTCTGGGTGCATTCACCCAAGAGATCTAAGCCATCTTTCAGAAGACTAGAAGCTTTTAGAAAGCTAGTGTTTTCCATGTCCACATGAGCAAATTGAGCTATAAAGGTTATGTTAATCCTAATCAGTGTTAAGGATCGCTTTGATAAAGCAGACAAGCATGTGTGTCTATTTAAAGAGATAATCTTATCAGTTCCTAATCAATAGTTTTCTTGCAGCTTAAAACAGATAAAATATACATCCGCCCCTTTAGAGAAGAGGGCTGAGAAAATCATTACACTTGGCTCTACCTCATGTTTTTAGGGTTACTGCTTTATTGACTTGTGTAAATGATGATTCACCAGGGAGATGGTTGGATTTTGAGTGGATAAATAATGAAAGAGGAAACAATCGGGGAAAAAATTAAGGGAATTACACTAACACATCAGAATCGTGATTCCTATGGTCCCTTCCCCCCACCTCTTCCTCCCTTCTCTGCTTTCTCCTTCACCTTCCCCTCACCACCACCACCTCCTCTCATCTTTGAGTGACAATCGTGGTGAAACTCAAGGCCTTCTAAACCCCTTTCCGTCTCTCCCTCCATCCACCAACCTCTCTGGTCAATGGGTGTCAATCAGACCTTGGCCCTCACGCAGATTGGCAACAAGTAGCCTCGTGCTCACGAAACAATTATGACTTTGCTGCGGTGAAATGGATTCCCGTGTTGATTCCTCACACTGTGCTCTTCTTCCCTCGGCCGCCGGGGTCCTGCCATGGGAAGCAATTATCGCTAGATGCCAGCTGACAGCCTGATTCTATTGCCAGCGCGATCAGCCCTCATCCTCAGGCTTTCTCTAGGCAAATAGCATCCTCAACACTCAAATCAAACCTCTTACCAGCCATTGGCTTCTGTCAGTGAAATAGATGGCGCCCTTTGTTCCTATGGACAATATACTGGGAATAAGGTGGATACAGAAGCAGAGAATAAAGAGGTGTTTTGATTCTCATTCACCCCTGTTTCCAAAAGAGGGGCCTTTGGAAAGAAAAGAGCAGGTGGGGATGCAGCACTGCCTCCCTGATGTAGAAAACCAGAAGAATAAGGTAAGGGAAAAACCAATACAGAGTTTAATGAATACCCATAAATGATGGACACATAGAGTGATAACTTATATAAAGGCTCCCTCTGCCCTTGTAATATGGATGTGCTGTTACATTTATTTTTAACTTGCTGTTGGGCTTTCCGCAACAATGTCAGTCATGTATTTCTTGATAAAGTTGTGGAGGTAGTTAGTGCTGGTAAAGTATAACAAATCTAGTTATTGCGTTTTTTTTAAACTATTTAAATTGTTCCACTTTTCTTTTCTTTTTTTCCTTTTTCAAATTCCAACCTTGTCTCACCAGAAATGGTAAAATATGAGTCTCTAAGGAATTCTACTACTGATACAGTCTCAGAAACATGACGCAGCCTATTTGCATGCAGTGTGACGAACTGGTAAAATTACCTATGAGGGGAAGCTAGGTGGAAAAGACAGCTGACAGAAATGGATTTAGTTTATTTGGAGACATAGTAGTCCTGAAAATACCTGGAAGGATATGGGTTTCAAATGTTCATTTTCAGCTAGCTCCTTTGCAAATTGACTCCGAAATAGCCAGGTTTTGCCTCTAAACAAATGATCAAATTTGATACTGTTACAATCATTTATCTGAGAAAAAACAGAGTTCTGGCGTGTGATTGACTTGTTGCCTGTTCAGATTGTACTCTGCCTCTGACCTAGTAGCTGCTGAGGCTTCTGCAATGACCCACAAGTAGAATAAGACAATAGACTAGACTAGACTACAATAGAATGGATAGATGGATTTTCAGGTCCCTCTCTGTGCTGCTCTTATTTGCAATTTCTTCTCTCAAGTGTTTAGTACTCTTCCTACCGAAAAAGAGTATGTATGTTAAGGGCAAAAATATACTTCCTTTCAATTACACATACACGTGATTATCATGGCTGCCACGCATATCTTGCATTTGTTTGAAGCGTCATTGTGTGCGTCTTCAGGAATTAACGCATCGCGTCCACATGCTGCAATATGCGAATAGCCGCTAGGGGCAGTGTCAAGACCCATGTGAAACGCATTTGGAAAGGGGAAAGAAAGGAGCGGCAACTGCTGTTGTAGTCAGAGTGGCAGGCCATTTGCCATTTTTGGATCTCGGCGCTGCTGCAAGGGCCTTACATACCTACAATGTCGTTTTTTTCAGCTGTGATGTCAAAATTGACCAAATGTTAACCTCCTCTATTGTCCCTCTGTTTTTTTTCATTTTCTTACATCCTACAAATCTGGTAGGTCTATCTGGCATGGGTTCCACTTGCGTCTCCTGGAGGAATCCTCTCTGTTGCCTGTGAGAAGAGCGTTAGCATCACTACACCAGTTTGTGATAATGCTGTCCTATAATTTTGTTTAATTTTTTTTTTTTTTATTTCCTTTAGTTCTTACATTTACCAGTTTTATAAGCGATAACATAACCACAACCGGATAAAGACTGCTGGCAGATGAAGATGTGGGTGGAGCCATATTTACAATTAATACATTAGCTCGACATACACAGTCATTAGCTCACCATTTACTGAAAATTGAAAAAAAATATTTAAATATCAAAGCTATTGTAAGGCTATTTAAGATTGTTTTATGGTTTAAAAAAACACACACACACACAAAAAAAGCCCCCAATAAAGACCTTTAAATATACTTTTTTTTTTAAAAAGACAGGATACAAGAGTTTACAGAGAATTAATGAATATTGAGGTGAGACTTAAATTTTACAAATTGAAATTTAGTCTTTAGTTTTGGACCTGAAGAAAAGTAGATTCTCCCCTGGGAAAGAGGTTAAAATTGATAATTGATGGTGAGGAAGACGAGTGTTCAGCGAGTGATTCTAAATTAACAAAAATGCTACAGTTAATTGTTATAAAAGTCAAACAGTCAACTGCCACTTTGCTTATTAATTGAATAAACACATCAAGGCAAAGTTCAGTCAATCCTTTAATTGCTTTAATTAATGCACATTGTTCTTTTTTCTTCTCCCTCTTTCTCTAGCTCACTCTTGCCGTCTCTCTGTGTACCTATATTTGTGAAATAATAAATAAATTAGAATACAGTCTGCCACTAACTAATTATCATGCAAATAAACCAGCAACAAAGCATAGTGGGACTGTTAATCTGTGCCAGATCGTAGATGAAATTCCCTGCGTGCTCAGAGGTGTCCAATATGCAATTAGAGGTAAGAATGACTCGGGATGCTATAGACAACAAGAAGAAAAAAACGCGGCACTTAAAGATGGGAATGACTGCCACTTATTCACTGTCAAATTAATTCGGTCTTCTCTACTTTCTGCCTTTGTCTTTGTCATTGGTTCCATGCTATTTAGCTCTAGTCTCCATTGCTGCCTTCTCCCTGATTCCAGATATGTTGTGTAAACCTGTCAAGGTTAGAGTCAAATAAAAATAATATAATTAAATCTTTTAGCTGAGAAATGTGTTATTATTATTTGAACATAATATGAGAACATGTATCAATCTTCATGGGCAGGGGTCAAGTTACTGAAGAGATCGGTGATGTGACCACTGTATGACTTATGTATGACTTTATATCATCAAAGGTTACAGGCTTAAATACTTATATACTTTAATACTTACTATTTTATATATATATACATACATACATTGGACTGCTTATCACTTGTTGCTTAATTGAAACAACATTTTATTTATAGGCGCCTTTCTTGACACTTAAGGTCACCGTACAGATAAAAAACAAGGTAAAAAACACAGTAAATAATGAAAAAATAAATACCATGTTGTAAAGAACGACAAAGCAAAATGGAATAAATCAAAAGAAACATCAACTGATTAGGATACTATCCAGTATTGTCCGTTCAAAGAGAGAAGGCAAACCTGAATAGGTGGGTTTTTAGCTGTGCAAGTTAACTTATATTGCAAAGATTGGGGAGTAGTGAATTCCACAGCAGGGAGGCAGAGCGGCTGATAGCCCCTACCTTGTGCTAAAGCAAACAGGAGGGACACTGCGATAAATAGATGAAGAGGATCTGAGGGTATGGAAAGAACCAACAATATAGAGCGGTTTAGAGATGTATGAAGGGGCAAGGTTGTGAAGGGCCTTGTATGTTAATAGGATTAATTTATATTGAATGCGATATGTGACAGGGAGCCAGTGAAGTTTCTGTAGCACAGGTGTGATTCGGGAAGTAGGTGATGTCATTGTAATAATACAAACTGCTGTGCTTTGTACTAGTTGTAGCTTAGAGGATTATTTAGGGGATAGTTTACAGAAGGAAGTTGCAATAGTCAAGTTGAGAGGTGACTAGATGGTGAACCAGTATGGCAGCAGTGTGAGGTGTGAGGGAGGGACAAAAGCGCTTGATGCTGCGCAGAAAATAAGTTGACCGGATTATATTATTGATGTGGGAAGTGAAGGAGAGCATGCTATCCACGATGACACCCAGGCTCTTAACCTGAAGAGAGGGAGAGATAGAGGACTTATCAATGGATGTTGTTAAACTGCTAAATTTGGTAAATAGCAACATTTCTGTTTTGTCATTTTTTAATTTGAGAAAATTGCATATGAACTATGATTTTATTTCAGTGAGGCAGTCAGAGAGGGATAAAAGTGGGAGGATGGGGTCAGGTTTACTGGAAATTTAGAGTTGGTTGTCATCCGCATAGCAGTGGAAAGTGACATCATGTTTCCGGAAAATAAATCCAAGGGAGAATATATAAATGACCAACAGCAGGGGACCCAGGAAAGAACCCTGGGGTACGTCTGTGATGACTGGGACTGGGTGGGATGTAAAAGATTTTAACTGAATTAACTGAGTGCGGTCAGAGAGATAAGACTTTAAACAAGCAAGGGGGTATGAGTGATGCAACAGAATGTAGTCTGTCTTGGAGGGTGGTGTGTGAGATAGTCGTTATCGGTTAGTGAAACATCTTTGTGCTGTTATTGAAATTCCACAGTGAAGAAGATCTTTCTTGTTGCAGTTATAGGATAATGATTCTCAAATAATAAAATTATTTCAGGTCAAAGAATGAGCATTTTGGATCTGTAACAATTTCACACTGCTTCTTCCCTTTTTTCCAAAAGACACATCCTTTTTGCCACTACAGCACTTTCACATTTAACTAAAGATAATCTTTTAAGAAATTTCTTTCGTTGGTTTTTGACCATTTAAATTATTTAAAAAGTAAATAGATAACTGAACTAATCCCTTCATTTTACCATAATTTGGAGTTATTTTCAACATCTGATGCTGTCATTGATATTGGTATTTATGTGGATTTGTGAAGCCACACAGCATCCTCTCACAAGCTTTACAGTGTATGCTCTTCTGAGCTTGACGTATGCTTCGTTATTAATCTGTTTTACATGAATCAAGTGACTTTACTTATGTTCAAAACAGAGTCACAAAACATCTAAAAAGGTCAAAAGAGGGATCTGTAGCTTATGTAGTACAGGCATTTCAGTGCAGCATACTTGCAAATGAAAAAAACAAAAACAAAACATCAATTGCACTTTTGGAGAGTGCATTCAACTTTCAGGCATTAACCTAGTTTAGAAAAACTTCAATTCTCTCAGGTTACTGCTTCCATGGACGACCCCCACACAATGACAGTGATAATCTTGTAAAATAAGCTGCAAAGAGGACTGTGTTAAAAAATTCAGAGCTGGTCTTGATTTATCCCTGGGGAATTGAAAGCAGGCATCAAGGGATGCACAGCTCAGAGAATTAAAACAAAAAAAGAACCAATCAGATATAGCCTTTTTTCTCACTGGCGATAGGGTAAATATGCTACAAAATAAGAAAACAAACAAGAGCAAAACTGCCTTATTATCAGCAGGCCCATTATCATAACAACCTGATTTGCCTAAATCATGTCCTTATTAGGCCCAAAAGTCTCTCTGTCCCCTGCGGGTAATGAGAGGCCAGGCTGGGATCCTTCTCCCAGCTCTGACATGTCTTTTATTACCCTTACACTAAATGGAGGCAATGATGAGCATTTCGGTCTTGTGATTACTTTCTGTGCACCCTTGATGTCACAGGGGAAACGTTGCATGCCCTCTTTTAATATTTGATTGTTTTATTAATTTTTTTCTATATAATTTGTTCCAATTCATCATTTGAGCCTTTCATTTGCTCACTCTGTGACATTTGTCTTATGTGGATGTCCTGATTACTGGACTTTGATATTGTGTTGGGCTTTGATGTCCAATTTCTTCTTCTTGTCCCAATTATGGCCACAGTGAATGCAAAAAAAACAACTTTCCTCTTACTACTTTGCACAGTTTGCACAGAGCATTTTTTCTGTGGCCTGCAGGCAACATATTTTTCACATATTATTTAGAAAATTATGATATGGGCACAGCTAGATAATCAAAATATTTGTCTTTAGCGGGCTTGATTAGTGTGTGGTTTGGGAACAGTTTAGAAAGTCTGCTTAAAACAAAAAAACTATGCAAGCTTGGCGGGCCATGAGAATTTGTGTGCAACCAAAGCTCTCAGTGGCATCAGAAATGGGAGCATTGCCTCAAAATAAACGTGCTGTATCTGAACAAATAATGTCATCGGAAAGGATGGAGGCTAGGATTTGAACTGTCCATGAAATAATCAGCTGATTTTCAAGCATGTTTGACATATCAGCAGCTATTTTGAAGAGCAAAACATCAGCCTTGTTATAAATACTGAAAACAGAACAAATTGGTATGTAAACATCTACAACACACCATGGAAATCGTTTTTCCACATTGAAAAGAAAGAGGAATCAGATTCTTTTGAAATTTTTCATGCTCCATGTCTGTCTAAATGGGTTTTATTATTTCTCCCCCAAAACATCAATTTTAAGTAAAAATGTGAAGGAATCACATTCATTATTTTCATTACATGCGCCCACCAAATTGCATCAAGCTTATGAAATATTTCTTCCTCCTGTTCAAAGGCTTGTTAGAGCTTGTATTCAATTACAGCTATGGCTGTAACATGCTGTCAGGTCTCTTTTGCCAATCATTAGTCAGGGACTATTCCTCCCCGCACAGTTGGCGGAGTCAAGCTAGCAAGCCAACGACAGGCCTAATTGTTGTTCGGTGGCTAAAGGTCGGCTAATGAACATGGGGGACTGACGGAGGCTGTTGGTGCATGGATGGCAGGGTGGATGTAGTAGGGTGGGGCAGTGGGAAGCACACTAAGAGCTGCTCTCAAAACACAGAATTTGCTGAGCTTTCCAAAAATCAAAGAGGGGAAGAAATGGGGCATTTTAAAGATTTTTGAGCTTCGTATTAGGTTTGTCTGTGATGCAGCTTTGAGATTTGAGAAAAAATTACATGGGGGGCATGAGACTGGGACAGAAAACATCTCTTGTGTGTAAAACAAAAGTTTCCTTTTTTTATTTAATTAATTTTTTTTATCAAACATAACAACATAAGCAATCAGATTGACTTGATCTGATGACTGATCACTTGCCAGTAAAGTTGGAGTTGAAAGGGTTACCAGCAACTTATCCAAGCCCAAAGACAGCACGGTAAGTATTCCCTTTTTGTTCAATGCAAATCACAGTAAAGCTGTAAGTACTCTTTGCTGATAAGTTCTCCATGTCAGTCTCTCTTTGTTCCTCATAACTTCCTGCAAAACTGTGACTGACGGAAGAACCTAATTCTCTTTGATAGGGCATGTTGGGAGAATAAAGTTGATTAACAGGCAACTCCTCCATAAGCCCTATTTTGGCAAGGAAACAAAGAGAAGCATACTGTAGGTTAGCTGAGACAGTCACAATGCTGCCGGTTCTTTTAGAGAACACAGAGCGGATGGCATGTTGTGAGAACCTGCCATAACCTTTTAAAACCAGTGGGGCAGAACAGCTGCGTGGTACATAGAGTTTCAGCACTGTTGTCAAAATAATCTGTAAATTTTAATGAACTGTTTTGAACAGTCCCACAGCAACAGTGTTAAAGATCAGATGCTGTGATTACTGATGGCCAAGATCCAATATACTAAATAACCTGTGCTTATCTCTGTGGACGTTTTTCTCACGTGGGAGCCCTAGTGCCATCTCGTCAAACAATCTTGTTTCTAAAAGAAATTGAAAACTGGGGAAAATGTTTTTTTTAAGCCAAATATTTTTTTTTTATGCCCAATTCATCACTTGCTGATAATCAAGAGCTTCTAATATCGGGTATGCCTTCACCAGCTTGCAAATCACAGAAAACTGCTTTGCAGCTGCATACTGACAGTTGTTCTTGTGCCAAACTAAGTGACACACTGGTTGCATCAGCAGTAAACAGAGAAAGAAAATGTCATTCAACAGTCCTGGTTTATCAATAAAGAAGGTCAGGTATGTTTTTAGTTTCTTTTTCCTTTTACTTTTTTTCTTTCTATATCACCTGCATGGCTGTGTATGAAATAAATCTGGAGACTATGCGGCTATGACCAAAACCAACTGAATTTGATACCAAAAACACACAAAAAGATGGGCTATGTGCTGTATGACTATGTCCCACACCATGAGGAGACAAATTGTGGTAGTTTAGAAAACAATTATCTATATATATATATATATATAGCTTGCAAATCACAGAAAACTGCTTTGCAGCTGCATACTGACAGTTGTTCTTGTGCCAAACTAAGTGACACACTGGTTGCATCAGCAGTAAACAGAGAAAGAAAATGTCATTCAACAGTCCTGGTTTATCAATAAAGAAGGTCAGGTATGTTTTTAGTTTCTTTTTCCTTTTACTTTTTTTCTTTAGTAATATATATATATATATATATATGTATATATAGTATACAACAATTAATATTTAAGCACATATGGAACAGCAAAAAGAATTTACATCCTTCATAACAATCAACATCATATTCCTTGCCAATAATTATTGATTCAGTAATAATAATATAGTCCAGTACAATTTACTGTCTGCCCCCAGATTATGTATAGTGAAGTAGAAGCTGCATAACATGGAAATACTTAAATGAAATACCAGTAGGCTACATCAAGGTTGATTTGATGTGATGATGTAAGCTTTAGCTCACTTCGGTCTTAAGCTGTTTTGCTTTGAGGCTTTGAATCAAATGTCCGTGAGCCTTATTGATGAGATTGGTGCTGTGTTTCTTTAATGTTTATCAGTTCTGCATGTTAAACAAGATCTCCATGATGTGCACATATTTCACACCCATAAATCTGCAGAAAGCTTTCAAAATATCCCCTACTGGTGTTCAAATCTTTATTTTTTTCTTTTTGCAACTCTTTGTTGTATCTTCTTTGGTATTTCTCCTATAGGTAGCCTGAAACTGTAGGAGTTTTATTACATTACTGTATTCTGGCTTTGACATTGCCAAAGTGGTTTTTCAAGTTAACCTCAGTCAACAAAACATGTTTCACTATATAATTGTGCATATGACAAATAATGTCATATGTTAACCACCTTAGTGTGGTGGAGGAGTTTGTGCGTCCCGATGATCCTAGTGGCTATGTTGTCGGGGACTTCATGCCCCTGGTAGGGTCACCCATGGCAAACAGGTGTCTAGGGGAGGGACCAGACTAAGTGTGGCTCAAAATCACCCCTATGACGATAAAAAAGCAAGGACCATGGGGCCCGGCGAAGGATGACATGGGCCTCCCCTCCCGTGGTCTCACCACCTGCAGGAGGGGCCATAGGGGTCGGGTGCAGTGTGAGCT